>CM057457.1:123622500-124057500 GCA_016271365.2 Neoceratodus forsteri
ATGTATCTTTGTTCCCCTGCTGTCTCTGTCTCTAACTCTTTCTATCTCCCCCTACCCTGCCTGTACACAGTGTAACAACCTCACTTTTCCACATCAATGGCCTCCCAATACCCTCATAAACCAAGCACTGCCACAATTGTATCATTCCCTGTTGTTCTGTTGTACCCCAATTCCCTCCCATATTAGGCGCAACATGTAATGCATAGAACTAACCTTGACAAATGAAGAAACTGATGTTCGATAATCTCTGAAAAGCTCGAACCAGGACCCTCTACGAGACAGATGTTCTTGTCGATCTGTAAGATGTCCAATCAGGAGCTTTCCTGCTGGAAGACAAAGTGTGATAGTAAAAACATCTTATTACATATCAGGTGCCACCACAAGTTAAGCATTCACTGGTGGACAATGTCAACTCGCACAAACCCTCCCAAACCAGGCCCAACCGCAAAAACAAAAAAACAAAAAGAATTTTCCAGCACACCCCTTCCCCTATTCCTGTCCAACTCCTTCTGAACCCCTCCACAGTCTCTGCCTCCAATAGTCCCCTGAGCAGTACAATCCCTAATTCCACCACCCTCGGCATAGGTCGTGGGACCACGGCCACTGATCCCATCTTTACCTGCCACTGAGGCAGAGGTTCTTAGTTTTAATTGTGATCGGAGAGCCTTTTGGCTGGTGCAGTGGAATTCTTCCTGTGAATGTGTTGTGAGCTTATAGTGGGTCGTGATTTATACAGGTCCCCCAGCCTCTCCTTGACCCCCCACAACCAACTTACCCGGTCTGGTTAACCGCACTCCCGCCTGTCTCACGCCACATGATTAACCTCTGCAGCCCATGCGAGACAACCATCAACCCCGAGCCCCCAAAACAGTAACAAACCACGTATAAACCTAAGTAATTAATACCAGCCAGTGATATAGAGCAGTAAATAGCTATGCTGCATACCTAACCCCAAATCCCTGGTGCAACCTAATGTCCATTCAAAAAGGCTTCAGATCTGTGAAGCCATCTATACCCAAACAGAGAGAGAAAAAAAGGTGAGAAAGATCCTGTATATTTAGTCCACCATCAGGCCCAGTTCAGCGACTGGTAAGAGAGTCGGTCCGTTGGATCTTGCTAGGAACACTCCGGTCTTAAAACCAGCTTCCTTGGAAGACAAGCTAAGAGTCACAGCATTTTACTCATAAGATTCACTGTGCCCTGTCATGCAATATTGCTTTATTAAAATTTCCATGATTTGTTTGAAATGCCTTGGGAATTATCTCCATTTGGGGCTAACGTTCTGTCATTTCTTTTTATTATTATGTTGTTATAGCAGGCGAAGCCAACATCTTGCGGTAGTAGCAGTGGTGTGGAGAACCGTGGTTGAATCAATCTTTGACCCATGACAATATCTCAGTATATCATTACGGTTCAAAATACAATTATTAAGATCAGTCTTTTCCTAACATTTCAGAGTCATTTTTATAATCGCAAGAATGTTTTTCAGAGTGTGGTATGTCATGTGTTACTGCCTTGTTACATCAAACACCAACTGACAGAACACCAGGAGCTCGACAACCCAGATTCTACAAGTTCCTCACTGTCGAACTATGTAGGGCCAATGCTTCTTCACCTATAGGTTCCTCTATGGATGAATGGTCTCAGCCACACCATTTCCTCTTCCTCAACACTAGGTCTGTTCAAAACCAGACTCCGGGCCCATCTCATTGCCTCTAGCTCCTGTGATTGCCTCCTAGATGATGACCTACACAGCTTAAATCCTAACTTATACTGCTTAACCCCAGGCCCCAGTCCCATCCCCCAGCTCCTGAGGCGCCACTTCAAATCTCAGGTCTTCATACCACCTCATTAGTCTCTCCTTGCCCCATTACAAAACTAGTGACAGGGTGGTCAGGCTCAGGGGGAGGAAGATGAGAAGCAGAAGGCAGCTTTACTAAATGAATATTTCTGTTCAGTATTCTCAGTGTAAGACAAAAGCATGCTGCTACAATGCAGAATTAAAGTCAATATGTTGACATTTGGCTTCTACTATGCTGTATTACTCCAAGAGGGACCCAATCTTGGATCGAGTTCTGTTCTTGGTCAGAAAAATATGTGTGATGGTAGTAGAAATCCATCAACCATTTTTTCTGGTCCAAGGACTGCAACCTCTTCCTTTCATGTACCCTCCAAATTTGTTTAAAATGCACCCTTTTTCCTACCTTACTGCTGGCAAACAGCCTTTGTTTGTTGGTCACAGATATGGCCTGCCGTGACAAATCAGTTCTTGTGGGCCCTGGAAAGGAAAAAAAAGATAAATACAAATTACCACAAGAAAGATAAAACTAGTTTTGAAGCGAAAATGCTTCCTTGTCCTGCTCCTAGATCATTTAGTGTTCCTCCTCTGCCCCATCTGTACCTGGTCTGCTGAACAATCTTTCTCTCAATGGCACATCATGTCAAGGATTTATTATACTAGTCTGCCCTTGATCTGCCTGTACATGCATCACATTGCAATGACTGAATGTGGGTGGAAGCCAAATACACAAGGTAATCCTTTTCTTTGATTGGTGCTTTATACAGGAACTGCCTCACTCTGCCGGCAAGGCGTGAACTTGTCCCAAGATGATCCTCCCAATATTTGCCCACTGTGATGTAGTCTACAATGTTGTGCCCAAGTCATCCCTGGCCAGATTGGATACCCTCTTCAATTCTTTCTGCCACTTCACACTTGAGTGTCCTCCTCTCACTCATCACTGCTCTCTCTATCACTCCAGACCCATGTACTCCTCTCTGCTTGCTTGCTCTCACACCGCGTGACATAATGTGCAACAGTATTTATATGGACCACTAAAGTCATGCGAGACTTTGCCAGTCCTGTTCATGTCCTAGGTAGTCAGTCATGTGACCCACATTGCCATTGCTGATGTCAGTCTGTCTGGGACCAAAATAAAATTAAACAAAAGAAACACCCTTTCCCCACCCTCGTATCACTGCATCTCATCTTCCTCCACCAAGAAATTAAGTAAAGTAACTCCCTTTCCCTAACCCAAGAGCACCCCATTCCTCCTTCCTCCCACCAGTAAAGTAGTGAAGTTATCCCCAGTAGTGCTTTTTCAGTCTGTTTATATGTGACATTAAAGAAGGGATTCAGGGCGAAATGTGCCTCTTTGCAAATGACAGTAACTAAGGTATCTGATAGGGTGGAGGACCATGAGAAAGAGTTTAGGAACAGGAAAGAGGACTTAACAAAACTGTAAAAGTGGTCCAAGACCTGGCAATGCAGATTTAATGCCAAAAAGTACAAGGACATGCAAAGAGGGAAAAGGAACCTTAAAACATAGCACTGGATATGGGGGGGGAGGTTAGATCAGGCCTCAGAGTACAGTGACCTAGGTATTACCATAAGTAACATTCACAAGAATACTGCCCCATGCAAGTTGGCAGAGCTTTTTCTAAAAGGAGAAATTTCACGATCTTGGTGAGGCTGCACCTAGAGTACTGCTTACAATCAGTCTAAAGGAGAGCAATGGAAATTGTACATGAGCAGCAGGGACCTATGGACACTTGGAGACTGCCTGACCTGAATATGTACTCCATGGAGTCAAGAAGGGAAAGGGGGAATATGACTGAGACTTTCAAAATACAAAAATCTGAAGGTGATAAACAGGGGACAGCAAGCAACCTTTCAGCCAATATGAGGGGTTTGTGATACGAGAACATAATCATAGTCTAATGGGGAGATTTTGGAGTGATGTCTCTATCGACAGAAAGACCTCTCCCTTCCCATCATCACAAACTGGTCTCTAAAATGATTCTCCCAATCCTTCTTTACACATACGTGGTCTATGGCACTGCCCTGCTACCTCCCTCTCTAAGCTCAATACCCTACTTAACTCTTTCTGCTGTTTACTGATTAGTGTTATTGGTTATATCAGTGTGTCTTACTGTTGTCTCCAAGGAGGAAGGTCACAAGGTCAGGTCCAGCACTGAGGTCCTCGGATCATACTCAGTACTGACCATGCAATGCAGCGCTGGGGCCACCACATTAGAGGTACCATCCTTCAGATACAGTAACATGTTAAACTGAGGTCCCTTCTGTCAATCTTAGAGGTTTGCTTTTTAGGAGGCAGTATGGTGCAGTGGGTTAAGGCTCTGAGCTGCAAATCTGGAGACCTGGGTTTGAATCCCACAGCTGCCTAGTTGCATATTGTGATCCTGAGCAAGTCCCTTAACTTCCTTGTGCTCCCAGGTCGCATCGCTACTACCCTGCCTACTTGGAATGAATCCACTGGGGGCACCATAGTGGATGAAGAAATTTTCCACTAGCACCTTGGCCACGGTAGCTGCCTTTTGATCTTTGGTGGGAAAGATTGTGCATACATTGTGAAATGATCCGTAACCACTAACACTTTACTAATGTTTCACTGGTCAGGCTCTAAACTCAAGAAGTCTTGCAGACCAGTTCCAATGGGGTGCTGGTAGTAATGTTGACAAGGGGGCAGGCCTCTGAGGCAAGGCTTTTCTCTGCAGGCAGTAACAGGCACTGGAGTGGGAGGGGGTGTTGGGGAAGGAACACACCCAGGTGGCAGGAACAGTTTCTTAAAGTCCTCTACAGTTTTCCCTTCAACCAGCAACAACTTAGCGAATTTCTCCTCAAAAGTCTCAGATGATGGTGGTGTGAGTAGTGGCGCCCTGCCACCATCTTTATTCACTGTTTAGTGCCCATTGTGGAGCCTGTCATTGACTGAATGGCCCTCCCTGGCTCCCAAATGATCCCAAACCTGGCTCCGCTACTGTGTAACCCCCCCTCTTTCCCCGCTAGTGGCTACAACGATACCCAGTAACTACCTTCACAATACCACCAATATACCTTGAAGTACTCACACTGTTTGCACTTACCACCAGGGCTGGTTCCTCCGGTTTGACCCTGGGGACTCCTGCAAAACAAGGTTAGGCAGAGCAAATAGAAACAGTACAGTATTTCGAGCACAAACAGGCACCACAATCAGGCTGAATGCAGAAAAAGATAGATCTGATTTATTCTGGGGTTTGAACATGGATGGGCGTAATCAGGTTAATTAGCTTAAATACTCTTATCAATCACCCAGCTGTGTATGCATTCAGAATCCCTAACACAGTCACACTCTCTGGGTACCCAGGTGGAGGAGGTGGCTAGCCAGGACCGCTGTTCGGGTAGGCTGGTGTTGTAGCTGGTCAGGGCCCTGTGATGGAAAAACTAATTTGCACAACACAACAGTGTGTAGTCATGGACCCTCCCCAACCAGACAATCCCTGCCCTATATTTCAAACTAGCCAAACTACAACCCCCACCCCTACAACCAACTTACCCGGTTCGGGTTAACGCGACTCCCATCTGTCTCACGCCACATGATTAACCTCTCAGCAGCCCATGCGAGACAACCATCACCCCGAGCCCCCACAAACAGTAAGAAACCACGTAAGCTTCAAGTAATTAATACCAGCCAGTGATATAGAACAGTAAATAGCTATGCTGCATACCTAACCCCAAACTATGGTTGGTTGTGAGGACAAGCAGCAGCAAGGCCCTCATCTGAATTAGCACCACTGACTCCCCCGCCAGGACTCACTGTGCAACAACTCGCTGTGGTGTTGGTCCTGAGGGCCAGGAGAACCAAGGCCCTCCCCCAAAGCAGCTCTGCAAACTCACCCACCTGGGCTCACTGTGCAGCAGCTACCTGAGGTGTTGGTCATGAGAGCCAGGAGAACAATGGCTCTTCCCCAAAGCAGTGTCGCTGATTCCCCACCTGGACTCATGTGCTGAAACTCCCAGAGGTGTTGTTCCTGATGGCCTGGAGAACAACGGCCCTCCCCCGAAGCAGAGCCGCCGACTTTTAAGACTGGGCTCACTGTGCAGCTATTATGTTCCAAATATGTAATTCAGTAAATAAAGAATCCATAGTCAACCAGAGTGATGTTAAAATTTATTTCTGAAGGAGTTCAAATACGAATTGAGAGTACGATGTATGTGTAATGATTAGTGTGCAGGTATTACGTAGGTGTAAATGATGACTTATGACGTTTGTTAAATTTGTTATTGTCTTTGTATTGTATGTTGTACTGAGATTGAACAGTAGCATCTATAATATAGGACTTGTCCTAAACATGTTTTATTCCAGCTTATCCTGTATAAAAATAAAGATTTTTACTGCTACTACTACTACTACTACATGTTGGTCACCCAGGTCTCCAGATTTGTACAGTAGCTCAGGTGCCCTTAACCACTGCGCTATACTGCCTCCTAATAATTCAATAGAATTCTGGCATTGTTATGGTAGAAAATTTAATTCCATTCAAAGTATTTCAGTAAGAAACTGTTATACTTTTAACTTCATCAAAAGAAGCAAAATACTCTAATTAGTGGTGATCATTTTTTATATACAGATAAAGACACTTTTATCTCCAGTTACAACCTCCCAGTTGATATTTGTGGTTACAACCAGGAGGTCATAATCAACGCCTGTCAATCAAGTATCACCACAGAAAGCAAACTGGCACGTAGTTTCACTGTGGGCGGGCTGAATATCTTGCCCAACATGGTGGCTCCATTACAGAGCACCAGTACCAGCACTCAAGCTTTGCCACACACTGTTAAGACAGAGGCAGTATGGTGCAGTGGTTTAAGGCTCTGAGCTGCAAATCTGGAGACCTGGGTTTGAATCCCACAGCCCCCACTTGCATACTGTGTGACCTTGAGCAAGTCACTTAACTTCCTCGTGCTCCCAGGTTGCACCTCCAAACAAGCTTTCAGCTTAGTGTGTCTCACTTGGTTTAAAAAAAAAAAAAAGTGAGATTTTTAAGTATATTTAAATATCTATCTATATCTATCTATCTGCTTTGAAAATGAAAAATCAATCTGGTTGAACCTGCCACTCATACCCTTAGGCGTGTCTTACACTATGCAGCAATGCTGACGGACCACAACTTTCAGAATGTCATTTCCACTGTAATGTAAAGAAAAAGAAAAAAAGGTAGAGACAGGCTGTGTGTGTGTCTATCTCTGACAGAAGTGCGTGCTGAAATGGGAAGAAATATCACCATTAATTAAATAATATATGTATGTGTGTGTGTGCATGCTAGTGTGTGTGTAAAACAGAATTTTACACACACACATAGTGCTTGATGTTTTATAAACCTCTTGAGGTTTTTGTTGCATCCCACACCTCGGGTGTGTGTAAAATTCTGGTTACACACACACACACACATATATATAATTCTATATTTTAATAATACATTTCAGGTTATACATGTTTTAACAATGTTGTCCATCTATGTGTTTTTAATTCAATTAATAAACAAGTAATTGTGTCCTATTTTTCCTTTTCAAGTCAAATCTGGATAGAAAGAGTATAATATTTTCAGAATCTTAACACATGCTCAATACCCATTCTGCTGGATGAACGAAGCTTGTTCACAGCTGTACACTGCCAGCTGATAATCAAGCTACATGTTTTCAAGGCTGGCCCCATGATGCCAGGCCAGTAGGTATGTAGCCACATTTGCATCTTGTAGACCTGAGTTCACACTTGAAATTGTAAGAGAAAAGGCTGCAAGAGAGGGAATAGAAAAAGACAGAAGTTGGTGCTGTGGCAGTCCCAAAAATCTGTACTGACATGAACACAGCCAGAGTTTAGAAATCCTGATATGGGGCCCCAACGCATGTTGGCACCACAGAGTCAGCCTTGAGATGTGTAGTTTTTGATGATCAGCTGGCAGTATAGCCTAGAGGTTAAAGCAATCCTGAAGATGGATTATTTTTACTAACAGTTTGAAATGTAAAGGAGATGACTCACTAGTTTCAATGCTCATACAAAACAATTATTATAGACATAGAAAGTATATAACACCTTAAAACACACTTAATAAAACAGTCGATTTCCTATTTAATCTGTTGGATTAAATACAGACAAAAAAGGACCTAGACCCTTGGTGACATTATTTTCTGTCAGGAGCCCAAAACATATGGCTGCCACCAGCCCTTAATTACAGGCTGATTTACATATGAATAACTCTGGACTGCAAAGACTCACAGATAAACACAATGGCTCAATCAAATTAGCTTTTTATGGGCTTTCAGACATAAAGAAATCCTGTTGATGACAGTTCCTCTTTTAATAAGAGGGTCTCTTTGCCAGTCTGGCAATTAATATTTTCATTAAGACTTTCAGGTAAGTGTTTAACATGCTCAAGGGTCGCCAATTCCAGAGATCTTTTCTATCAAGCTTTAAAGATGTCTTTATGCCACTGTCTAAGGGGTAATGAGATGGTTCAACTTCACAGAGTGGTGATTGGTTTGTTTGTAACACATGTTTAACCTTGAAACGTATTTATTGAGCACCTGTCATCAGTAATATTTTACTCTGATGAAGCCTGGCAGTGCTCCTGGTGAAACGTTAGTTCTTATTTGTTAGCCACTTCAGTGTCTTTAGTCGCACGTCCGTACTTATATAAAGAACTTTTTATACCACAAGTTGGCGTTCTGGCAGTTCCTGATACTGTATGGATGCTTTTTCCTTTTTTCTTGTGCCTGAATTTTATTTTGAATACAGCACCACACGTTTCCTGGTGCTCCTTCTGTTGTGATTTTTGATATCCGGTGTTAACCAGACTCAGAATTTTATGATACTGTGCCCTTAGAGTTAAATATCTTTTTGTACTGTCCTTTGTGTACACCAAATGTGATGTGTTGCATTAAATTCTTTAGGTCAGATGTGTTTTCAACCCACCATCTACCAATGTCAGTATCTAAACATGCCACAGTCTGCCTTGCTAATAACAAGTCCTTTATTTTCATCTGTGAGTCCTGATTGTCCAGCAAAGTGGTATTTAGTTTCCAATAACCCTTCCCATGGGCTGGCTGAGCAGAGTTACAGGCATGTACCAGAACCATTAGATGATACAAATTTTCCACTAGGATCACATGCGCTCTGGATATCTTAAGGGAACTGGAGACAAATATGTAGTCGATACTTGTGGTTAATGTGCTTTTAAAAAAAGTATAACTTCCTGAGGGATGAATGCTCCTATAGGCATCTCTAAGGTCAGTGTCAGCAACAATTTTATTCAAAGTATTTGAACCACAGTAATGTTTCAACATACAGGTCCCTTTATCACCTGAGGCATGAAAACAGTTAAAATCTCCTGCCCAAATTTATTTTTTGTGGTGATCAAATAGGGTTTTATCAGATTAAACATATCCACCCTATCCTTTTTCTTCTGGGGGCATACATATTGATCACTCTCCATGCAAACGATTTGTACAGGAAGTCTAACATCAGGATCTTCCCAGAGTATTTTATCCACAACTTTGGTGATTGTAAAGTCATAATTGTTAAAAAGTATCCCCACACCATCACACCTTTCAGTGCCAAATGTATAAGAAGAAGGTCCTCAATACCATAATTGAGCAGTAGTAGTAATGTTATATTTGGGTTGAAACCTAGTATCTTGCAATGGGCTGATATCTACATTTTGGTCCTTCACAATGGAAAAAGTCATTTCCTTTCACCTATTATTCTTAATAGTATTAATGTTCATGGACATTGGCACCCTCGTTTCTGACTAGTATGATGATTAGTTTGATCGTAGGTTTTGTTAGTGGTAAGGCTCTAAATGGGAGCCATAGAGTGGAATATTTAACCTTTTCATACGTACTCCATAACCTGTCCAGACCCATAGGCAGGGCCCCGTATTTACTGCGGCAAAGTGGACCTACATTCTGTGGCAGGACCTCATACTTTCTGTGGCAGAACAACTGCTGATTCTGTGGCCATTCTGTGGCAGATAAAGTGTGGCTAAACAGTATGCCTTCAAAAGGATTATGTCTTAATCCTTTGACTGCCTTCGTGCAATCACTCTGCTACACTGAAAGTGGAGCAGCAGGCCATTTAACAATATGTAGTCTTCTTGTCACAAATATTAAACAGCAATAACCCAAACCTGGCACAGCCATGGGCATCAGGGTTCCCTTTTAATGAATTTTCCCTCCCACCCCAAGTTTGAAGCTCATCTGTTCTTCCTCTGGAAATTGGTGACCTTTGCTGCTCTCCTAGGTTATAATCAGAGAAGGACATGCACACTCAGCTAAAACTACACAGAAGGTAAAAGCTGCTTGGATTTCTTCTGGTTTATACTTACAGTTAGCAGATGTAGAGAGACTCCAACCTGAAAGCCATTTTTTTTTCTGATTTTGATCAATATTCTTTTAAATTATTGTTTTTTTTTAAACTAGGAATACCATAACTGCCTTGCAACAAACCTGCTGAGTGCAGTGTACAAATCTGTGTGTTGGGAGGGGGATTGTCTTCCTATAACAGTGAAGGACAGTGTAACTTGCAGTGTCTGTAGGATTTGTTGACTCCTGATTTTTCTTTTGGGGGACACACTAAAAAATGCAAGCTAGTCATACTTATTAAGGTGGAGTAACCTTGGTTAGCATGTTCTCTTCTCCTCTTAACTCAGGGGGTTGTGGTGTTCTTCAGGCAGTGACCCTCATTTCACTTATGTATAGCAACAATCAAACTCTCCATTCTGATTTTTTTACCTACCTGTTTGCTCCAATTGTAGTATACCCTGATCTCCAACTCTTCTGCAGCTGAGCAACTTGACCCTCCTCAAGAATTGAGCTTGATGCCACCACTTAGGCTGCAGGTTCAGATCTGTCAAGAAATTACTCTCACACTTGCAGGTACAGAACTGCGGCCCACAAATCAAAACTGTGATAGATGTCCACCAGCGGGGACCAAGTCCTCTGCTCAGTCAGCTGCCAGCCCTATGTTTCAGCAATCAACTCCTCCTCCTCCGATACCTGTCACCACACCGAGATCGATTCCACCTCCATGGGCACCACTGGATCTTCTCACGTCTTGACTACAGCTCACCTTCCAGTTCTTCCTTATAAATTCATCTTCCAAGCATTCAGCGTGCACCATGAGCAGCCTCACCATGAAAAATTAACTTGGCTGAGCTACCCACACCTACACAGCAGCAAATCATAACTGCCGTGGACCTAAATCAAGCTCTGCTACTATTGTGTCAGTCTCCCCCCCCCCCAAAATACTGACTGAAAGGAGTTCTGTAACAAGAGCAAGCACGGGTCAAGATGCCATGCAGCCACAAGCTTTTCAGCTTTGTAGTGGGTGGCATCAGTTTGCTGCCCCTTCTAATGAGCATGTGTGCCATGGCATACTTAACATATCAATAGCCATGCCCTTGCTTTGTGTGATCGCATAGCATAGCTAGCATTTCTGCGGCTGTCTGACTGGTTTTCCTGATTTCTGTGGCAAGCACTGATTTCTGCTGTCAGCCCTGATTTCTGCAGCCACTGCTGCAACCGCAGAATTGCAGAAAACACGGGGCCCTGCCCATAGGCATTTTGAAACCGACATCAAAATTATTGCCCCCACCACATGGATCAGAGCATACATCTCATTCGAAAACAATCTCGTGGACTCTTTAATTAGAGTGCATCCAACATAAATCCTATCTGGATGAAGCTTTAGTTCCCATTGATAATGCAGACATAATGCATGTTTTCTTTGGGCTGATAATGTATTTTGGGAGAGTCTGTCACGCTGTCTGAAACCAGCCCACACTTGGGAGGCTCTTCTCCCTGGTGCTTCATTAAGTTCTGTCCCTGTCTCTGCAGCCACACTATCCCCCCATGATATCCTGGCACCTTCAAATTTCCCTTCAGTTATGTTTGTATGACTGCTGTGCATTGTTTGTACAGCAAGGGTCTGTGCATCACAAATTGCTTGGTCAATAGTCAGATTAGTATCAACTGGCATCTCAATCGGAATCTCATGTACACCAAGTACTGTACTGGGCCCGTGGGGGGTCCAGAAATGGGGGACACTGCCTCATCCACCACCCATGTCCCCTCTTTGTCCTGCATCCACCCTGCAGCCGTCAAAGTACATTTGGTTGACCAAGGTGTTTTCCCTACAGGCCCCTGATTAGTCTGACTTTCCCTTCTCCCTTTGCATAAAGCACTAATATTGGAGACATCAGCAGTATTTTCAGGCATAAAGAAACATTGAAACATAGACTTTGATGCCAGATAAGGACCACTTGGCCCACCTAGTCTGCCCATATCTAGAACAATATTCAGAGACTGAGACTCACGTACTGTGATTGTTTCAGTTCCTTGTTGACATCTGGCAACCATAATTTCCATATCCACTGACATGGGCATTCTCTGTAAGGACATCGTCCTCAGTGCTGCAACTGTGCCAGACTCACCATCTGTCAAGGGCTGTGGTATGTCCATATTGTGTGTTTCTATAGTATTTATGTCTGTGAAAGCTCCTGTAACATACGTTTTCCTCTTGGGCAGTACTGCAGATCACAATGATGCCACCTGTAAATGTTTTCTCTGTACTGTCATCAACTGCTGAACAAAAGCCTCTTTATCATGCGAATCATCTGCCACCTGTTAGCTCCATCCATGAGGGTTTCCTTTTCCATAGATGTCAAACCCAAATGTAGGATCTCCTGAGCTGGACCCGCAGTGGTGGAAATCAGCTCTCCCACAGGTACACCAACCTCACTCTTCCACTCCCTTCCGGTGCCTGCCATTGTGTCCAGAGAATCTGCATCTCAGCATTTCCCTCTACAGCACAGTAGGGGAATGTTCCCGGTGTCCTGGCTAAATTTCCTCCCATTCACTAAAATGCCACCAACAGCTTAATCTGGTTCATGGCCAGTTGACTTTCATCTGTATCCCCCTCTCCCAGGTCATGCCTGAAAATAGCCAGAATTTGTCTAGTGCACTTACCCAGTCAACAAAAACTAAATAAAATAAATAAGTAAACAGTCTCAATTTATCCCTAGTTAAGATGGCGGCCACGCTGGGCTGCCATCTGTATGGGCTCTGAAGGGAGCCAAAAATGTCTTTATTCTTAAGCCCCTTTAAGTGACTCTTGGGAGAGAGTTGTTATTTTAATAAACTCGGTGGCTGCTTACTGTGTCCTGAGTTCAAAAATTGCTTTCTTTTATTTTAGTTGCAAGGTTTAGGGCATAAAGGGTTAGATAGGGATGGGGAAGTGATTGTGGCCTGAGGAGCCAGCTTTTTTGTTTTTAGGGAGGCAAGGAGGAGCAGTGATAGTAAAGTATTGTAGTTTCTCATATACAAACCCTGCTGTTGTAGTTAACATGGTTCACAATTCGCTTTTAAACTGGAAACTTATCCCAAAGGTTTATTGCTTGCCGAAGGAGTATCCTGGAGCTCCGGTGGCGGTAAAGTGGAGTAAAGTCACCATTTCTTGACCTGCTGAGGTGTTCGGTTGAAGAACAGGCCATCAGAAGTCGAGCGGTGTTGGAAGGAGTTCAAGAAAGTGGGTGGAAAGCAGTGGAATGAACAGAGATGATTGTGAAGTCTGTCAGGGTGAGAGACCGATGGACAGTCCCTGAAAAGCGTCAACCCATTGTTGTAATCAGACCAGGAAAGTGAGATGTTGCAGTCCTGTACAAGGAAATGGAGCATCCGCTCAGGGGCCATCCTGAATGGTGCATGTAGCTCAACTGGTTTCACAGGCCTGACCGGGAGGATCAGTATTGAGTCCGCTGAAGGGTGGGCCTGTATGCCGGTTTCTCTAAGGAGTGCAGAGGCCCGACCTCGGGCTGTGCAGTTGCACTGCTGCTGGATTGGGCTCTGAAGTGGGAGAGCAAGAGGGAGGGAGGGAGAGAGGCCTCTGATGGAGGTGGAGGAAGAGGATTGATTGGGATTTACTTGGACTAGAATTTGGAGGAAGTTGAAATGATTCTGAACTACTGGACTGATTTGGTGGCATATACACTAAAACTTTTTTAACTTTGTGCAAAACCCTGGGTGGTGACTTCTGTTGTTACCTGGAAGCAAACTGCTTTATTGCATATAAAGTTATTGGCTGTCTTTCTGATACTGGCCTGGGTAAGAGCCAGGCCTGTTAAAGAAATTTTCTGGACAAAAATAAAAATCTCAGAGGTGGGAGCTCTGTGATATTAGACTCTCTCCTGGAATTGTGTTTTATTGACTGTTACATTGGGGGGTGATTAGCAGTGTATCTAGGGTAAATTGTATTTTAGTGTATAATTGTGGTGTGAGTGGAATTAGGTGGACGTGCCGGGGCTTGTCGGGTGTGATGTGTCATTGTTGTTTGGGGGGGCTAGGATAGTGTATGGGGCATCTCAGCTGTGTGACCTACGGCCCTTTATCTGCCTCCCGATTTCTAACATCACAACAAGAATCTGCCGGGATGTGGGGATTTGGAGGGGCCGGGGTGATTTTGGGCAGTGGGGTACCCCGTGCATGGCGGGGTGTGGCAGGATAGAGATTGTAGGGTGCAGAAGATGCCCTGGACTACAAGAGGCACAAGAGAGAGAGGCCAGACCTGTTTGGTGCCTGTCTCAAGGGAGTCCACCAGATCGAGTGGCAAGGTGACCCGAGGGGCTGCTTTATCTGCCAATCACCTGCAGGCGGTGCTGTGCAATGCCAGATCAATCAGGAACAAGACTGCTATTATTGCAGACTTGATCTCCTTGGTTGATCTGGCTTGCATCACGGAGACGTGGATTGGTGATGATGTTGGCCTGGTCTTTGAGGCTGCCGTCCCTTCTGGGTATACTGTGGTACACTGCCCCAGAGAAGAACATAGGAGTGGTAGGGTAGCCATCTGCTTTAGATCTGATTTGGGCTTCACCGTGCACCCAGTGAGAACCCCAGGTTCCTTTGACTGTGTGGCTGTCCATGAGGGTCTGGACACAGGCTGCAGGATTCTCCTGATTTACCGCCCCCCCGGGGGTGGTGGGAGATTTCCTGCAGGAGGTTGCTAAATTTATCGTCGGTGAAACATTGGAAGACCCCAGATGTATTATAATGGAGGATTTCAATGTTTGGGCTAACGATGAATCATCTTGGCTTGGTCATAACCTCCTCCAGATCATGTCATCGCTGGGCCTGTCACAAGCAGTTTTTTGCATGACCCACCAGGGTGGGCACAATTTGGTTCTGGTGTTCTCAATGGGGCTTGAGATAAATGATCTCAAGTTTGATCGGGTGGCATGGTCCGATCACTGCACAGTGTGGTTCATGTTCGGGGCACCAACTGGATGCTCTCCCCCTACAGAGGTGATGAGCTACTGCCCTTTGTGGGGATTGACCTCGGAGGCCTTTCTGGTGGTAGCCAATCTATATAGTGTGGGCAATGCATGTGTTGGAGGCATTGGCGCTGTAGTTGGCTCCTATAATAGGGTGCTATCAGATGCCACTGACTCCCTCGCACCTGTCCATGTACAACCCAAATCTTCCTACTTGAGGTCCCCATGGTTTGATGGGGACCTCAAGGAGTTGAAGAGAAAGGGTCAAAGGCTGGAGCGCTGCTGGAGGAAGATCGGTCTGGAGGAGGACAAACTGGCCCTGCGTGCACATTATAATGTGCACCTGGGGGCAATCAACCATAAGAAGGCAGAATTCCTGTCCAGGGAGATCGCTGCTGGGAAGAACTGACCAGTTGCACTTTTTCAGATTGTGGACAGGCTACTTTGTCCAGCCTGTCTATAACTGAAGAAGGCCTTTTCTAATGCTGAATGCGAACAGTTTGCTCAGTTCTTCTCAGACAGAGTGTCCGGTATCCGGCAGGGAATTCCCTCAGTCAGCCAGTCCATAGCTGGCAGTGATCACCTGAAGTGTCCTGAGTGCACTCTATCTGGTTGAGGGAAGTTTAGACCAGTGGAGGTAAGTAAGGTCTCCGAGGTGGCAACCAATCTGAAGCACACTTTTTGTGAACTGGACCCAGTGCCGACGCGTTTCTTGATGAGATGCTTTGACACTGTTGGCCCGGTATTTGCCCTGATTATCTGATGTTCCTTGTCAGAGGGGGTCTTTCCCGATGCCTTGAAGGAGGCATTAGTGAGACCACTCCTTAAGAAACCATCTTTGGACCCAGAGGTCAGGGCAAATTACCATCCTATCTCCAACTTTCCATTTTTGGTGAAGATAATGGAGAAGGTAGTGGTGCTTCAGTTGGAGGAGCACCTTGTGACCCATGAGTTATATGAACCGCTCCAGTCAGGGTTTTTGGCGAGGCATAGCACAGAAACTGCACTTGTTCAGGTGCAAAATTATGTCCTCAGGGCTAGAGATCGAGGGGAAAGGACAATTCTTGTTCTCTTCGATCTTTCCTCAGCATTTGACACTGTGGACCACTGTGTGTTGCTTGACCATCTTAGGGAATTCTGCAAACTCACTGGCACTGTCATCTGCTGATTTGAGTAATTTTAACCAACAGGAGGTAAAGGGTTGTGATGGGGAATTTCTCTTCTACACGTAGTCTCCTATCGTGTGGACTTCCCCAGGGTTCGGGCCTGGCCCCAATGCTGTTTGCAGTGTACATGCTGCCCCCGGGAGGAATCATTAGGAAGTATGGTCTAGGGTTTCATTGCTATGCTGATGATACCCAGCTGCACTTGTCCTTTGCCCCAGGAACATCCACGCAACAGATGTGCTAAATAGCTGCATTACCAAGATCAATAACTAGATGGCCTCCAGCTGGTTGCTACTGAACCCCAATAAGACAGAGGTATTGGTGGTGGTGTCGAACAGAGTGCGGGATAGGATGGTCTCTGGTGCAACGACTGGACTTGTTGAGGGATCTGTGCCATTGAAGGCCCCCTCTGAGGTGCAGAATCTTGATGTCATTCTGGACACGGGTTTGACAATGGAAGCGCAGGTGTCTTCCACTGTCTGCTCCTGTTTTCCCATTTTAGGAATGTTGCCAGGATAAAGCCTCTTGTGCCGCCTCTGGACCTCCCCATTTTTATACATGACTTGGTGACATCAAGGCTTGACTACTGTAATGCACTCTACCTGAGGGTCACGGGAGGATCTCTCCACAGACTGCAGCTGGTGTAGAATGCAGCTGCCAGATTACTTACTGGGCAGCCTAAATATTGTCACATTACACCGGTATTGCGTGAACTGCACTGGCTGCCCTTCAGGTGGAGGATCCTTTTTAAGGTGGGTCTTCTCACCTATAAGGCCCTACATGACCAGGGCCCTGGTTACCTGACAGACCTTCTTGCACGGCTTTCTTGGTCCATCCCCTCTGCTCTTCCTGTAGGGGCCTCCTGGTGATTCCCAGGACGAGGTTAAAAATGGCTGACTTTGGAGGTATTCAAGGCCTGCCTTAAGGCCCTCCTATTTGCCTAGGCGTTTCCCAACTTAGCTTTTTAGTGAGATCTTTTTGCTATGGTTTAGATCTATCCTGACCTCCCTGTTTTTAGCCTATTTCTGTGATAAATTTATTTTATTATTCATGGATTTTAATGTTAAAATGATATTCATCTTTGAGTTTGTGTTTACATATCTGTTTATTTCATATTGTACAGCACCCAGAGCCTCCGGATTGGGTGTCTTTTTAAATAAAAATTGCCTTGCCTTGCGTCCCTTTAATCTTCCATTTAGCAGGTAAAAATTATATTTTGGCTTAAGTGCCATAAAGGTTTTCCTGCCCTATTTATTCTGGTGTCACATGAGTAACTAGCCTTGGAAGAAGAGTCATTTCAGAGTGCTTCAACTGCAGAGTTTTTTAGAATAGCACCTTAGTTACCATTCCTAGCACATAAATCACCAAGCATTAGGATCAGAATATTGGAGAATTTTAAGTATAATGTCTCAAATATATCCTCTATGGTGCTCCAAGGGTCATTAATCAGAAATGTAGAACCAACTATGGCCCGTCGGTGCAGCGGTTGGATTTCTGCATGCGACGCCAGCAACCTGGGTTTGGGAACGGACCAGGGTCACTGGAGGGCCGGCCAGGGGAGAAGGATGGGCGTCTAGGGACTGCTCTCCTTCTCGGGGAGTGCAGAGCATTGCTGTCCCCTGGCAGAGGCCAGGGTCACCCCACAGCTACCGGCACTGGCAATGCATAGAGGTGGGGTGGGCGCTGGCGTCATTGCATGACCCGCCTCTCCCTGGAAAAACGGAAAAAGAGACAGCTGCCAGCCGCCGCTAATGAAGCTCACCACGGCTTCAATATGCTCCCCAGGCCAGCCCTCCGACCTATTCCGAAGACTGCGGCATGCAAGGGAGTGCTGCAGCCCTGCCGTGGGGGGTAAGCCGTGGGGTATCGGAGGGCCTGGAGGCTGATTTGGGGTAGCAGTTTGGCCCGTGACCGGCTGAATAAAGGAACATCAGGTGGCAGGCAGTTCAGTGAAAAAAAAAAAGTAGAAATGTAGAACCAACTGGAGAAATGAAGACATTAACAAGAATAAATTCAAGGTTAGATATCTTGACAGCTAACACTAAACAGAATTCTAAGGATGTAATCTATCTGGCTGAGGAGTTGCTATCCAATGTAATATAACATGCTAACCCCACCCCAGAAAGTCTCCCCAAAGCTATTTTTTCTTTGCGAATTTGGAATAGTTGAAAGTGATTTATAGTTGTCATAGAATGATAAATCCCACGGCAGAAATGGACCAACTGGCCCATCGCGTCTGCCTGAAAAATGCCCCCATCCTCCTACCATTTACTTCTCTGTACTACTCCTCCACTTCCATTTAGGCTCATATAGCTGTCTCAAGCTCTTTGAACTTGTCCATTGTATCCACCCCTACAATCCATTCAGGTTATCTGTTCCATGGACCTTCCACCCTCTCTGAGAAATAATGCCTCCTTACATCACCATGAAATCTACCCTCTTCCAGCTTGTATGCATGACCTCTGGTGGTTGTGTTTTTGCTCAGCCTTAACAGGTTACCTCCCCTCACTTTGTTGATTCTGTTCAGATACTTAAAGGTTTCCACCATATCCCCCCCCTTCCCTTCTTGTTTCCAGTGTATACAGACCAAATTCTTCCAGTGTTTCCTCATATGGCCTCACCTGCATCCCCTTGACCATTTTGGATGCCCTCCTCTGGACTCTCTCCAGCCTATCCTTGTCTTCTTGCAAGTGCGGCCCCCAGAACTGCATGCCATACTCCAGCTGTGGTCTGACCAGTGCTTTGTAGAGTGGCATTATCACTTCCCTCTTCCTACTTGTGAAGCCCTTCCCTATGCATGCCAGCATTCTTGTCACTTTTCCTGCCGCCTGATCGCACTGATACCTAACCTTTAGTGTATCTGAAATCCAAATCCCCATGGCCTTTTCTAGCTCTGTAACCTGCAGTGTCTCCCCCCCAAAGCTGGTATGTGGCCTTGGGGTTACTGTGGCCTATGTGTATCTTACATTTTTGCATTGAATTGAAGCTGCCACCTTTCTCACTCCTCACATGTTGCCCCATTTTCTCCATCCCTCTGGTGTGTCCACTCTGTTATAGACTTTTGTGTCATCTGCAGATAGACACACTTTCCCATGTAGATACTCTGCTAAGTCCCCCACGTATACATTAAACAATATGGGTCCCAACACTGATCCCTGTGGAACCCCACTGTCACCCATGTTCCTGGAGGTACCCCATTGACCACTACCCTCTGAGTCCTCCCCACCCAGCTAATCTTCCACCCAATTTATTAGCTTGTATCCACCCCTAAACTCCTGTGGGGGACAGAGTTAAATGCCTTCCTAAAATCCTGGTAGGCCACATCCACCGCTGCCCCCTCCGATCATACACCACCATAACCCCCTCAAAGAAGTCAGTCAAGCTGGTCCAACATGACCTACCACCAGTGAATCCATGTTGGCTGTCTTCAATGAGGCCTTCCTCCTCTAGGTGTCATGCAGGTCTTTCTTTTATGAGGATTTCCATCAATTTTTCCTACCAAGGAGTAAGACTAACTGGGTGGTAGTTGCCTGACTCATCCTTACTCCCCACCCCCCCATGAAGCGTCACCACCTCTGCCCACTTCCAGTCTCCTGGGATCCTACCCACTTTAAGGTATAGATTGAACAGCTTTGAAAGAGATGCCACCAGTTCCTCCTTCAGTTCCTTAAGTACCCTTGGATGGACTCGATCTGGGCCCATAGTTTTATCGGTTTAATTTTCCTCAGCTCCTCCAGTACTCTACCATCTGTGAAAGGGCTGGTGTCCACCTCCTTCTCCACTCTCCCCCTCTGCTGTAATTCCGTCCACTCCCTTCTTTCTCGACCATGAATACTGACGCAAAATATTCACGTAGCAGATGTGCCTTTTCATCATCCCCCTTAACTGGTGTACCTTCCTCCTTTAAGTCTTAGACTCCCTTGCCAGCTTCTCCTCCTGTCACTCAAATACTGAAAGAATTGTTTTGTCCTCTCTTTTAGCCTCCTCACTATTTTATCCTCTGTTGCTGCTTTAGCTTTTCTAATCATTTACCCCACCTTTTTAGCTTCCTTATGGACCTCCCTTTCCCTAAACCATATGATGTTTTGTAGGCTTTCAATGCTTTCTCCTAACCACCACCCTAACTTCTATCGTGAACCACATGGGCTTCCTCCTTTTTATCCTTTTGCTTACCGTCCAGATGCACTGATCTGTAGCCATGAGAATACCTCCTTTATCACCCCCCAAAGCTCCTCTACTCTCAGATCTGTTTTCTCTCCAAGTTCTTTTCAGCATAATTTCCTTCATCCTTCCAAACATTGCCTTCCGAGTCCAGTGCCCTGATGGTGGACCTGCTCATTTCTGCCCCAGCTCAAAGAGTTAACCTGACCATCCGGTGGTCGCTGTCTCCTAAATTCTCCCCAACCTCTACCTCCTCCATGCTGTCCCCATTTGACAGTATTATATCCAGTGTGGCTTCTCCCCATGTCGGTTCCCTTACTAGCTGGTGAATGAAGGCATCCAGCATGGATTCTAAAAATTCCTTGCTTTTCTGGGAACTGGCCAATGGTATTCCTCAGTCCACATCTAGTAGGTTCAGGTTTCCCAACACCAGGATCTCCCCTTACTTGCTATTTCCTGTATGTCCCTAGCCAGCTTTCTAGCCACCTCCTCTCCTTGATGTGGTGGTCTATAGTACACCCTATCCATTACATCCCCAAAGCTGCCCAAGGTAACTCAAAGAATCTCTGCAGAACTCTTCTTATCTTTCCCTCCACTGGTCTAATCGCATCCCATCCCTAAAATACAGGGCTACACCCCACCATTTTTTCCCCCTTCTATCCTCCTGAAGAGACTATAATCCTGTAATTTCACCTCCCAACTGTTCTAATCTGTCTACCACATCTCAGTTATTGCTATAAGGTCTGTGTCATCCGTTACCACCACTGCTACTATTTTATTCCCTAGGCTTCTGGTGTTAGCTAGTATTCCATTCCATCTCATCCCCACCTGTGATCTCTCTCTCTCTCTCTCTTTCCTAAAGCCTGTTTCTAGTGATAGCAGGAGAGTTCAAGCTAGGTGAGCTTCACTAGGCCGATTTTCTATGCCTCTCCTAGTGTCACCACACTCCCATGCTTAGTTTCAATTTAAGTCAACCCCATCCTCTCATCTATGTATCCCTGCAACTTTTGCCCTTAACCGTATAGCCCGTCCCCACTTATGTGTAACCTGTCTCTTGCATACAGGTGCTCATCTAACCATGCATCCCGCCAGTCTCCCAGACATATGAAGCCCTCTTCCCTGAACCACTGTCTCAGCCAAAGGCTGAATTCCTTTATTCTGAATTTCCAGGCTGTACTGGCACAGTGCGCTGGGAGGGCCTCCGAGAAGGCCAGGGAACTGACAAACCTTTTACATGCCTCTGCTAGCTCCCTGAACCTCCTTTGAACTCCATCCACCTCCTCCCCAGCCAAGTCATTTGTCCCTAGATGTAGTACTAGGTGTGGCTTACCCCCCACACACCTAATGCAGTCCTTTATTCTAGGGAGCACTCTGCTGGCCTCCATTCCTGGGTCACAGAAAACTGGCCTCCCCTTAAATGCTACCTTCTTCCTTAGTCAATGAATCCCCTTTTTGATTGACTTCCCATACACAACAACTGTGTTTGTACTCCCTATCCCCAAGAGTGCCTCATTAATTCTATTTGGGTTTGCACTTGATGTTTCTGTGCTAATGACCTGGTCTCTAATGCCCCTCCCTCCTGGTAATGATGTTCCTGACTGCTCCCCTTCTTCCTAACTTGCCCTCTCTCTGATCCTCCCCTTTGCTGTCAGCTATCCTTCCCATTCCCTTCTAACCTTCCTCCTTTTGGGGCTATACTCTTGTAGATTTAAACTAAAAGTAGAATGGTTCAATTACCTGTTCACATAAGTAATAAAATTAGTGTCCAAGAGGTGGCTGTTATTCCAGATATAATTTGTGACCCTGTGATTGATACAATACATTTGCAAACAATCCCTATCGTTTTCATCAGAGTCAAATTACCTTAAGGATATCCCTCTTCTGTAGCTGAAGCCCTACCTTATGGTTAAGTAAGGAGATAACAAAATTCAGAGGGACTCCTCCTGAAGGAAATCTTTTCTGTAGCCATATAGCCTCAAGATCCCTTCTCCCAATAGGCTATATCAAAATTAGAAGAGACCCTCTCTGTGAGATTTTATCTGTTAGGGTATCCCTTCTGAGATTTTACACTCTTCTTGAGTTATCAACAAAATTCCATATTTAGTGCTACATTATTTTCCCCACTCTTATTATATTTCTCCATTATTACATCAGGTTTACTTATTTGGAGGCAGATCCCAGGGCCTTTGTAGTTTTATAAGGTGCACATCAAGCATCTCAGCTTGCTTATAGATTATATAGGGGTGGCAGAACCTTATTTAATTTCAGCTTGTCTACATCCTTGGTAATGGAACCAATGGGCAATTCCTAATAGAACATATTTTTTTACTTCATGTATTCTATTTTGTCTTCTTTTTTTTATTTTTTGTCTTATCCCTATCCTTAGACATCCATTTTTTTTCCAATGGGAAGGAGGTGGTGGTGGGTCCATTATTCAATTAGCGTCTTGGAACACAATTGAACTGAACTCAGGTCTCTTTACAGGTGAACCATTCCTCCAGTTTCTTCACAATTTCAATAGGTGAGGTTTCTCGAGTGTACAGTCTATTAAATATTCTGATAATGTCATCCATTCTTGCACTGTTAATTGCCAGATCTTCTCTGATGGTGTCCTTTTCAAGTCAAGTCAAGTTCATGTTTATTTCATCTGGAAGACTCCATTGAGCAAGCTCATTTACAAGGAGGTCCAATTCAGACAATTGACATAAAAATACAGTGTAAATATATGATAAACAGAGCAGGTACAATTAAAAAGCAATGTGTAATAGTTATAGATACTGTATACAACATGACAGACAACAGCGATAACGATAAACAAAGCAACTCATTGTAATTATATATTCTAAGCTGATAATTGAAACATAGGCAATTTGGACCAGGGGAATGGGACATAGGAGAAGGAGGAGTGGAGTATGCATACAGGGAGACATTTGAGGGTTTTTTGGAAGCAGTAGCGAGGAGGTGCATGATAGAATCTGAGCGAAGACAAGAATATACAAACATACGAATATACGAATGTGCCAGCAGAAACAGACCATTCGGTCTATCTAAGTCTGCTTGACTGTGCAACTAGCACACCTAGTTTGCAGCTGCCCTCACCCCCTCACCTTTGTCATCCTACTGCCACCCCCACCTTCCCCATCCTCACTCTTCCCTGTTCCCTGTCCCATGCCCTTTTGAAGCTGTGCACAGATTTACATGATACCACCCATTCTGGTAGGGCATTCCATTTTGCTACCACCCTCTCTGTGAAATAGTGTCTACTCATTTCCCTCCTAAATCTTCCCCCCTCTATTCTTAGCCTGTGCTCCCTGGTGACCCTCCCCCTCCTTAGCTTAAAGACCCTGTCCACCTCATCTTTATTGATTCTCCTCAGATACTTGAATATCTCTATCATGTCCCCCGTCCCTTCTATATTCCAGAGTGTACATATTCAGGTCTCCCAGTTTGCTCTCATAGTCTCGCCCCTCCATTCCACATATCATCTTTGTTGCCCTCCTCTGCACCCCCTCCAGTAGCCTGATATCACGCTTTAGGTATGCCTCCAAAACTGCACACAATACTCTAAGTGTGGCTTTACCAGCGACCTGCAGAGGGGCAAGATCACCTGTCTTTGCCTGGACGAAAAACCCCTCGCTATGCACCCCAGCATTTTGTTCACTTTTGCAGCTGCTCTCCTGCACTGGGCAGTGTTGTTCATGGTCACTGTTATCATCACCCCTAGGTCCTTCTCCTCCTCAGTGATCCCCAGCTTAACTCCCCCAGCCAGTATTCTCTCCTTGTTTTTTTTTGCCCCAAAGTGCATAACCTTACACTTCTTTGCATTGAACCCCAGCTGCCACCTCTCTGACCATTCCTCTAGCTTGCTTGGGTCCCCCTGCAGCTGCTTCCATCCTCCCTCCATCCACCACTGCTCTGATTTTGGTGTCATCAGCGAACAGAGTTATCGCTCACTATCCGTGTGCAATGTCTGATATGAAGGAGGAGAGCAAGGCTAGAGGGACTACCCCAAGAAACAGTGGCAAACATCATTGTTATGCTTGGTGACAAGGCTTTTAAAGCAGCAGCAGTAGTACTAGATGATCAGGAAGTGATTATCAAAATTCTGCTTTTTGGCTGGAAACATGCAGCCATCATTTTGGTTTCCATATCTGAAAATATTTTTTTTCTAGGGACCTTTAGTTTTTTAGATATTTAAAATTGATTTCCATTGTTGTGAATCCACAGTAAATATGGCTGCTACTAAATTTGTAGCTGAGCTCCCGCCTCATGTCACATTACGTCTTTTGTTTACTTACTTGGAACACTGTGCTGCATGTTCCCATAGTCCTTGTGTAGTACTGGAGTCATGCACATGAGCAGCAGAAAGTTCGAGTCCAACATGGCCAGTGGGAGAAATGTAAACAAAGAAAAAGGAAAACTGCAGCGAAAACAGGAAAGATTACCAGATAAGTGCTCAATGCAGCACAGAAAACAAAGTGTTGCAAAATATATGGGGCTCAGTTTTAGAAGGGTTGGTGCAAGTCACGTCAAAGGTGACTTGCACCAAATGCTATTGCGCCAAGGACCCTGTACCCGATTCTCTATTGGGCAGGGTCTCCATGGCTAAGTCCTGTGACTTTGACTTGCACCAACCCAAACTGTACACCAAAAGGAGAGTGTACCTGATTGGGTTCACACAAGCCACGTCAAGCATGGTGTAAGGGTGCAAGAGCCCCCACCCCCATGCCCCAATCCCTGATAGAAGTAAATGCCTCAAGAGGGCTATTGATCCCCAATGCCCCAATCCTCACAATCCAGTACAAAAGCACCTCAGGGCAAGCAGATCCCCTGTGTCCTGAACCCCAAAATGCAGAAAAAAGCCCTGCAGACCTATCGATTTCCCCATTCTCTGAACCTCTTGAATCCAGTTAAATAAGCCCTGCAGGGCTAGTGCCCCCAGCCTCAATCCCTGAACCCAAGTCTGGCTGTTAATGTGAACTGTAGAAAAAAATAGTCCCATTATCTCTAGTAGTCTAGTGGCTAGTGGTGGGTGAAGTAGCCGAAATTCACTCTGCGAAGTGATTCGTGGAGTAATGTGGAATCCACGAAGTGCACCGCAACAGAGTACTTTGCATTATAAAGAGGAAACCGAAGTCCATTGGAAACAATGACTTTGCATTATTCTGCCTTCCCCAAACCACTTCTCCACCAATTTTAAGGCGAAGTACATTGAAATCAATGTACTTCTCCTCACTTTGCCTTGTTCTTGAGCTCCAAAGGTGAATATTGCAGTGCTTTATGGGATTGCAGGTCACATGGGCTCTAGATTGTTCTGCAAAGCCTCAGTTCTGTGTAGTGTGTGTAGTGGAAGATGGAGACAGTTTCCTCTCAGAGCCATGATTCAAATCTTCTAAAGCTGTTAAAAAGTCTTTCTGAGCTATTTTTTGCTCAAAATTTACTACATCGAGTACAGGAAACCCTCTTGTGCTCATATTATTGAGTGTTTATTGTTTGTGTGTGGATTTTGAATGTTAATTTAGAACAGTCAATCTGTGTGAAGTGTGCTTTGAGGGGGGCATCTGTGGTGTAGGTAGATTAACTGGGAGAAAAGGCAGTCTTTCTGGTTTTGGTTATATTTTCTTGTATAACTGTGTCAATGTCACAGTAATATTTTCAGTAATTCTTGAATTTTTTTTCTGATTGTTGTGGTACAGCAGTGTATAATTTCAGTTTGTTTAAAACATTTGGTTATATTACTAAAGGTTTTCAATTTGCTATGCATTACTTGTAGTGTGTGTGAGTGTGTGTGCGATGCGTGCCATTAAATCAGACACCTTTTATTGTGCCACAGAGTAACTGCAGCAGTGTGAACCTGCTATCCACCGCACCCGCATGAATTTTTTATACTGCTTTGTGGTATCTTTACTGGTAGTGGACTGTTACTGCGGTGCACTAACCCCCCCCTCCCCAACCGGCAAAAGGTATTCTTTTCCAGATTTGGATTTGTGACTTATGAGCATTGGTTAGGTGTTGTTGTGCCTTTGCATCTGCATCTCTTGAGTGCACAGTGCTATCTTAATCTGTCTGTGCGTTTGTAGTACACCATTAATTCTGGGAGACTTTGCATTTCTTGTTATGCTCTCATTTCACTTCATCAGCACTGGGAATGTTCTGGACACAAGACAGTAGTATTTTGGGAATGCAAATTAATTCTGGTGACTGTGTGTGCCATTGCACACATGACAGAGTGCACCATTAATTCTGGGAGACTTCGCATTTCTTGTTACACTCTCATTTCACTTTGTCAGCACTGGGAATTTTCTGGACACAAGACAGTAGTATTTTGGGGATGCTCATTCATTCTGGTGGCTGTGTGGCCTCTGTGCACATGACTGAATGTGCACATTAATTCTGGTGACTGTGTATGACTACTGCATGCATGACGTCTGAGTGGGCTATTAATTTTGGGAGACTTTGCATTTCTTTAAACTTATCCACAACCTCTAGGGTGTCACCAACTGGTAGCCCGTGACATGAGCGTCGGTGATTAAGTGCTTGCAATAACGGTGACTCAATCCCAGCACATATCAACAGGGCTACTGCTGAGGAAGGACAACCAGATGGGGGAGGTGGGCGCACATAGTGACGAGATGTCGTTATATGTATACATGTGCAGGTGGGGGAGCAAGCATGGACGGAAGGGAAGGAAGGTTGGCCTGGTGTGGTTGGTGTGGGGCTGCTAAAGCTGGCCCATAGCATGTGGTGGTTGGTGGCAGCCTAAAGCTGCGAGGGTTCTGGGTTCTGGTCAGGCGTGCCTACATTTTGTGCACCTGGCCCGAAATTTTTTTTGCAGATTTTGCACCCCACCCCAACATGCAACCACATGGAGTTAAGAATCCTTTAGTAGGGAGTGCGGGGGGCACAGCACCACAAACAGTCAAAATATAAATCTCAGCACCATTTCTAGTGCACTGGTGGTGTACATCTCCAAAACTGATTTT
This sequence comes from Neoceratodus forsteri, assembly GCA_016271365.2. NCBI lineage: Eukaryota > Metazoa > Chordata > Ceratodontiformes > Ceratodontidae > Neoceratodus > Neoceratodus forsteri. The sequence goes on from CM057457.1 coordinate 123,649,913, forward strand.
CGAGTGATATACACTCTCCTGCCGCCATTGCTCCGCAGTTATCACATAGATCCCACTCTAGCTGGTTAAAATAGGCAATGGGGAACTGGAATTTTTGGATATGGTACAGTGATTATTGAGTTGGAAAAACATAACTTTTTTTGGCATTTAATAACAGTTTAGAGTGAAGAAAGTTGTACATACGAACATGCGAACATACGAAGAAGCCAGCAGAAGAAGGCCATTTGGTCCATCAAGTCTGCAAAAAAAGGTTGAATTCGGATTGGATTTCAAGGCAGACATCTTTATCTGAAGGCTTTGAACTATAGAGAACAGTATCATCAGCAAAGAAATGGAGCTTATTCTTTGATATATTATTGGTTAAGGCATTGATGTATATCATGAAGAGGAGGGGACCAAGAATCAAGCCTTTGGATACCACTCTCAAGAGTGGAAGAAGAGGTGAGAAGGTCCCATCTACCTTGATTTGCTGCTGTCAGCCAGACAGATAACTGGAGAATGAGTTTACAGTAGGTTCATTCATGCCATGCTCCTTAAATTGGTTTAGCAGTGTTGTATGGTCTACTGTATCAAAGGCTTTGCTCAAGTCAAGAAAGACTGCTCCTGTGGTATGTTTATGGTCTAAGGTGAGAAGCCAATCATCTGACACTTTTGCAAGGGCAGTGGTGGTGCTATGAAGAGGATGAAAGTCAAATTGTAATTAGGTCAATGAGGTTTAAATTGTCTAGGTAGGCTGTGATCTGATTATTAATTAATTTCTCTAATAGTTGGAAGGAGACAGATAGAGGGCTACCCAATCAGGTTGCTGAAGCATGAGCAGACTTAATAGGCAGAAGGCAGTATAGCACAGTGGTCTAAGGCTCTGAGCTGCAAATCTGGTGACATCCAGCAGACCAGACCTGGGTTTGAATCCCACAGCTTCCACTTACATACTGTGTGACCCTGAGCAAGTCACTTGTGCTCCCAGGTCGCCCTGTAAAAAGCTTTAGCTTAGTGTGCTATAACTGGTTAAACAAATAATAGGCCTACTCTGCTGGCATCTAGTATGTTAGTTTTGCTGGAATGGGTAGAAGGGATATGGGCCTATAATTGTTGAGGTCCCCAGGGTCTCAAGATTTGAAAAGGGGTAATATATGAGTTATTTTCCATACAGAATAGACTTCACTATCTGAAACGGACAGGTTAAATAAATGCAGTATTGGAGCTGTTAGGTATCAAAAGCCTACTTTTAGGAAATGGGGTCTCAGCCATCTGCCCTGCACTGTTCTTAGTTGAAGTGTATAAGCAAGTCTTCAACTTTTTAAAGGTAAAAGGAGAGGAGTAGAAGGAATCCTGGGGTTGGTGATTATTAGCTTTCAGGTCTGTTTGATTATGTGCAGGCTGTAGATTAGCAGCTGTGAGGAGTCAAAGGCAAGGCCTGCTATGGAGAAATATGTGTTAAATGTTTCTAAAATTATAGATTTATCAGTAATAGCTGTTCCTTGATAGAAAATTTTGGGGAAGGGATGGGGAGGAACTCTGTCCCTCGACTAATTTTATGATACTTCAGAAGTTTGCTGATTACCCTTGGCACTCTCAAGGGCACTGAAATAGTACTTCGCCTTTCATTTCTCTGATCAGTTTTGTGCAGATGTTTCAGATGGCTCTGAAGGCCATCTAATCAGCAGAATCTTTGGTGCACCTGGTAGTAGCCAACAATTTGTCCCTCTTTTTAGAGCTCAGCTATTTCTTCTGTGAACCAGGGACACAGCACTTTCTGGTCCTATATTTGATCAATGGTGCATGTTCATTGCTAGCAACAAGGATGCTGGGATTAAAAATAGCCACCGCTTCATTGATATTAGTGACAAGATTTAGTCCCGCCTTCTGGATCTGTGTGGGTGGCTGTTTGTCTTTGTCTGTGTCTGTAGCTTAGTTTTTGTGGATTTACAAGATTTTCTGCTTGGAGTAACTACACTATTCTTGCTCACTACATCTGTGAAGGTCTCCTGGACCAGATTTCTGCAAAACATCACAACCGGGTATTTGCATTTTCAGTTTAAAATCAACTTTTTGGAAGCTATCCCAAGCAAAACATAAATCAAGCAACTAAGTCTGACAAACTCAGTGACTCTGGGTCCTGCTTAAATCCACATTTTCGTCTCACCTGCTCCTAAAAGATCTGTATGTGGGCTTTTCAACAACCTCTTTAAATAACAAAGAAGGCATACGGACAAAAGGATTTCACATCCTGCACTTGTACTTGAGTAAGTGTGCCCCAGGCTACCAATGTAATGGGGCAGGCGAGTGCATGCCTGCAAGCTCTTGCACAGCCAAAGCCTCTTGTCAAACCCCTGCCTAGCTGTGACCCTGGGTGACCTCTATCGTGGATTGCATGACCCTGGCACTCAAGCTAGTACTGGTGGTGGTTGTGATCTGCCCTGTTGTTCTGGATGTCACCCTGAAACAACCTCCCTGCCAGTACACACTACTTAGTTAAATTCAATACTGTCAAGGCATGGCTGCTGGAATACCTAACTTTAATACTTTGGATCACTGCACCCCGAACTGGCTCCTAGTCTACCTTCTAAGGATACAAGCTCCCAGCCCTATCAAAAGCTATCCCTCACTGGCAATACCACTCTGCCTAGCAGTGCGGCCGCACAAAAGTAGCTTTAAAATGAAAAGACGACTAACAAACTATTCCACAAAATCCTCAACTCATACCTCCTGAGTCTTCTGCTAATGCTTCTTCTGCTGTCTCAGCAATGCCCACCTAACCCCCAGGCCACTTAGGCCAGCCACACCTGGGTGTAGGAAGGTTGGATCCTAACGTTGGCATTAATCAATGGCTGTGGCCTCCTCTGCAAGCTAGATAACCTCCAAACCTGGGTACAACAGCATAATCCTGACATCCTCTCTGTTGTCGAAACATGGCTAAACCCAAAGACACCTGACACTGCAGTCACTATTGTAAGAGGTCTAAAACCTCACCTTCAGGTTCTTGGCAATATTGGAGATGCAAATACTCACAGACAAGTTGCATTCGAGTAATAAACAAGTTTATTACTACAAAAAGGGATAAATCACAGTTGCCCTAAGCAGTTCTTACCAATACGAACCGGGAGCCAGTGCTAATAGTTCCCTACACCTCGAGGTTTCTCTGTAGTCTCTTGGGATCTCTCGGGTCTCCGAGGTGTAAAGCCTGTGCATAATATTATATACCTGTGATAATTACTATGGTTACTAAAAGATAGAAACATTTCTAGTTACAGAGATGAGCCCTATTGGCTAAATTAGAGGTGGCTCCACGGTCCAAGATAACATTATATAATTCTGTAAAGTCATCAGTTTTAGAACAAAGACGTTCTTATACAAAGTCTTACATAACAAGGTGAAGTGGTGTCCATCACGAAAGATGGCAATGTTGCCTTACAATTATAATTACTTCAAGGACAGGTGTCTTGGCATCTGACAAGTAAGAAATAGACAGAAAATACATGGTATAATGTGTGTGCATTAGCAAGCAAAGTGAGTTACAATAATATGTAATCATATCCTGACATCTACTCTGATACGGTAGATGCCCCTTAGCTCTATGTCTTAGTATAGCCTATGCCTAAACATTAGCTGTCTACGGTGTACCCCTGAGGGTATCAATTAGGGTGCAGGGGCCTCGTGTAACACTACGCTGGGATATACTATCTTTAGGCAAGACAGGACAGCAAACCGAGGTGGTGACTGCGCCATCTATTTCAGGGACTCTTATATGGGCCATGCCATACCTATGCCTAACCCCGGATCACTATCACAGGTCCTTGCCATCAAAGTTCTCCTTGGGGCTCATAACAAGGTGCTTACCATAGCATCTGTGTACTTACCCCCAAAGGATCAGGCTACTGGCTTCAGTAACATTATGGAATATCTAAGGGGCCTGCATCATAATTCGGAAACAATAATTCTGGGAGAGTTTACCATAAACGGGCTTTCGCCTGATGCCTGCTCTTATAAAGATGCTGTCACGGCACATCACCTCATTCAGCTTGTATCCACCCCCACCAGATGTAACTACAAGACAGGCTCAAATACCTTACTTGACTGGATACTGTCTAATTGCCCGGAACGTATCTCCAAGGTGGCTGTGCTTTCTGACACCATAAGTGACCACTTGCCCGTTATCTGTGTTTGGTCAAACAAGTTCAATAAGCTCCCTCCAAAGTTCATGTACACCAGGGTGTTAAAATGGGGGCACCTTGAGCACTCAAATTACATCTTCGCAGACTGGACTGGACCCCCCCCCTTGTTTCAGTCAATGATGTTAACATAGCGCTGGATCTTTTCATCAAAACAATTTACTGCAGCCTGCAATACCTATGCGCTTGTGAGAAAAAAGGTTAAAGGGAACTCCAACTCCCGGATAACACCTGAGCTCATTACTCATCTAAAACTATGGGACCACCTCTGGCACTGTGCAAGAGCCACATGTAAGCAAGTGGATGTACAAAAATACAAAGTTGCCAGAAATGAATACACACGAGCAATTCAAAATGTTAAAAGCAGCTAATTCACGGAAACATTCTCCAACTCCTAGAGAGATGGTAAACAATTCTGGAGTAACTTGAAAGACCTCACTGGGAAAGACCCCAAGTTGCCACCCACTATGCTCAGCATCAATGGAACACCGACACTAGACCTTGACACTATAACTAATATATTCAAACCATGCATTTTCAGATCTGAGCAATGTCCTTCCACCTGATTTATTCGACACTCCCACCACTAGTACTTTCCAGGAAACAGCATCCTTGGGCCGCCCCATCCCGCAGTTCTACTTTAAAGAGGTTCCACTGCACCTGGCCAGATGCTACATTAGCAAGGCCATCTGTAAACCTAGACTCAATGGTAATTCCCTCAACCTAAAGTTGATTACGCTCATGCTAGAAGAAATCCTTGTACCTATTACAAAGATCTTGAACCTCTCACTAAGGTTAACACAGTTCCCCTTACTTTGGAAACAGGCGCTTATAACACCTATTCACAAAAGTGGAGATAGGGCACTGCACACTAACTACAGGCCTATCTCCATCTTCCCTCCTTTATCCAAAGCACTGGAAGGCATTGTGTGGAAAAATACGAAATCCAATGCTCACAACAGCATGGATTTAGGAAAGGGCACAGTACCACCACAGCCCTCCTGGAATTCATGGGTTTCATCCACAATTCACTGGATATGGGAAACTATGTGGGGGCAACTTTCATTGACCTAATGAAAATGTTTGATACAGTCAACCACCCACTCCTACTTAGACAGCTGTCCTCTATTGGGCTCTCCAATGATGCACTACTCGGGTTTGAAAGTTATCTGAAGGGAAGGGTCCAGCAAGTAAGGATTGCCAATGTCACCTCGGAACAAAAACCGGTCCTCTCCAGTGTACCTCAGGGCTCCATCTTGGGACCTCTACTTTTAGTCTTGTCTTGAACAACCTTCCTAACGCCTGCCACCAGAAAACTCTGCTCTGTGCAGAGGGGCTGTCATCTACACTAATCACCATAACACTGAACTCTTTGAGCATCATCTACAGCTTGACTTTGAGTGTGTTGAAGAGTGGTTCAGCTCCCACAAACTAGTCCTGAACAACAGCAAAACTACAGTTATGTTATTCAGCAGTGCTCATAGTAAGCACAAATCCTAGTCCCTCACAATCAATAACTGCTCTGGCGTCCCTCTTGAACAGGTTATGCAGTTTAAATATCTTGGCATCACAATAGACAGATTCCTCTCCTACTCTCAACACATTGATAATGTTACAAAGGCTGTTAATATTCGGATTGGCTTACTACACAGACATAAGCACAACGTGACTGCTGATGCCCTTAGACTGGCAATTCATAGCTCTGTCACCTCCATCATCGACTACGGTCTCGCCATATATGGCTCTGCTTCCCCTACTGCCCTCTGTAGGATAACTGTGGCTCTAAACAAAGCCTGTAGACTTCTTACAGGTGCTGTCTGTCTAACTCACACCTGTGACCTATATGCTCAGGCTGGGTGGCTTCTGCTCCTTAGTAGGATCCAATATCAGACCTGCCTGTTAACCAAAAAGGTGCTCCTTGGTCTCACGCCACCAGGTGTTGAAAAGCTTTAAACACCCACTGTAGCTCCCAGAGCACCAAAGTTCTAGCTATCAAACCTTCCAGATTCCCAGATGTCAGACCTCCATGGGACAGAGGTCATTCACCTACAGGGCACCTCATTGGTACAATGTGCTCAGCAGAGAAATCCTGACAACTCCCAAACCTGGCCCTTTCAAGCGGCTGCTCTGACAGCACCTCACCTCTACCAGTAGCTGTGACTGTTTCTCCTAAGGAGACCACCTCACTATGCACTACTGTTGGTTTGCAATACTCTTCCTCAACTAACTAACTGCTACTGCTGTTCTCCCTGTTCAGCCATTCCCACCCCTTCCTCCTTCACCCCACTTCTCCCTTCCACCCCACCACACTTACCCCCACCCCCAAACTGGCACTTCTCTGATCCTGTCCACTTTCCACTACCTACCTGATCACTTTTCTTCCCCTCCTCCCACAATGACAATGGCCCTCCAGCCTACCTACTCTTCCTTGATCTACCCCATACTGTCCTCATACTACCTGTGCTCCTCCTAATAGTGTACCTTAGAACTCCGCATAGTTCTCAGATATAAGTAGTCTTTCCTCATGAATCATTGTTATAGTTATACTTCTGCCTTCTCTGTGTTATTGGACACCATGTAACTGTTCTGACCTATGTATGTTTGTTACCCTCCATAATGACGTAGAACCTTTGTAAATGAGCTGTTCTTGCTCAAAGATAATGTAATCCTAGACTAAATAAACTAATAAATAAATAAGATAGAATTTTTTGCCAGCTTATAGAGTGAAGGTCCCAATAGGGAGCTACTGTAGCTAAATTAAATTTTCTAAAACTTCTTTTCAATATGCAATATGAATTTGCAGGGAAGATTTGACCTTTCCAAGCTTCTGACACAGACCACAGTATTGTGATCACTCAGGTCATTGCAAAATATTGGTACTTGCAATATGTTATGGGGTTTGTTAGTAAGGATCAGATCAAGAAGGGAGCTATTGTTATGATGTTTATGGTTTGATCTGGGAGATTCTGTGATTAATTGGCTTAGGCCGAGTTCATCACATGTATCCTTTAGAAGAACTGATTTGTGATTGAACTAATCAAGATTCAAGTTGCCACGTACTATAGATTAATTGCAAATGGTATCAAGGAAACTGCACAGGTACCATATACTGTCTAAGCCCCCTGATGGTAGCCTGTAAACCCTAGTTATGTTGAGGGATTCTTCTGGAAACGAGAGTTTTAGTGCCAGGAATTCAATTCCCTGGACCTGGTAGTGGCAAGGAGTATGGTAGTAGAACCTAGATAGTTAAGATAGATAGATAAAAATGTTTATTTTTTAACAGGAGTTAACCTTTAGGACTGTAAAGCCCTGTTTTCATACAAATACAAACATAAAATATACAAAGGAGATTTCACATATGACTAGTCCCTCCCCACCCACCCTTTGTAGGTCTGTCTATAGGAAAGGTATTGTATGTAGGAAGAGCTATTTCTATATCTGGGATAGTTTTCTTTAACCAAGTTTCAACTAGCACCAGAATATCAGGATTCATATGAGAGAGCCAAAACTGCACATCATCCATTTTCCTGATAAGACTGCAGATGTTGATTAGCATACGTTTCATCCCTCTTGCTGATGCGAATTCCACTGCATATGTAAGGGGGAGGCAGGGCCTGTATTTAGCTCAGTATTCCCAGAGCAAAGGAGTAAGAGGAGGATGAGTTGTTTTAGCCAATAGCTTACAGTGTAGCAATAATTTCTCTGTGAGTGAACACCAGTGGTTCCATAATCATCTAATTGGCTACATGTGGATTGCTCATGTGATTAATGATACCTTGACTTAGGTAAGGTGGAAAATATGGTTGGGGTCTAATACTCTCTTTAGAAGACATTGGCATGGTTGAATCTGACTTCTCATAGAACTCATGCTTTGCAGAGGCATCCTGGGTAAATAATAATTCTTCCTTGATTTCATCTTTAAGGGTGTTTTAACTAAGCAAAAATGCACAACAGGGTGTGGGTCATGCTGGGATAACATCACGCCTGGGGTGGTTGGGCATAAGGCTGCAGGCTGAGTGTGTCCAGCACCCTAGAAGTGAGGTTATCCCAGCATGCCTCACACCCTGGAGTGCATTATTTCTATTATATAATGGCTTGGTTGTAAAAAAAAAAAAAGATAAAAAAATATGTTTAAAATAAGTTTTTCCTTAATTTTAGTGTGTGTAGGGACATCTTTAGAAAAAAATCCTCAGTTTTTCTTTTGCCCATTAGAAGGTGCTGCCACTTCACACTGTATTCTGTTTCTCTCTGACCTCTGTGTGCTTTTCTGTCACAGTAATTCAGTTTCTTTCCTCTCTCTCAATTGGCACACCCTGACCCTCTCCTTGAAGTACAAAAGCTGCCCTGAAAATTCAGTTTAGTTTCTCACTCACAAGTGGCACACATCCTGCATCTTGACCCCACTCCTACAAAGATTAAGGCTGTGCTCCCTTTTTGAGTTTGTCGTGGCATGCAGGCGCAGATGAACGCATTGCTATAAGGTGCTTTACAGAGGTGTGCCCAATGGAGAGCTCCATTTCTAGGGGCAGGTCAGCAGCAGGTGAATCAGTCAGCAGGCTGGTGATGACTCACGTTCAGCTGTTCAGGCTGAGCAGGACAACTTTTCAAAGAACTGGAGCCACACCTATACTAGAGCAGCTCAGTCCCTTGAAGTTGCATTCCTGCATTGCATTCCTGGTTGCACGTTCACACTGCTGTAGCTTACAGCAGTGTGAACACACTGACCCCAGACCTTCCCCGCACAGTTAAAAAAAAAAAATGACAGGGGTGCCCAATCCCCCTGTCAGCATGCCCCCGTCCAGTTTATTTTTCCAATGGGGTAGCCCACTCCCCATTAGCATAATGCCCCTCCAATTTCTTGTGTGCCGAGGGGTTGTCCAATCCCCCTTGGCTTTTGTCCCCCCAGCACTCGGTATGTGCCAACGAGGGTGCCCAATCCCTCGTCGGCTACAGCCCCCCCAAACACTCAAGTGGAACGCTGGGAGCCCGCCACAGCATGCCAAATGTTCCTGTAAAAGAAAACATTCGCATAAGGTTTTTAAAAAATAAATTAAGCCTGTAAACTAGAAAATGATCCCTCGTTGATTCCAGTGTCCCTGTACACCCACCTCCCACATCCCACCCCATACTTACCTCCGGAGCATGGCGGACGATCTGTGGACTAGGAACACGCCTGCACTCTTCAGAGCTGACCACGAACCAAAGAAATGTCAGTAAGCTGTATAATGGCATAAATAGGGTTTTTTCAACTTTGGTGCATATCTCAGCCATTTTTGGGAATTCTGGCACAAAATTTTCAACATGGTGTTCTTGGAACCCCACCTCATCAATTCAGTCACTGTCATCTGGGTATTCAGTCCTGAAAGGTGATTTCATAGTCACTGTGCGGAATCACCTTTCAGGACTGATTAATGAAACAACAGTGTCACTGTTCATGAGGAGGGCTCCCAAAAAGCCTATGTTGGAAATTTGGTGCCAAAATTCCAAAAAGTGACTGTTTTATGAGCATGCTTTGTGAAGTTTCCACTCATGCATGTAACTTTGTGAATTTGTAATATTTTCACTCCAGATTTTCAACATTGGTATTTTTTTACACCTCCTCATGAACAGTATAGCTGTCATTTTCAACATCCTGGCCAAAATACATTTTCGCACTTCCAGCGCAGAATAGCAGTGTTGCTGTGGGAAATCAGTGTTCAGGACAGATTATGAAAATCACAGTGACACTGTTTATGAGTGGAGGTCTCAAAATACCTATGTTGAAAATTTGGTGACAAAAGTCCATATAATGACTGTGTTACGAGCGTGCGTTGCACAGTTTCGACACAAACACATAGCTTCGTGAATTTGTAATATTTTCACTCCAGATTTTCAACATTGGCATTTTTTTACACCTCCTTATGAACAGTACAGCTGCCATTTTTCATATCCTGGCCAAAATGTGTTTTTGCACTTCCAGCGCAGAATAGCGCGGTCGCTGGAGGTAATCAGTGTTCGGGACAGATTCTGAAAATCACAGTGACACTGTTCATGAGTGGAGGTCCCAAAATACTATGTTGAAAAGTTGGTGACAAAAGTCCCTTAAAATGACTATTTTATGGCGTGCATTCTGCGCATTTCCACGCTTTTCGTAGCATCCGGTTGTAATATTTTACTCAAGTTTCAACATTGTCAGTTTTGCACATCTCCTTATGAACAGTACAGCTGTCATTGTTTACATCCTGCCCAAACTGTGTTTTGCACAATGGTGCGGTCGCTGTGGGAAATTAACATTCAGGACAGAGTAAGAAAATTATAGTGACAGTGTTTATGAGTAGAGGTCACAAAATGCCTATGTTGAAATTTTGGTGAAATTATTCCACTAAATGATTGTTACGAGCATGCGTTGTGCAGTTTCAACATATGCTCGTACATTCAAACATTTTTAATATTTTCACTGCAGATGTTCAACACTGCCTTCTCTTCAACCCCCCCTATGAATGATACAGCTATAATTTTCACATCCTGCCCGAAGTGTGTTTTTGCACATCTGGTGCAGAATGGCATGGTTGCTGTGAGAAATCAATGTTCAGGACAGATTAATAAAATTACAGTGCCACTATTCATGAGCAGAGGTCCCAAATGTTTTCATGAGGTGGGAATCACAAAAGACCACGTTGAAAATTTGTAGTGCAAATGCCGACAAATGCCCAGGCATTAGGGTTTCTAACCACAATGCCCCCCCCAACCCAACCCATGGTGGGGCCATGGTGCCCTCATCTTCTCTGAACCCCAGGCACATCTTCACTCTTCAAAGCCAGATCATGAATTGAGGAAACAGATATGCACTTCACTGTATTGCAATGAGAATGTGAACTTGCTGGCATAACTTGTTCTTTCTGCTGGGAACTATAGTGCTACCAATCTGTGCATGTCAACATCAATTCCAGATGACACACTTTGGCATTGACAAATGCTTGTTTCCCTCTTGCATCACAGTTGGTTCAACCCATGGCAGGGGACAAAGGCTCAGATTGTTACACATTAGAAAAATAAATACATAAAGAAATACAATTTTCATGGCAGCTTTGTTAAGGCAAAGCGAGCAGCATCAGTGATCTGTGAGACCGGCAGTTACGGGTTCACTGAAGCCATTCAGTTCGCAGGTAAAAAGCTGATGCAAAGTCACTTCTTTTTTTTTTTTATGGTGGAAACTGGTTTTGAAAACATTGCTTTTTTGGTGACTGTTGCAGTGCTAGGGAGAGCACAGAGGACTTCCATGAAAATACTTGGGGAATTAAGGTTTGTGCACTGGTTTGTTCTTGAATGACTACAGCTGTGAGATTTGTACAATCACATTGGGAAGTGTGTCGGGCAAGTGGAGTTTTAGCTGTGGCTTTGTTTTAAACTTACTTTAACATTTTATGGTTGCAAATTATGTCGGGGCAGACAGGACACTGCTGGGTGCTATGTGTGGCTGAAGCAGTGACGGTGCAACTGAAAAGCTTGAACTGTCAGCAAGAGCATGTGGGAGAGACTGGGTGGACAGAGCTGTGTGTAGTAATTTATATTAGGATTTCTTCATGTGAGATGGTCATATGGGTGCCTGGACTTCATACAGTGAGGTTACACTCAGATAACCTCACTGTCCCAGGCACACACTGACCAATCAGAGTCAAGGGAACTTTATTACCATTGTATAATTAACTTTTTTTAGACCAGGCCCACATATTCAAGGGAGATGAGCAGCACATCCCTAGATGCACCTGAGCATCTCCGGACTTGTGATGGCCCTCAGGGGCATGACAATATTAAGAAGCCCTGATGTGTCATGCAAACCCAACTGTGCTGTGGCACAGAATATTGTGATGTGGGCATGCAAGTGAGGGGTCCCTCTTGCATATTTCCTGCATCACAATATTCAAACCTCCCCGGTGAAGACACGGCCAAATGTGCCTGCTCAAAGTTAGGAATTCAAAACCCTGTCCAAACTTTTTGCCAGGCAGGGTAGTGCCCTGCACACAGCACAAGGCCAGTCACATGATTCTCCCCTCCATGTTCCTGATCACAGAGAACATACACATAGTCTCTGACTCCTTTCCATAGCGTGCTGCCCTACCTCCCCAGTCTAGATCCCTATTGTAATACATTAACAGCACCATCCCCTATTTTTCATAGCATAATGTCCCCCTCCACAGCCCCAATCCCCATTGCACAAATAAAAGTAGATTGATCCCCTCTTTTCCATAGTGCAGTGTTCCCACTCCCCTGCCCCAATCCCCACTGTAAAAATAAAAATGCACCAGTCCCATCTTTTCCAAATTGTGGTGGCCCCTTCGCCCAGTCCTGATCCTCATTGTACAAATAAAAATGCACCATTACCTCTTTTTCATAGTGTTGTGTCCCCCCTCCCTAGCTCCATCTTCATTGTTATAATAAAAATGCACCAGTCCCCTCTTTTTCATAGTGCAGTGGCCTCCACCCCAGCCCCAATCCCCATAATAATACAAATGTCCACCCACAGCCACCCTGGTAGTCTTGGAACCCCCCACCCAGGCCCAAATTCCATATGAAAACGTACTGATATCCCCAGTATCCTCGGTGGTCAAGCACCCCCCCCACCACGGTACAAAGTTGCCCACCACCCGGCTACCCCCCACACATGAACAGAGTTGGTGACTGGCATGGTCCTCCTCACACCACCTCTACCAGCCACTGATTAAACTGTCAGTGAGCATGTACAGTACATATTACGTGCCCATTGTTTGACCAGCCAACCAATGGGCATGTACTCTGTACTGTACATGCACATTGACAGTTCAGTCGATGGCTGGCTGTGGTGGTGTGAGGAGGGCTGTGCCAGTTACTTGCTCCAGTCAGCTGGGGGGAGGTGGTGGACCACCTACCAGAGTGGGGGGGCTGCTTGACCACCGATATCAGTGCATATTTTATGTGGAACCTGGCCAGGTGGGAGAGTTCTACTAAACCACCAAGGTGGCCGGGGTGGACATTTGTACTATTATGGGATTGGGGCTGGGAGGGGGACTCTACACTATGGAAAAGAGGGAATCAGTGAATTTGTATTTGTACAGCAGGGATCGGGCTGGAATTGGTGACACTACACTATTGAAAAAGAAGGGATTGGCCTCCATTTTTATTTGTACAACAGGGATCGGGGCTGGGGAGGGGGACACTACACTATGGAAAAGAGGGGATGGTGCCTTTAATGTATTACAGTGGAGATTGGGGCTTAGGAGGAGGCTGGCCTGGCTCATTCCACAGGGTGCAGCCATGCAAATGAGACCCATAACGGGCATGCATGAGGCACGTTTGCACCATGCTTGCCCAATTAACTAATTTTCATACTTCGACTGAATATTGCCCTTGGGGTCAACGGTGCATCCAGGTATATGTCACACATTCCCCCATTGGTGGTCTTCAGCCCCAAACCCTGGATGAGCTGAACCAAATATGGTGGCCACCTGCTATGTGCTGCACATCCTGGGTCTGAAATTCAAACAAAATGTGCAATCCATTCCAATCATGCATTCTGTTTGAATATCCCATCAAACTAGCTGGCCCAATATTTTGTGTGGCACATCCATTTACATGCATTCGGCTGGCTCTGAATATGGGGCTCCAGAAATGATATTTTGAAGGTCTTAACTCACTCAGCTCTAGAATGGAATCTTGAGTGAGTGTTGTATTCCTGTGTAAAAATGGCTGTTTTGATGAGCAGTTAGAATGTTCGGAACTAAAATGGTAACACTCGAACCTGGAGTATAAATAACTAAAAAAGTATAACTTCTATCACAAAACTTACAGCACGAAGATTGCTCACAGTAAAATAATCTTTAAAATGAGGGGTCACACAAGTTAGTAGCATTAACATTTTTATTTTTTTTTCAGACAATGTAATGATGAAAATTTACATTTTCTTTAAAAAATCTAAAAAACACCTTAGAAGTGGCAAATGTCTGTTGTATGATGGTTTCCATCACACCAACATCTAGGTATTACACTGCCACAGTTTAGAGTATTTCTGAGCTGTTTCACATAATAAAACAGACCATAAACTGAGGCATGTGCCAGCACATAATGCCAGTAAACGAAATACATTCAGGAAAATGCTCTGCACAACTGCCTACATGATGCACAAACCACGATAACTGAAAAAGTATGCCTCCTAGCCCCTAGACACCTGCATGGAAAATGTTAATAATAACAAGAGCTTTAAAATGATGGGTCAGTCATGTTAGTGGCATTTGCAGACATTTTTTTACAGTTCCTGAAATGATTAAAAAAAAAGAGCATTTCTTTACATTTTATTCCCAAATGAAAACCTACATCATAAAAAGTACACCTCCTAGACCCCAGACAACAGCATGATAATTGTCCACATTAAAGAGACCTTTCAAATGATGGGTCACACACATTTCTAGCATTTACAGTTTTTTGTTTTTACAGTACCTGAAACGGAGGAAAGTCTCATGTTTACACTTTTTTATCCCAAAAAAAACTAAAACCAAAAAGTACACCTCCTAGCTCCCAGACACCAGCATACTCATTTTTCACAGTGAAAAGAGCTTACAAATCAGGGATCACATGTTTCTAGTAATGGCGAAAAAATAGCATTTTCTTCACTTTTTAACCCGAATTAAAACCTAAGAAAAAAGAAAAAATTAATTTACTCTATTTAACTCAATGGTGACCCCTATCTTAAAGTTGGTATTCTGGTAGGTAGAAATGTTTCCTACTGACCTGCTCTTTCCAATAACCTAATCCCTGATTGGCTGATCCAAAAAGTGCATAAGAAGTGCAAGATGCACATATGCGCTCTGGTGATGCGATGAAGTGAATACCTGATGCACATATATGCTATGGGGGCTAGAGGAATTTTCTGATGATGCACACATAGCTCTGGACTACCTCCTTGATCGGTCTAATGTAGACAGGAACACCATACCAAGTCTCTTAAAGCCCTTCAAGATTTGCTCACTCTGCATAGTCTTGCTGACATCTGGAGGCTGCAGCATCCATCAGACAGGGATTTTACCTACTTCTCTGCAGCTAAAGCAATGGCAAGCAGATTGTATTACTGGTTCACTTCTGAAACCTTGTCCTCCAGAACCACAGACACACACATAGCACCATTATATCTATCTGACCATGCCCCGGTGCTGCTAAATTTATCTGTGAGCCCACCCACTAAAGGGAAGTCTACTTCCTGGCAGCTGGACACACTCCTTGTGGCTGATGGGGACTTTCAACTCCTCTTAAGGGAGGAAGCAAGGAAGTTCTTTCAATTAAACCCACCTGGCTCATCCTCTGCTGCAATGATCTGGGAGGCTTATAAGGCCACCCTAAGGGGCCAAATTATAAGCTTTGCCACCCACTGAAGAAAGCACAGGGAAGGGGAGATGATACAGCTAAAAAGCAGGCTGAAGCAGTTGGAGGCCAATATAAAAATAATCCGGGGAGGCTCAGGAGTAACTGCCTACTGGCAGAACTGGCAAGGATTCGAATCCAACTCAATACACTTATTACCAGAACGGCAGAGCTGAACATCACGCACACTCAACACAGGTACTGGGTGAATGGTGAGAAAGCAGGCAAGCTCCTTGCCTACAGATAAAAAAAAAAGGCAAGCAGATAGATACATTACAGGACTCTGTAACTCGGGGGACTATGGTTTATTCCCAGAGTGAAATCAATGATTCCATGCTTAAATTCTACCAAGACCTATACACTCCCATGTAATATGGGATGAGGATAGGTTCACAGCTTCATGGATCACTTGCCACTGCCTGTCCTGTCAGCGGCCCAAAAACAAACTCTGGATGCCCCACTCTCTAAGGATGAACTGCTTAAGGCAATTCTGAGTATGGCCCCACACAAGGCCCCTAGGAGCAATGGGTATCTGGCAGGCTTTTATAAACTTGTACACCCTGAAATACTTACCCCTCTCTTAGATGCTAAATGAAGCCCAGGCAAAATAGAACTCCCTCTCTCCTTGAGAGGCGGTGATCTACATCCTTCAAAGAAGGCAAGGACCAGACATTTCCCAGTAATTACCAGCCAATCTCCCTAATTAATGCGGATGCCAAAATATTGACAAAAGTTCTGGTTGCTAGACTGGAAAAAGTACTACCAGACATTGTCCACCCTTCCCAGGAGGGTTTCATCAAGGGGAGGCACAGCTCTGACCATGTAAGGGCCCTGGTTACTCTGATGCAGGCAGCAGTGAAACTTCCCACTCCCACAGCCCTTGCAATGATCGATTTTGAAAAAGCCTTCGACTCGGTAGAGTGGGAATTTTTGCATGCTGTCTTGCACCGGTTTAACTTTGGGTTATACTTTTCCTCAATGGGATCAGGGTTGGGGGTCACCACTGCTGACCTGTTTTTTGTTTTGTGTTTTTTTATTTAATAAAATGCAATCGGGGCTGGGAGCTCGTAGCCACCATGGACTGCTGTCCATGGTTCTTTGCTCTCCGCAGCTTACAGCATAGCTTCCAGATGTGCCATTTGTTTGGCACAGGGCCATGTTTGCAGCAAGCTACTGGACCTTGTCATTGGGATGCTACAAGATAGTGAATCAGGCACAGGGTTCCTGGCTCACTGGTGATCGACACAAGCTGCCTTTGGTGCAGCTTGTGCTAACCTTTGTGAATCAAGCCCACTGTCTCTGAAAATATTTTTCAATGCTTTAAGATGGTTGATGAATTTGTATTACCCTAAAACACTAGAATTCATTTAAATGTTGAAAGTCTAATAAAGTGCAGTTGTGATAATAAGTAGTGAAGTGCAAAACAACACACAGAGAAGAAAATTTAATTTGAATCTGATATGCCAAAGTACACTTATGGCACTAAGTTATTTATTTATTTAAAATTTGATATCCAGAAAAGGCACACTGAACTGAGGCTCATCTCCAGGTGCGTCCAGGGAGAGGGGTAATGCGAGTTACGGTTGGCAAACTTGACAGCAAACATGTACATAACAGATAAAATATGTTTCAACATAACAAGTCACAGAGTGCAAAGAATACAGCCAGAAGTTGCAATTTTACAAAGTTTACATAATTTAGAGATAAATTTACAAATAAAGTGCAATAGACAGTTTTAAAATTGCATTTGATAGGTGGATATTCATGGCAAGGCCAGTTCAACTAGACAAGAATTAGGGTTACAGTAAGGTAAAGAGGTAGAGAAAGGGGGTTTAGGGGGTGTTTGGGAAATGGGAAAGGGAAGAAAACAAAGAGGGAGTTGACAGTTACAGAACTGGAAAAGGGTTAGTAGGGGGTAAGGGGTAGGGAAGTGTAACACAGTGTAGGGGTGGAGGAAGACAAAGAGGGGTGTAGGTGGGTTAGAGGGGTAATCAGGCTGGGTAAGGAAAAAGAGAGGAAGTAGATCATAGAGGGTGGCTGTAGTTAGATGAGAATTGGGAGAGATATAGGTAAGGGGAAGGTGTGCGTAAGTGGAGGAGGAAGTCATGGGGAAGTAGGTGGGGCAGTTGCAGTTATGGGGAGGGTGGAGTAAGCGGAGAAGGAAATCATGGAAGGAAGAAGGTTGGGCAGTTAAAGTTTGGGGAATGGAGAAGTTTCAATAGTTTTTTTGAGTGTGGCTAGGAAGGGAGCAAAGCAAATGGAGTGGGGGAAGTGATTCCAGAGGTAAGGAAGTCAATAGGAGAAAGCTACCTTACCAGACTGAGAGTGGGGCTGAGAAAGAGAGAAAGTGCAGGAGTCACGGGTTCAAAAGCGATAGTCTGTTGTTAAGGGAGGGGATAGGAAGCTAGAGAGATGGGGGGAGAGAACCGAACCAGAATTTGTCAACGAAGGTGGCAAAGTGAGTTTGGCATCTGTTCTCTAGGGAGGTGAGGGATAGTGCAGAGTAAAGGGAGCAATGGTGAGGATGAAATGAGAGGCTGAAGGCGAAACAACAGAGAGCATTGTAAATGGGGTCTAATTTGATTAGAAATGATTTGGGGGCCAAGCTGTATACTACATCGGCATAGTTTAACAAGGGGAGGATTAGCTTGGTTGCAAGTTCTTTGCAGATAGTGAGGGAGAGAGAGAGACAATTGTTGATCCTGTTTTGTGCTTCCAGTTTGGGAGGGAGTTTGGAGTGGATGGAGTCCACATGTAGAGGGAAGTCAAGCTTGGGATCAAGCCAGACCCCTAGATATTTGAAGGATTGAGCAGTTTCTATATTTGTGCCATCCACAGACTTGAAAGACGGGAGGGACTGGAATTTAGCAAGTTTTTGGGATGAGCCGAAGGTCATGGCTACCATTTTGTTTTGTGTTGCACTTTAGTAGGTTGACTTCGAACCACTTGAGGACAGAGGTGAAAGTGGCTTGTAAGGATGATTGGATCTCCATGTTGGAGGGGCCAGAGGTGTAGATGATGGTATCATTGGTGTACACATGGAGGTGGGTGGGCGAGCAGGAAGAGGGAAGGTCATTTATGAAGATCGGTAAGAGAGCAGAGCCCAGAATGGAGCCCTGCAGAATGTCAGCTTGGATGGTGGGGGAGGTTGTGTGGCCCAATTGAACATATTGGTATCTGTTCATCAGATACGAGTGGAAACAATTAGTGGAGGAGGGAGAGAGTCCAATGGAGAACAGTGTATGTATGAGGAGATTGTGGGAGACCGAATCAGAGGCCTTGGCCAGGTCAGTGAAGATTGCTGAGGTGAGATGGCCCTTGTCCATGGCAGAATGGATATGATTAGTGAGGTGAAGTAAGGAGGAGGAGGAGGTGGAAAGGATGCATCTGAAGCTAGGTTGAATGCAGCTAAGTGTACTGGAGTCGTCCAAGAAGGAGTTTAGTCTTTTGGTGATCCTGAAGTTTTGAGATAGCTGGGTGGAGGCAGATTGATCTATAATTACCAGGGTGTGAGGGATCACCACTTTTATACAGAGGGATGACCTTGGCCATTTTCCCAGCTCTAGAGACTGCACATTGGGTAATAGATAGGTTGAAATGGTGGGAAGGAGGGGGGGCAATTGCTGGGGTGGATATCTTTAAAAGTTTAGGATCACAGCCATTGGGGCTCTGTTTTGAGGGGTTAAGCAAGTTTAGCACCCAAAGGACTTCCAAAGTGATAATAGGAGGGAAGGAGAACCCATCAGCCATGGGGAGCAATTGGCAGATAGGGGGAATATGTATTGGAAGATGGGTCAGGTGGAAGCGCTCAAGTGGTGAAATATTGATTAATTAATGCTGCTGCTGAATAGGGGTCAAGGTCACCTGAACTCAAAAATATATCCAAGTTAAACCAATAATAAACTCAGCTACATAAGTATTTGTCTGTTCCCATTTACCCTTTAGTACACTAGAACCATACTGCACTGAGTCATCTAATTGCACTGCTTTCTGCTTATTGTACCAATGGACCCTTGCACTATGCTCTAGTGTGCTAATGCAGTAGTGTGCTTTGATTTACTCTGATAAACAAAGAAAATGTACTTTGGACTTTACACTATATCCTGTTATGCAGTTTTCATGGGGTCCCCTTCCCACAAAATAAAACACAGAACACTACTAATGGGTTCTCAGTTGGCATCTTTATTACCTTCATATAGTCTCCAATGTCTACATCCTGTGTTCCCATTTCAACCCTTGAAACAACACTTTGCATATTTTTTTCCAACTTTATTTATGCAGCTCTGACTTGGCATGGAGGGTGCCTACTGCCCCCCCCCCCCATCAGCCCTGATCTGTGGACCCTCAATTCCCCCCAGACCGGCCTCAGCCATGGTGATGTATAGGAAGGACGTGTCTTGCCCCCATGGAGGCCCACCAGAGAGGATGGGAGGAGACTGAGATCACCCTTAAGCCCCTGCTGGTTCGCTGGGCTTTGTTCAATCCTGGGGGAAGGAGTCCGTCAGCATCCTGGTGCTAGGTGAGAGGGGTTTTCCTTATGCTTGTACCCCAGGACACAGACGTGCAATGATGTCCTGCACTCAAAAAGCATGCTCCTATGCTCACCCACAGGATAACTGCTGTTGCCCCCAACCTTGTTACAAGGTGTTCCCTGCTACAGCACCCCCAGTCTACACCTGTGGTTACAGGTGCAGGGGACACACATCCCACCCCTCCCAAGGAGAGGAGAGCAGTCCTCCAGACCCTCAATCTTCTCCTCCCAGGCCAACCACCAATGACCTGAGTCAGCTCCCAAACCTGGGTCGCTGGCATGGAACAAGGTAAGGCATCCAGGGACTCAGCCCTCATCTCCATCTGACTGGCCTAACTTATTACATATTGACTGTGCCAAAAATTCCACGTTCATTTACAATAATAAAGCACCTCATGAATTTATACATTAAGCATAACAATAGAAAAACCTCCAGGCCTTGTTCCCTGGTAGCCAGATGCACACCAGGTCTACCCTTCTGGCCCATTGGTGCACACTGCCTAAGGACCTCGCATGTCTAGCTACATGCCCAGTCTGTGCTTATTATTTGTGCTTATTCTTCCTTCCTTCCTTCCTTCCTGGCCCATTTTCCTCCTCCCCTTCATCTTCTTCCACCAGTCCATCTCCAGCTGTTGCAATGGATGATGGGCTTCCCCCTATGGTTTGACTCCTCGAGCCACTTCTCCAACACCTCCTCTAGTTGCAAGTTAAAGATACCCAGCCCTACATCTGAAATGCATATCCTATCTGGCCAGTATAGCCCCATGTACTCATAAGTGATCTCTTTATGCCTAATAACTATGCCCCCGAAACCCACAAAAAAAAAAAAACCTGTCTTCCTATTCAAATGCCTCCACGTTCCATCAGTGGCCCTAATATCACATGCCTGCCTCACACCTCTCCTTGAAATAATCTCAGACCAGGCAATCACAACATCTGGCCACTATCCCTTTATCAGATCTAAGTCTCCTTTTATTTCCCACAGAAAGTCCATCCATGACTGACTTCTCAAGTTATTCCCTCAGATGAATAATCAAGATATCTAGTTTGAAGTTGATGTATTAGGTTCTAGCAGCAATGGCAACAAATGCACCCAGTGCATGCCCCACACACCCTCTGTGTACTTGTACCACTTCCAGGTTCAGCTGCATTTGTCTCCCCTCAGTCTCTTCCACTACTCACCTCACTCCCCAGTAAACAGATGAATATCTGCAAATTCAAATGTACCTCTTCCCGTCATGCTCTATGAAAAAAAAACATATCTTCAGGTCCTTCCTTACCTCCTTGCTTATATCCACCCAATGATAGGGCTTACTAGCCCCTTTGATTGCTCTAGCTATCCTGCATGTAAAGGCTTTCCCTAGTGCTATGACACAAAATGCAAAGTTTAGATGCCCCGAAAGCTGCTGTACCAACTGCAATGGTACTTGCCACCTACCCTTCACTTTTTCTATCAACTCCCTTAGCCTCTGCAGTTTTCCATCCAGTAATCTAAATGTGCCTTCCCCTGTGTCCACCACAATGTCCAAGAACTACAACCTGTGGCTAGTCCCCTCAGTCTTTCCGTTTCACTAACAGCACCCCCAAGGTGCCACACATCTCTTGAAAATGGTGCAACATGGACATGGTGCCCTCCCAGCCTTGTCTCACAAAGAGAAAGTTGCCCAAATAGTGCACCACTGTGCCACGCCCATACAGTCACCCAAACATCAATTGTAGCCATGCGCAAAACATTTTGAAGGTTGTGCATGCTACTAACTATCCCATTGGCATGGCCTTGTCAAAGTAAAAACTCCCCCCAAATTCAAAACACAAACGTTTCCAATCTTCTGACTAAACTGGCAGCAGCCTAAAGGCTAATTCAGTGTCGATCTTGACTATCCAAGCACCCTTGACTGCCCCAATCACATGTACTGCTTGGTACAGGGTTGCATAAGATATCAAACAGTGTTCTTCACTGATAAACTTGTTCAAAGAACTCTTCCCAGTTAAGACAGATGATGTTTCACCCAATAGTCCTCCAGTGCCTTCTTGGATGCCAGCCCCAATGGGGACACCCTTAAGTTTGGGAAGGGGCAAAAATAGGCCCTCCACCCTACCCACCTGTATTTCTTTCTTAATTTTCCTTTCCAAAATCTTTCCCTTGAGTTCAAGTTTTTCACCCTCATACTCTCCCTCCAACCATAATACTGTAAACTGGATCCCCTATTGAAACCTTCTCACAGTAAGTTTGCCACCTGCCTAGCCAGATATCCCTCTAACTACAGAGCAAGGACCTCCACCTTGACTGGAGTTTTTGCCAACCCACAGCCTCCTTCTTCCCTCCCAGTTTTTCCACTCTCGCTTACTACTATATCCTACACATCTGAGCCCTCTGAAACCTGACCCCCAACCCCTTCCTCTCCATCCACAGCCCCCTTTGCAACCCTGTAGCCACTACAAAAAGGCTGCCCTCTGGCCATAAGTCCCCTGAACCTATATTCCCACTCTGAAACAGGTCATTGGGTGGGGCCGGACACCTGGAAACAGCATGCTTCAACCTGCAATTGGACCAGTTGCAGACTGCCCTATTGTAACTTCAGCACAGCATCTTAGCACGTGCTGCCTCCCCTTTCCCTCCTTCTCCAGATGCCACAGCTTTCACCAATATGGTCTCAAATCATATATCCAGGTATCTTTGATTAAGGACACTTAAGATGTCCAAAACATGTCAGGTCATCCTATATGCTAGCCTTGTGGCACATTTTTTTTATTTTTCAATAAATGGAATTTAAAATAGCAAACCTACTACGGTGTGATTTATCAGAGGTGACAGTGCTGGAATTCTCTTCGGTTACATAAATTCAGGTAACTGGTATCCCATTGCATATCCCCATGTGCTACTATACTCTGCCTAAATCTCTCATAATATTGCAGCTATCTGTAGCTGCCTTGCATCTTGTATGCATTGCACACTGTGGGCCTGATTTTGCAAAGAGATGCAGCAACACAGTGGACTTGTGGCAGGGCATTTGACACACGTAGTGACTTGTGTCAAACATTGTGGCAAGTGCAATTTTAAAAGAAGTGTGCCACAAACACCCACCACAAGTCCAGAACATGGTAAGCAGGGAGTTAGACCAGGTCCTCCTTGGTCTAACTTTGCATCCAGGATAGCGGCACTTGTACCAAGTCTTTGGCGCGAGGTGCCATAAAGTGTGGAAAGTGTCTCTTCAACTCTGCCAGCCCTTCTAAATCAGACTGAACTGCATTTGTGCTGCTTTGGTGCAGCTGCGTCAAACTTTGCAGTGGAAGCAGGGCTTGATGCAAGCCATGCATCCACCTTGTAAAATTGGGCCCCAGAAGTGAATAGGTCAGAAGAGGAATGGCTAAGGCTGGCTGCATTTGCAGTAGTAAAGCACCATAGCATGCAATGCCCATCGACCATGCATTTATGGTCTTCCCCTTGAAACTCCTCTCCGCCTGTGTTTTTCCCAGTATGGCCAGTGCCTCTGCCATCTCTGTCTTTTCTATCCTCTCCTTTTCCCCCTATTTCTTTGCCACCTCCTTATCCATCAGGGTGAAAATTTCCACATATTCTCCATTCCATATTTTCTCCTTCATTGACTGTGGGAAATTGTCCCAGAGCGTGACCCTGGGGTTCCCACCTTCCCATTTGTCCTCCCTTCATCCCTAGTTTCCCCCATGCTCCTTCCCTGCCCCTGCTTCCCCTTCCCCTCCTCTCATAGAAACATAGAAACATAGACTTTGACGGCAGATAAGGACCGCTTGGCCCACCTAGTCTGCCCATTTCCCTACCTAGAGGATAAGCTGCAGATCCTATTTAACCAACAGCCTATTTCTTCCTACCCCCCACAAAAATTGCCTTATGTCTGTCCCATGCATTCTTGAATTCTGCCACAGTTTTAGACCCCACAACCTCCTCAGGAAGGCTGTTCCATGCGTCCACCACCCTCTCTATGAAAAAATACTTCCTCACATTGCCCCTGAGCCATCCCCCCTCTATCTTCAAATTGTGTCTCCTTGTTCTTGCTGTCTTATCTCATCTAACACCTTCTACCAGGTCTCCTTTGCCAACAGTCCCAACTATCTCTTCCACATATTCTCTCAAAATCCCATGGACCGTAAGATCTATCATTCTCCCTTTCTTTAAGGCCCATCTCCAGGCTTGTCTCCTTTTCCTGGTGCCTCCATCATAGGTCCTCCCACAAGGCCATATGCCTTATGCATGCCTCCCACTTGGTTTCAGTTCCAATCTGCCCCTCTTTACCTCCAACATTGCTTAGACCTCCTTCATCATAGTCATTGTTTCTGCGTGGCGTTCTGCTTAAGGGTTGCTTTTTGCTTCTTTGGTGCCATCCTAAATCTCGAAAAACACAAAACAAATGTTGAGCCAATTGCACTGAGAAAATCCTTCTTTGTATATCACCCACCCTATGTCTCTTATCAGCTTCCCACTGCACCTTCTCACCAAGACCCCCACAAGGTGGGGAGTATGGGGTGAGTACCTCAGCCTCCCTTTGAGCAAAAACCCATCCTCCCTATGCCTGCCCCCCGCTCAAGGTTCAGTGTGGTTTTCTAGTGAAATTCTGGTATTTTATTTTCTACTTTGTACATTACTTTAAAGTATATACTTACTCACAAATGTGAGTGTCAGTGCTAATATGATGGCACTCATATTGTGCTGGTAGTAACCTGTAAATCCTGATTGACTGTTATAGCAGTAAATTAGGAATGTGTGGTAGTCGTTTAACTAAGTCATCTGTTTTCTTTTTTGTGTTGTTGTTGGTTTTTTTTTTGTTTTTGTTTTAGGTTCTCTAGATCCTCTAAAATGGTACTGATGGGTCACTTCTAATGAAAC
The DNA here is from genome assembly GCA_016271365.2 of Neoceratodus forsteri. Classification (NCBI taxonomy): domain Eukaryota; kingdom Metazoa; phylum Chordata; order Ceratodontiformes; family Ceratodontidae; genus Neoceratodus; species Neoceratodus forsteri. Next base: position 123,674,844 of record CM057457.1, read on the forward strand.
AATGATGAAGTCTCATATTTATCTATTTTCCACTACCACTAGATACATGCTGAAGTTTCATATTTATCTGTTTTCTAATATTGTTAAATAAAATGCATGATATAAAATCTATTTTGCTAGACAACATCAGTTAATTTGATGTGTGTGTATACTGCGGCCCTCCCCCAGCTGAGCGTTATTCATGGCTGTCTCTTCTCTTCTTTACCCAAGATAGCGGCTTCCCCTTTTGCATGCACACCCATTGCATCATCGCCCTTGCACTCAACCACCAATCCCAGGCACCTCTTTCACAGGAAGTCCACAAAATCCAAAAAGAAAACCCAGAGTTCACCCATGCCACAGGTTGCATGTTACCTTCAGTACCCTCTTGTTCCCCTGTGTTATCTTTTTTTTTTCATTTTTTTTATTATAAGGCAGAGTCCAAGACTGAAAACCCTGCTGAATGGCCCAGCAGGATCTTCCATGCTCTGCTCCCACCTCCCCATGTACCACTAAGGAGACCCAGTACTGAACATCACCACCCTTCTGCCCCACAGCCCTGCCCAGATGGTCATGTGTAGCATACTGTAAGGAGCCCAAGCTTTCTACATTTCCCATCATGGCTGTATCTAAATTCCCCACAGCAATGTGCCCATACCTTGCTGACAGCTTCTGCTTTGACGTTCCACCAACATTCCTACTCCGGGTTGGGTGGACATTGGGGAGGGTGGGTGCACCCCACATTTGGCACCCTGATTACCAGGTGCCATAATGCTAGCACTCTGAGCAGCATAAGGACTGCCTTGACCCACCTTCCTCTGACTGCTCAGACCCTGCACCCCCCCCACATGGCTGAGCCAGGCTGTGTGTAATCGCTTTACCACTCTGCTCTGCCCTCTGTCTTGCTGGTCTTAGGGTTGCAGTGTTTTTGCACATACATATATATATATATATATATATATATATATATCATGGCAAAAACTCTATCAATACATCAGTTGAGGTTGTTCCACAGCGGCAAAAGTAAAGAAATTCGGTGTTGGAGTTGCCACCCCTGCAACCCCCATACCCTGCACCCACCAACAGGCATTGGGGTGTGCGTTGGGGTCGTCAGCCCTAACTCTCACCCCATTCCATGTGTAAATAAGCTGAGGTGGAGCAGTATTGGAGAATGAGGTGAGAGTTAGGACCGACGACCCCAATACACACCCCGATGCCTGTTGGTGGGTGGTGGGTGAGGGGTGCAAGGGTGGCAACCCAACACCAAATTTCCTCGCTTTGTCACTGTGGAACAACCCTAACTGATGCATTAAACAGAGTTTTTTGCCATGAATTTCCTTTCTTTTTGAGAATGTGCACTATAAATAGTGAATGGAATGTAGTGGTGGGAGCGTGGGGTCCGCCACCATGTGATTTTTTGTCACTTCACTGCGCAAAAACTGTATGACCAACTGAGATGAAAATTGGTAAATGAAGACATGTACCATAGCATACTGTGTGTCCAGAATTGTGTATATGTCTGTTCAACGGTCGCACAGCGCCATGAGCAAACAACGTAACATGCACAATTCAGCAACTGTAAGTGGCAGTGACCTGAAAATTGTTACAGTCAAAGATCTTTCATAAATCTTTGTACGTTCCAAATGCCAGGTAAATTGGACACATGGTTCAAAAGTTATTGAAGCGGAATGAACCAATTTTCCATTCATTGGAGTGGCATAATTCCGCATCTGTTAATGTTTTACACACTAAAACCACTGCAAGGCACCTCCGTACCACTAGGGCTACCTATGCTATACATTTAAAGACAGTAGCACCATGCATAAAGCTATGTGCAAAATATTAACTGCATCATGCAGTATCTCCGCAGCTAATTCGTTTTCAAACATGAAAACAGCATAATTCACATCTTCAGAACATCCACTCAACACCCTCCAAATTCCATGTGAAAAGACCAAACTGTTCCTGAGATAGTCCATTTTTCTGCACCTTTAAGAAGTCTTCCACCACAAAATGGTGGAAATTGTGGCTGAAAGTGCACTAAAATGGTGGACCTGGTGGCCAAAAAATGAATAACTGCAATGTAGGCCAAGTTCAAATGGCAATAACTCTGGATTGGAACATTTTTTCATCAAACAAAACCTGGTATGTTCCTTGAACAAGGTCTTTCTACGTGCCAGGTTTCAGTCCAATCAACCACACACTGGCTGCACTATGCGTCATGAAAGACAGTGCAGAAAAATAGCAAAAAAATTATGTTTTGCACTGCACTACTCAAATCCAAAAACACAAACGGTGATGGAAACAGTGAGGTAAAAGAAAATAGTTATGCTAGCGGTAAGCTAAGCGTAAGCGCCAAACAGTAACGCACTGCGGTGGACACAAGCGGAAATAACTACAACAGTGAGAGAAATGCAAGCGCAAACGTAATTAAAACAGAAATGGCAACTCAACAGTAACGTAAACGCTAACGGTAGATGAACGCAAACGGTAACAAAACGTAATGAAAATGTAAATAGTACGCAAACACAAACAGTAACGGCAACGGTGATGCAGAAGGAAACAGTAACACACCCAACAATTTATTTATTTATTTATTTGCTTTGAGATTCTAATTTTTTTTCTCCGTGCAGTTCTGAGATATAAGCAATTTAGTATTCCAAGTGTTAATTTTCTGCTCCGAGGGCCATTATTATGCATACATTCTTTGTATTCACTGTGCTTCTGAATGCACCTTTTTGGGGAAAAAAGTCTGTGCGTTTGCGTTACTATTACAGTTAGCATTTCCGCTTGAGTTTCTGTAACCGTTTGCGTTAGCGTTTACGTTTACATCACCACCTGCGTTACCCTTTGCGTTTGCTCTTGCATTTGCGTTACTGTTAACATTTGCATTTACATTACTGTTTTTGTTTGCATTTCTTTTTGCATCATCATGTGCATTACCATTTGCGTTTGCGTATGTGCTTCCGTTTGCGTTTGCGTTTGTGTTTCCTTTGGCGTCACCGTTGGTGTTACCATAAATGTTTGTATTTCCAATTGCATTACCATGCACATTACCATTTGCATTTGTGTACGCACTTGCATTTGTGTTTCCGTTTGTGTTAGTGTTAACGTTGGCATCATCGTTGGTGTTAACGTAAACGTTTGCATTTCCAATTACGTTATTGTTACTGTTTGCGTGTTCATCACCATTTACGTTTTCGTTTCTGTTAGCCTTAGTGTTTGCATTTTCGGTAGCGTTTCCATTGTATATTGCATTACTGTTTCCTTCTACATCGCCGCTGCAGTTACCATTTGTATTTCTTTTTTGCCTTTGTGTTACCGTTTGCATTTTCATTATCGTTTGCGTTTCCGTTACAGTTTTCGTTAACGTTTGCATTTCTGTTCCCGTTAGCATTTGCATTACCATTTGTGTTACCATTTCTATTTTCATTTACACCTGCGCTTACATTTCTCTTACCGTTTGCGTTATCATTTACATTTTCGTCACCATATGCGTTACCATTTGCACTTGCGTTTGCATTACCATTAGCATCACTATTTTATTTTTTACCTCAGTTTCCATCACCATTTGCATTAACATTACCATTTGTGTTTTTGCGTTTGCATAGTGCAGTGCAAAACATTGTTTTTGCTATTTTTCTGCACTGTCTTCCATGACGCATAGCACAGCCAGTGTATGGTTGATTGGTCTGAAACTTGACAGGTAGAAAGTTTTTGTTTGGTGAAAACATGTTGTTCCGTTCCACAGTTATGGCCATTTGAAGTTGGCCCGCTTTGCAGTTATTGATTTTTCGGCTGCCAGGTCTGCCATTTTAGTACATTTTTGGCCGCGATTTCCTCTATTTTGTAGTGGAAGACTTCTTAAAGGTACAGAAACATAAACATTGAACATCTCTGGAACGGTTTGGTCTTTTCACATGAAATTTGGAGGGTGTTGAGTGGATGTCCTGGAGATGTGAATTATGGTGTTTACATGTTTGAAAAATAATTTGCTGTGGAGATACTGTGTGACGCAGTTAATGTTTTACGCATAGCGTTCTGCATTCAGTATTTATAGTGCACATTTTCAAAAAGAAAGGAAATTCATGGCAAAAAAATCCATTTAATGCATTAGTTAGGGTTGTTCCACAATGACAAAAGTGAGGAAATTCAGTGTTAGGATTGCCACCCCTTGCACCCCATGCCCACCCCATCCCCACCAACAGGCATCAGGGTGTGCGTTGGGGTCATCGGTCCTAACTCTCACCCCATTCTCTATACTGCACTGCCTCAGCTTATTTATGCATGGAATGGGGTGAGAGTTAGGGCTGATGCCTAATGCACACCTTATGCCTGTTGGTGGGGATGGGGTGGGCCTGGGGTGGCAAGTGGCAACTCTAACACCAAATTTCTCACTTTGTCGCTGTGGAACAACCCTTAACTGATGCATTAAACTGATTTTTTGCCATGAATATATATATATATGTATGTGTATATATATATATATATATATATATATATATATATATATATATTTACACACACACACACATATATATATGTATATATATATATATATATATATATATATATATATATATATATACACATATACATATTTTATGTCTCTGCCTGTCTCTGAACCTCCATTGATTACCTGAATGCAGCCCTGTCTCGCTTCTGCCAGTGCCACTGAAACACTCTTCCCCAACTCTAGTTGTACCTCTTTCTGGCTTACACAGGTCTAAACTACCACAGAACTGAGCTTGATATACTGCTAAACTCAAAAAAAGTGACTACTGAAATGAAATAGCTTGTTCACATCCCCACTGTTAGCAGCAAAGCCATGGCCACATAGGCACTGGCAATTTGCACTCTATTTTGTATATATCCTTTCAACATCTGCCACCCTCCATGAGGCTACTATTCCCAAAAGCCCAGGAAAAATCACACTGACTACCTTCTTCAAGTGGCATCTCATCTTATTTTCAATAGTTTGCACAAACCCTTCACCTGCATTTTCTTCTCTTTCTCTGACCCAGTCTGATGGAAACACATACAAGTGTCAGGAGGCAGACGTTTGTCGGGGGAGGGAGTCATGGTCTCAGAACTTATGCATGTTCTCCTTAAAACTGCCACAGCTGGTGATGGTAGGGCAGAAATGCCAGGAGTAATATGAAAGGCACAAAGGGAGCATTTGACAGCAGCCCACCACTACCCTACCTGACCAGTCACCAAGACAACCTGCAGTGACAGACTGAATTTCAAGCATCAGGGGGAGGGCTGTGCTCCCGATTAGTTCTACCATGAAGAGCAATCCATGGGGGCCTGAGCCATAGGGTAAGTCCCAGGGAAAATATGGATGGTGGAGGGGAGAGGTGAGGTCAGCAGAAGGGAGCCTCGTCATCCTGGCCAGGAGGATAAAAACCTACAGTGTGTAACAAAAAAAAACCTGCAATAAATAGCACAGAAGGAATACTTAATGAGGCTTTACATGTAATCAACTAAGACCAGGATTATTTATATAAGATGAAGGATTATCTCTAGAGCTGTGTCGAATATAAAATTCCACCCACAGAATTCCCATGGAATTACCATTCTGATTCTCTGGAATTTTGTGGAATTTGCTTGAACATTCTGCAGGATTTTACAAAACATTACATTTCAGTTACTTTTAAAACTGTGCATTCAATTGACACCAAATTCAGAACAGAACCAGCCATTAAATGCTTACATAAGTTTACCAAACGTTAGGACCGTAGATTGAAAGGGGCAGAGCTACAGTGTGGGAGGCCAAACATTTAATCAAAAGTTAATTTTCAGTTATTTGAATCTCTTTTTAAAATTTCTGATCCACATTTCTCCAGTTTTAGGATTTAGGGAAATTCTGTTATTTTAGTATAATTTTGACAGTATTCATTCAAAATTTATAAAATGTTATAGGTATAGAGGATGTACCTAAATTTGTATACTATATGTGCATATTTTCACATCGTTGGCATCAAGTGGGGCTGAGCTATAGCCTGCCAAACATTTTGCCAGTTATTTCCCTCTAATTTTAAAACAACATATCCAAATTTAGCCACATTTGAAACACTTAGACAACCATTCCACATGGTCCTTTTTGACAAAGTTCATATTTACAGCTTTACGTAGGATTGAATAAAAAGTAAGCACATTTTCGTAGTGTTTTAAAATTACATTTTGCTAGAATGTAAACTGTAAATTTATAAACCACTGAAACTTGAAAACTAGGGAATGGAATTGCATTAAATTTAACCTTACAAGGAGACTGGGTGTGCCAATTTTATTAATTGCTTGCGGCACGAAATTGCCTGATAGCATCTGTTCTTAATGTCAAATTCTATGCGTATTTGTGAAAATTATGGAATTTCATGCAAATTCAATTAAATTGGAATTGGCTAATTTTACTCAGCTTATCAGGGGATTCAAATTAAAGGACATGGGCATGAAGGGCAGGCAATGCAAGGGGTCACCAGCTTCAGGAGTTAGATGCATAGTTTCACTAAGAAATGGACAGCTGAGCTGGGTAGCACACCAGTGGTAGACCACCAAGTTGTAGCAAGGAAGCACATAGTTTCAACAATTCCAACTTGAATGCGGGCTGGTCCGGTGGCAATGAAGGTTGAAGCACTGGATGCCACACTTCACACCATGCCAGCGACCTGTATTCGGAAACGAGCACAGGTCTTCGGGGGTTGGCAGGGGAGGAGAGGATTGAGCATCTGATGGACTGCTCTCCTCTCCTGGGGAGGGTGGGTTGTTGAATCCCCAGCAATAATGACTTCCAGCGGAGGCTGGGAGTGTGATAGTCTGGAGATCATGCAGATGCTGGGAGGAGCCTCAGCGGGCATCCGCAGTAAGGGTGTGGGAGCGCGTCCAGTTGTACTGGACATCATTGCAAGTCCAGGCTCCAGAGATCACACTCACAAACACTGGAAAAACTCTGTTGGCTAGGGGGAAGATGTCACCTGCCACCACCTCCAATGTCAGGCTCTACCCACTGGGACCTCGTCTCCCCATTTAGCTCAGCCCATAGGAGCACCAGAAGAAGTGCCAAGGAGCAGAAGGCGGCCCCACTCCTGGGGGTAGAGTCCAGGGGGTTGCTCCATGAGTGTGTCGTGGGCGATGGTGGATCAAGATGCAGCTGGGAGGATCTCTGACAGGAGGGGATCAGTTAGGTTGACAGATGGGGCCCCAGCCAGCGGTGACGGGAGGGAAGGATAGTTGAAAAAAATAAATTCCAACCTGAATACAACATATGTGAGGATTACACCCAGGAAATCCCAGGGAGCCTGACGTATGTTCAGGTCTGGGACTTAGAGGTACTCAAGAAGATATAGTGGGGGAAGACAATGTCTGGAGCACCAGGAAGGAAGAATTCTGGCTATTCCAACAAGATAGGTTGATAGGAAAATGAGTAGGTGATCTTCGGTTTAAGGTATTTTGTCACTGTAATGAACAAATAGGATATCAAAGGAATCAGTAGTTCTACTAAGTCAACCTGACTATGCTAAGAGAGAAGGGGCGGGCAAAATAGTCACCCAGTGAGGAACAGCAGAACTGCAAAAAACTTAAGCCCCATTGATCAAATGAAGTAATGATAAATAACATACTAACATACTATTTCCCAGCAGATTAGGCCTTACTGTCTCTCCAGTCTGCTCGTGCCTCAGAACCCTAGGTGGGTACCGAGGCCCTCCCCCTTTATCGCATTTCTGTTTCTCCTGTCATCCATCCCAGCCCCCCTGGGATAGGCCAACCTCTGCTTCATCCCTTATCTGTACCTGTCCTGCCCTCTCTTGAACCCCTCCACCATAGAAGCCAGAACCAGCTCCCTAGGAAGCACATTCCAAGGTTCCACCACACTCTCAGTGAAATACCTCCTCCTCCTCCTCCTCCTCCTCCTTCTTCCCCCCTCATCCTTCCACCTTCCAGCTTCAAACCATACCCTCAGGTGATACCACCCTCCTTTAGCCTAAAGATCACCTCCTGATTTACGCTATTGATTCCCTTGAGGTATTTGAAGATCTCAGTCATGTCCCCCCTGATCCTTCCTCTCCTCCAATGAGAACAGACCAAGCTCCTCTAGTCTCTCCTCATACGTCATATCCCCTAGACCCCGGATCATTTTGGTTGCCCTCCTCTGAACCCTTTCCAGAAGCAGGATGTCCCTCCTCAAGTGTGGTATCCAGTACTCAAGGTATGGTCTAATCAGGCCATTGTACAGTGGCAGAATCACTTCCCTGTACCTTGAGGTGATCCCCCTTGTGATGCAGCCCAACATCCTGTTTGCCTTGACTGCTGCCCTCCTGCACTGCTCAGAGTTATTCATACTTGCATCCACCAGGACCCCCAGGTCTTTTTCCCCTGCCATGGCCTCCAGCTCCTCCCCTCCCAGAGTGTACTCATGTTTGGGGTTTCCCCACCCAAGATGTAACACCTTGCACTTGGAGGAGTTAAAATATTTCCAGGTGCGAGCCCACCTGTCCAGGGTATCCAACGTCCCTTTGCTGGGCCAACCTCCTCTCTTCTCCCTCAACCACAGCACCCAGCTTGGAGTTGTCCACAAAGAGACTCATTTCATACCTTATACCCTCCCTGATATCGGAGATGTAGGCATTAAACAGGATCGGAACCAGGACCAAGCCTTGTGGTACCTCACTACTGAACCCTCTAGGAGTCGAGATCTCCCTGCCAACCACTACTCTCTGAGTGCACCCAGCCAGCCAGCCAGTTTCTTATCCATTTGACCATCAATGGGCCTGCTCCCATCCCCCTCAGTTTCTCCAGTAGGCTATTGTGAGGCACCAAGTCAAACGCCTTGCTGAAGTCCAAGAACAGTACATCCACAGGCTTTCCCTTGTCTAGTTCCAATGTTACCCACTCATAAAACTCCACAAGGTAGTTTGACATGATCTAACTGGCACAAACCCATGTTGATGACTATCCAGGTATCCCGTCTCCTCCAAGAACCCCCTCCAAATGACCCTTCAGTACATTCTCCATTATTTTACCCACCACCAACGTCAAACTGACGGGTCTATAGTTACCCGGCACTTCCCTCGATCTCCCTTTATGGATTGGCACCACATGTGCCTCCCTCCAGTCCCTAGGTACCCTCACTGTCTCAAGTGACATGTTGAAGAGCTCTGCCAGAGGTGCAGCCAATACATCTGCCAACTCCCATAGAGCTCTCGGATGTATGCCACCCGGCCCTGGAGATTTTTCCTTTTTTAGGGCCTTAAGGGCTTTCCACTCCTGGCCAATTTGGATAGCATCATCTTCCCCCCCATTGACCGCTTCACCCTGATGTGAAACCTCTGGGGTAACTCTCACCCCTGCCTTTTCTTTATCTGTTGCTCTGCCGATCCTACCTGCTGCCCCGTCCAACTTCATCAGCTCCTGCTTTGTAAGTTTCCCAACCCCCTCCCTAGTGAACACAGAGGCAAACAAAGTACTCATTTAATATCTTTGCCTGGTCCTTCACCTCCTCCACCCACCCCCCTTCTGTTCTCAATCTGCCGATCTGACCCTTGGTTTTTCTCCACTCCCCAAAATACCTAAAGAACCCCTTTTCCCCACCATGTATCCCCTATGTCAGCCGTTGTTCTTTACTGGACTTTGCTCCCTTCACCATCCAGGTGACTTGTCTGGATGCAAGACAGTAAGTTTCCTTATCCCGTTCCCCTCTAGTTTTTTTGTTTTCTCTGTAGGCAGCCTTCTTCTCCCTTACCACCTCCTGAACCTCCCTGGACCACCAGCACAGTTTATGTGATTCTCACCTTACACTTCACCTTTGCACAGATCCTAACTGCCTCCTGAAGTCCTCCATGGCGACCTCTCATCCCTTCAACATCCGTCCTGATGTAATCCCTTTAAATTCTCCCTTGAGACTCTCTCCTGCCCCCAAAATCCACCTCCTAAAATCCACAGCCAATGTCCTAGAACTATCCCCCGCCTCCCCCAAATTTATTCAAAACCAGACAGTATCGTGGTCACTCCCTGCCAGGGGATCCTCTACTGCCAGATCCCTTACCAGATTCCCTTCTGCAAGAACCATGTCCAGGACATGCCTATCTCTCATAGGCTCCAACACGTGCTAAGTGAAGAATACATCCTGGAAGCCATCCAGTAGCCTGTGCTCCTTGGACACCGTGGAAGTCATGGTTCCCCAGTCAGTAGCTGGCATATTTAGTTCCCCCTTCAACACCACTCCTTCCCCTTTTGGTCCACACTGACCCTTAATGTTATCCAGCAAACAATCCTTCAGAACATCCCCCATCCCTGGGGGCCAATATACCACTCCCAGCTTGATCTTTCCTCCTGCGGGGGTTCGCATGGTGACCCATAAGGCCTCCAGGTTTCCATCTGCCTCTTCCACCCTAGAAATTTCTATGCTGTCTCTAATGAATATAGCCACTACTCCCTCTCTGCCCTCCTTTCTATCCTTCCTAAACACCGTGTAACCGCTCACATTACGGTCCCAATCGTGGTTAGGGTTGGCCCAAGTTTTTGTGACTGCCGCCACATCTACCCCTCCTTCGAACAGCATGGCCCAGAACTCCAGCAACTTATTTCCCAGGCTCCTGGCATTTACTAATACCACTCCCCAACCAGTGTCCCTGCCCCCCTTAGCCATGCCCCTCCGGATACCATATATGCATCCATCCTCCTTCCACACCCACAGTATCATCCTCCCCTAATCTGTTGCCCACCCCCAGAGGCTGAAGGTTAAGCCCTCATCGAGAAGCAAGGAGTTCCAGTCAGCCCTCCATTTAGCCCCCTCACAAGTTTAAACCCCACCTAGCTTGAATGTAGTCTGCCATCCTCTGTTTTAGGACTTCTTTCTTATCGGATTAAGGTGAAGCCTATCCGTGTGTACAGTCCTTATCCTCCCAAACTCCCTCCCAGTCCCCAACACCCCAACCTCCTTTCATCCCCTCACTTTCTAAGCCAGTCATTTACCTCCATGATCTTCATTTTGTTATCCATAGAGGCCTTTGGTACTGGCAATATTTCTGAGAAGAAAATGTTGCATCCATTATCCTGACAAACTCTGGCCAGTTCTCAGAACCTTACTTGGATTTCCAGTACACTATTTCCTTCTATATCATTTGTCCCCAGATGCACCAGGAATTCCAGTGTCCCTCCACTATCCTTTGCCAGCTCGTACACCAGGAACTTTTCCCTGTGCACCGTCAGACCACAGATACCCACTACCTTAACCTGGCTGGGTTGTCACCCCTCCCGTCCCTCTCAGTGTATACCCCTAATCATGGAGTCCCCAGCAGAAGAACCTTTACGACCCTTCTGCCCTTTGATTACCTCCTTTTGTGCTCCCGACCCAACCCCCCTTTATCCATTATCCCTTTCCCTGGGTGTCTTCCTGCTGCCATATGTCAGTGTCAGTGGCTCAATAGGTAGCACACTCGCCTCTGAGCTGGGAGATCAGAGGGCTGTGGGTTCAGTTCCCACATCTGGCACTTGGGTTAATATCCCAGTACTGACACTGTAGTGCAGCATGAGAGAGGGTGCTACACTTGAGGTGCTGTCTTTCGGATGAGACGTTAAACCGAGGTCCCATCTGCCTGGATTGGTGGTAGTTCAGGTGGATGTTAAAGATCCCATGGCACTTATCGAAAGAGTAAGGAATTTTCCGGTGTCCTGGCCAAATTTCCCTCATTCACTAAAAATACCACCAACAGCTTAATCTAGTTCAAGGTCAGTTGGCATTCATCTGTATCCCCTTCCCCCAGGTCATGCCTGAAAATAGGCAGGATTTGTCTAGTGCACTTACCCGGTCAACAAAAACGAAATAAATAAATATGAGAGAACCCCTTGTCACCCTCCCCTTTCTGTCACACTTTTTATGATCACTTACCTCTGATCCCCCCTGATTTGGTATCCCCTTTATCCTTGTCTTGTCCGCACCTTTCTCCCTGGCCATGGTCAATTCCCCTTCTCCCACTCCGTCTTCCTCCCCCCTCATATTAATACTTCTACCTCCTGTGCCCCCCTGTGGGTCCCCTTTACCTAGGGCCCCTTCTCTGGTACAGTCCATCCTCCTCAAGGTACTCCCCTCCCTCTCCTCTGTTTCTTCCAGTTTCTCACCAATCGTGCCCTCAACCCCCATGCCTGCTATATGATGTTTCTCCCCCTTCTGCTTAACATTTAAGTTCCCTCTTCTCCCACTGGAACTATTTCTAGCATTTCCTTTCTCGGTCCCTGACCCCCTCTGGGTTTTCAACTCCCTCCCTCCGGTCTCAGTTTCATTCCCTTCATTTCCACCTGCCCCTTCCTCACCTTCTAAGTTGCGTAATAGCTCAAGTTTATTGTAACACTCTATGCCAGCCTCCATCTCTTGACCTGATTTCCCCCTGACTGCCCCTCTAGTCTTCCCCTTGCCAACCCCTCCTGACATGTCCTCCTTTTGATCTACTTTCCTACTGTCTGCTCCTCTAGGCTGCCCCATATCTGTTTCTCCTGATCTGACCCCTTCCCCCTTCTTCTGAATTGGACTGTTTACCCCATTACTTTTCTCCCTGGCTAAAAAGACCATGATCCCTAAGTTCTCTCCAATTGTTTAGAGGTGGCACCCCATTTGTTGTGCCGTGCCCCAGCCTCACCCCTACCCCCTGCCTGCCACCCATAACCCTCCCTGCTTTTCCTTTGTCGGACCCCCAACTCCTCCAGTTGTCTCCTTAGCCAATTTACCTCACCCCTGATCTAAAATAACTGCCTGAAGAGTGGACAGCCTCCCTCCCTCCAGGCCCAATTTAGTATTATTGCGGCCCCACAGCTAGTGCAACCTACAACCCTTCCAAAGATGCCTGCCGTGGTGGCTGAAGACCTCCCTAATTGTCCTTCTCTAAACATATTGGGATCATCCCCCTTTGCCCGGTCTCTTCCCCCTGGAATACTACCCCTCATCTTTCTCCAAGTGGCTATACTGGGGTGGTATGAGATCAGTCCTACAGCCCCTTACAATTCTAGCAAACAAACCACAACCCTTGAAATCAGCTCCTAATCTAGGCAAACAATTTAGCAGCTTCAGTGGCTGCCGATGTGGTCGCCTAAGTCCCACACTTGATGCTGGCAGAGTCTGTAAAAGGCAGTAGGGCCTGCCCTTAACTGCCCAGCCACAAGTTTTTGAGTTTGGCGCCTGGCCTTTTGATAGGTTCAGGCATGCTGGCACTCCTTCTCCTAGCTTTGGTCACCGATTGCAACTGAAATCACTCCCAGGCCTCCCACTGCTGTTCGGCAGAAAACAAGCTGCCCTTGACACCCTTCAGTGGCAACCGATGCAGTTGTCCAAGTCCCCAAACACTCCCAGACCTCCCGCCACCATTGCGGCTGGAAATTAGCAGCCCTTTTATCCCTTCAGTGGCCGCCGATGTGGTTGCCCAAGTTCCACACTTGATGCTGGCAGAATCTCAATACATTGTGAATGTTAAATTCAACAAAAATAAGTCTGGATGATTCTTCTATATGCTACCATAACCATTTCAGAAAATGTTACCGATATCTTTTTCACTGTTTATTTATTTTATTTATTTATAGAGGATTCAGAAAGTACCTTTGAGTCAGAGACTCCTTTACAAAGGTTCCATATCGCAGAAATTAGAGACAAATACAACATTACATAGCTATTCAAAGCAGGACACAGACAGGCTTGTTACAGAAAAAAACATTACAAGGCTAACAGTCAGATACTAGGAATTAGTAAAGAACTTAAGCAATACATATATAAACTCAGATATACAGCTAACCTAGCAGACTCAGCATTGGGAACTCATGGAGGGTAAAGCCGGCCAGAGGCCTTAGTCGGGGCAGAGGAACAGGGCAGGGTTCAATAGCAATCACAGCGGTTAGAGGACTGGAGATGCTCCCTAAGATAAGTTTTGAAGGGGCCAATTCTGTTCTCATTTATAAGTGAGATAGGCAGGCTATTCACCCAAGAAGGGGCTCTGTAACTAAAGGACCTTTGGAATAGGGAGGTTCAGCAGTGTTGAACCAAGAGGAGCTGCTTGCCTGAACTTTGGATATGCTTAAGCTTCGGAGCTGGATGAATTATTGGTGTGAGACCAGTGGGGGAGAGGCCAAGGTCAATCTTTTTAGCCATGAGGCAAGTGTGGAACCCGATTCTGTTATCAAGGTTAAGCCAGTTAGTAGCATTATGTAGTGAGCATGTGTGGGTGAGACGGTCACAGCCCAGGATGAGGCGACAGGCTTTGATTAGGGAAAGATGGAGTTAATGTAGAGCTGAGGTGTTCGCTGCACTATAGATAAGTAAACCATAGTCAAGAAGGGAGAGGACCATGAGGAGGACAGCAAGCCCAAGGGCATCAGGAGTAAGGTTGTGTTTGATGATATAGGATACCGAGCCGGACTTTGAGGGCGGTAGACAGATAATGGATATGTTGGTGGAAATTAAGGGCCAGGTCAAGGGTGATGCCCAGGTATTTAAAGGAGTCTACTTGCTTAAGTGGGGTCAGATTGGCAGTTAGAAATTGGGGGCAGTGCTCCTTTTGGGAGTTCTGAGGGTGTGAGGGTGTGAGAAGAACATAACTTCTTATAATTTAGAATAAGGTGCTGAATGGAGAACCACTTTTCAGCATCACTAAACGATTGGAGGGAACGGTGGAGTTCAATGGGGTCAGAATTGGAGGAATATAGGACTTCATAGTCCAGGTAGAGTAGTAGGTTGCCAGAGCAGGACAAGGGTAGGGAGTTAAGGAAGAGACTGAAAAGTAATGGTTCGAGGATGGAGCTCTGTGGGACACCAGAGCGGACAGGCAGCTTGTTGGATAATGTGTTACCAATTTTGACCTGCTGGAATCAGTCCGACAAGTAGTCAGTGAACCAGCAAAGGGCATCCTGTGAGAATCTAATATTGGAGAGTGTAGCTAGTAAAAGGGAGTGGTTGACGGTGTCAAATGCCTTAGTGAGATCAATGAAGACAGCACCAGTGGTATGGCCTCTCTCTAAGGCAGAGTGGACGTGTGCGGTGAACTCCAGGAGGGCAGTAGTAGTACTGTGTCCTTTGTGAAAGCCATGTTGCTGTTTGCACAGTAGGTTGTTTTTGTCGAGGTGGTCAGTGAGCTGATCAGAGACAATACACTCTAGAGCCTTAGATAGGGGAGGGAGAATAGAGATGAGGCCATAGTTGTTGGTGATGGAACAGTCCCCACTTTTAAATATGAGGGTAGTGGAGGCAGATTTCCACCGGGAGGGGAATTTCCCTTGACATAAGGAGCAGTTGAGAATGTGGGTGAGGGGATTGAGTACTTCATGAAGAGTGAGCCGGAGGAGTTTCAGATCTAAGGAGTCACTACTGTAGTGGGAGTGGCTTAGGGCTTTTTTTGAGGTATGGCTCAGCAGACTTGGGGGTGATGCAATGTAGGTGAAAGGGAGGGGCAACTGGGGGGAAGTGGGGGAGCAGGCAGGGGGTGGGTCAAAGAAATTAGGTGGGAGGACCTGGCTGAGGTTGGTGAAGGTGTTGTTAAAAGCAGTGGCTATGCAGAAAGGATCAGAGGTCAGGCACCTATCAACCATGATCTGATTAGGGGCAGGGTTTGGGTCTTTGCCACAGATAGTCTTAATATTATTCCAGAATGTGCACCCTGAGTCCCAGGTAGAGGTTAGGGAGGACTTGTAGAACTTGGTTTTCACTTTGCGCAAGGACCACATGCATTTGTTCTGGGCCTGTCTGTACTTCTGTCTATCGGCCAGCAGGCCAGTCTCGTTGGAGAGGTGCCATAATGAATCTCTAGTCCACATCATGGCCAGGAGGTGGTCAGTGATCCAAGGTGCCGGGTTGCCTTTGACCAATCTTTTGATATATTTAAAACTGCTAAACTGCTATTTAAAACTGCTAAACCAATTCATCCGGTTGTGATACACACCAGATTACACATTGGATATGCATGTCAAATGTTAATTGGGCTGGCAGGATTGCCTAGAGGTTAGAGTAACAAGCTGTGAACGAGCATGGTACTTCCAGCAGACAAGACCTTGGTTTGATTCTCACAACCTCCACTTGCGTACTATGTGATTCTGAGCAAGTCACTTAACCGCCCAGTGCTCCCAGTCACCCCTGAAAACAGGCACTTGTTCCTAGTGGGACTAACCCGGTTACTAAAGACTATTAAAAAAAAAAAAATTCTATACCTGAAACATCGGAGAAGTCACAAACATCCACATTTCTGAAAGTGTTCACATTTTACAAATATTTACATAGTAACCATTTGAACCCATGTATCTTAAAAATATTTAATCCAAATATCTCCATATTTAGAGGACTCTATCACCACTACAAAAAGGTTATTCGTGCTAATTTCACATGTCTGGCTCCAAATGTGCCTGAGTTACATGCAGATAAAAGTGTGCATGAAGTTTCCAGCAAATAAAATGACAGAATGTAAGCACATATAATTTTGAGATGATGCATTCTAATGTCATGAAATTTGGCATGGGGTTAGAACACCTATCATCAAATAATCATGCCACATTTCAGATCTCTGGAACAATAGACAGCTGAGGAACATGCAGATGCACATTTTCTTGAAATTCCCCACAAAAAATAAATTGACAGATTTTGAGCACCTATATTCTTGAAACAATCCATCCTAATGTCATGAAACTTGGCACATTGTCAGAATACTTAGAAATATAGAAACATAGAAGTTGACGGCAGATAAGGACCGCAAGGCACATCCAGTCTGCCCATTTTTTTCTACCTTATGAATGTGCCAAAGGCCTTTACTCTGTCAATGGCCTATCTACTCATACTCATCTGTATTTCTCCTTTATATCTGATAATCAATGCTGATAATCAAGTAATCATGCCATATGTAAGAGCTCTGCCAATAGATGGTTGCGGTACATGCAGATAAATTTATTCATGAATTTTCCCACAAAAAAATAAAATGACAGAATTTGAGCACTAATTCAATTTGAGACAATCCATCCTAAGTTCATGATATTTGGCACATCATTAGAACTCCTCTCAGCCATTAAGCAAGCCAGAGTTCTGAGCTCTAACTCAATAGACAGCCAAGGTATGACCAAATAAAAAAAAATACACCAAATTTCAATGAAACTCTACAGAATGTTTCAGAAGTTTGGTACACTTTCATAAAAATTCTGCAAATTCAAAATGTTTTCATTCCGCACAACTGTACAGGATACACATTGAATGTGCACCTCAAATGTTAAGTTTATGACTGCAATATCAGAGAATTTACAGACATCCATATTTTTGAGAGTTTTCAGAACGTTTGCAAATACTTGCATAGTAAACATTTGAACCGCTGTATTTTAAAAATCTCTACTCCAATCCTCTCCATATTTAGAGGATTCTATGACCATTATAAACATTTTATTTATGCGAATTTACACATTTCTAACTCCAAAGGTGGCTGTGGTATATGCAGATTATTTTTTCTTGAAATTTCCTGCAAAAAAATAAAATGATAGAATTTAAGTATAGATAATTTTGAGACATGGCATTCTAATGTCCTGAAATCTGGCACATTTTTAGAACCCCTACCATTGTTGAAATTCTACAAATTCAGAATTTTCTCATTCCACACACAGCTCTAATATCTCTACTTTTAAAACCTTTAGCAGTAATAAGAGTTCTGGCTCAAGTTTCTCTCTGTTTGTGAGATATCCCTTTGTGAGAGAGTTTTAACCCCTTGTTACATCAAGCTGAGTTCTGTTTTCTTGTCTAGCTCAATGGTCACATTGCAGAAATGGTTAGCACAAGTCTTTTTCCCTTTCCTTTCCCCACTTCTCACCGTGCCCCTTTTCTTTCACATAAGCACTTGTTTACTTATTAACCCGGCACTTATTGTTGTCCACTCTTTCTACCTATTATGCACATCACTGTTGTACCACTGTTTGTAACACCTGCCTTAGATCTGTATGTTAATGTTGATCTTGTAGCTTGATTGTTTAATGTTTCACTCCTATTGCACCCCTTCCCCCTAGGTCACACCGTGAGACGAATAACTTGTTGCTCAGTGTGCCTTCCTGGTGAAACATTTCAATAAATAAATAAATACATTTTTCATGTTTGTGCATGAGTTCCTTTATCAGAATACTTTTGATAGGCATGATAATGGTACTACTTACTGTATCATAAAATAAAATGACACACTCAGAGTGTTATCTCTAATAAATCATAATTAAAAATTTTGCATCATAGAGTAAGATTCTCAACTGTTTGAAGTGAAAGCATGTCTCACAGCAGACTTCCAGTTCAAAATTTGACTTAGTAGCTGGCCCATCAGCAAAGTGGTAGCACCACCACTTGTAACACCAGCACTCCAAGTTTGGTAGTGACCCTGAGTCATGGGGGTTCAGCCTGAGGGAAAATGATTGAGTGTCCCAGAGGACACTATACTTCTCGGGGGGGGGGATTCAGACGCTGCTCCAGCAGGGCAACCTCAGTCAACACAGGTGGAACTGCATGCATCATTAAGTGGTATGGAGATCGTCAGCCAGTGCTATGCAGAACACTTGCATGGGTGCACATGTGCAGATGTCCTGGAGGATGGAAGGAAAAAGGAAACCAGCCACAACCTCAACAGGATGACCCACCCTGTCTGGTAAGCAGGCTTCATATAACTGATCCCTGCACTCCTCAGTCTCCACGAGGATCTTGTATATTGGGGGGACTTGGGGAATGCCCTCCCCAGCTGTGGGGGTAAGCCACAGAGGATGGAGACACAGAGGGTAAGTCAAGAAGAAGGGTGACATGGCTGGTGCAGCCAGGGGAGGTAAAGGGGCAGGTTGGAGTAAGAAAAAAGCATAAAAAGTGTGATTAAATATACTAGCAGTTGATATGGACACTAATGTTCTGCCTGCTGTAAAAAAAAACCTCATGAGATGTTCTTTAGCATTCTTCAAATACAGTGGGTGGTCACTATAAGATTATGGTGGGGCCTTCCTTAATGGAAGACATTAAATTAAAATAGAAACATAGAAACATAGAATTTGATGGCAGATAAAGACTGTAAGGCCCTTCCAGTCTTCCCTTTTTCCCTACATACTGTACCAGAACAAAGCCACAGATCCTACTGTAGCTCTGGCTTTACCTATTCTTTTGTGTTAATAGGGTTCCCCTATGGTAGGATGGAGATGAGGGACATTGAGGTGGTTAGGTGCAGGAGATGCCCTGGGATCAGATGGGGCCTAGAGAGAGGCCAGACATGTTTAGTCTACATCCACAGGGTTTCAACTGGACCGAGTGGGCAGGTAGCCTGCGGGCCCACAGCATCCACTAGCCCCTTTCAGGCTGTGCTGCTCAATGCCAAATCGATGACGAATAAGTCTGCAATTATGGTGGATTTGATTTCCTTGCTCAGTCTGGCATGCATTACAGAGACCTGGTTGGGTGATGATGCCAGGCCAGTACTGGAGGCAGCTGTCCCCTCTGGGAACTCCGTGGTGCACTGCCCAAGGTGAGAGCACAGGGGTGAGAGTGTGGACATCTGTTTTAGATCCAGCTTGGGCTTCTCCATGCACCCAGTTGGGGCAGCCAGGTCTTTTGAATGTGTGATAGTGCAAGGGGGTCCAGGTTCAGGTAATAGGATCCTCCTTATTTACTGCCCTCTGGGGTCAGGAGGGGAGTTCCTGCAAGAGTTCACAAACTTTGTCATTGACAAGGTTTTTGAGTCCCCAAGATGGTTAATTCTGGGGGACTTCAATACCTGAATTGATGATAAATCCCCACAATTTGGTTCTGACCTCCTCCAGTTGATGTCATCACTGGGCTTGACAAAAGTGGTTACTTCTGTGACCCACTGCCATGGTTATATTCTGGACCTGGTTTTCTCTCTGGGGCTTGGGGTAATGAATCTAAAGACTGATCAGGTTGTATGATCTGATCATTGCACAGTAAAGTTCTTGTTTGGGGCACACCCTGAAAATCTGTCCCCTGTTGAGATGGTCAGCTGTTACTCTTTCAGGGGAGCATCACCAGAGGTACTGCTGGAGGTAGCTGTTTTATCTAATATTAAGGCTGCATGTATGGTGGGTATGGGTGAAGTGGTGCCCCCTATAATAGGGTGGTAACCGAGGTGCTCGATGCCATTGCATCAGTCCGCATGCGACCAAGATCTTCTCACATGAGATCCCTGTGGTTGGATGGGGATGTCAAGGTGATGAAGATCAGGGGTTGGAAGTTGGAGCATTGCTGGGGAAGACCCAGTCAAGGGAGGACAAACTGGCCCTGTGTGCTCATTATCATGAGCACCAAGAGGCAATCAACCATAAGAAGATAGAGTTCCTGTCCAGAGAGATTGCTGCAGGGAAGAACAGACCATCTCAGCTTTTTCGGACTGTAGACAGACTTTTACATCCTGTATGTCTACAGCCGAAGAAAGCATTTTCAGTTGCACTGTGCAATGAGTTTGCTCAGTTCTTCTCTGACAGGATAACCTCTATCCATTCAAGAATCATGTCAGTCAGGCATGTTTTCCTTGCAGTGGTCAGCCTGGGAAGGGAAGAGGCACACTGACTGTTTGGGGTGAGTTTAGACCTTTGGGGGTGTCTGAGATCATTGTGGTGATCTTGAAGCTGAGGTACACTTATTGTGAACTACACCCAGCCCTGACCTGTTTCTTGATGAGATGCATTGGGACCATTGGCCAGGTGTTCACTAGGATTGTTAGGTGTTTGTTGTTGGAAGGGGTTTTTCTAGATGCCTTGAAGGAAGTTCTGGTGAGACCCCTTTTGAAGAAACCATCTCTCAACCCCGATGTCCTGAGGAATTACCATCCAATCTCTTACCTACCATTTTTAGGTGAGACTGTTGAGAAAACAGTGGCACAACAGCTCGAGGAGCACCTCATGTCCTATGTTATCTACAAGCCATTCCAGTTGGGTTTCAGAGCCAGGCACAGCACCAAAATGGCGTTAGTCAGTGTATAAAATGATCTCCTTAGGGCCAGCGATACAGGAGACAAGTCAGTTCTTGTTCTCTTTGACCTCTCATCAGCATTTGATGCCGCGGATCACATTATGCTGCTTGATCACCTTTGAGAATATTACGGACTTACCGGTATCATCATCAACTGGTTTGAGTCCTATCTCGCAGGCAGGAAGCAATGGGTAGTGATGGGGAATTTCTCCTCCTCCTCCTCCTCAAAGTTCCTGCCATGTGAAGTGTCTCAGGACTTGATCTTATCACCAGTGTTAATTGCAGTGTACATGCTACCCTTAGGTGAGCTCATTAGGCATTACCGTGTAGGTTTTCACTGCTAGTTTTGTCCCATTATGCTCTGCGGGGAACAGACAGTAGAGCAGTATTCCAGATAGGGTCTATAATGATATAAGCACTTTGGAATCCCCATTTTTTTGTGTTGTTGAGGATATTTGCCTGTATTCTGTCACATTTTTTACCCATGCTTCTAGTACTGTATGTGTCTCTAATGAGAGGTCATTTGTTATGTTGATGCCCAGGTCCTTCTCAGTAGCTGAGTCCTTTAAAGTTGTTTCACTGAGTACATACTGGTTCCTAGGATTATTCTTACCAATGTGCATAACCTTGCATTTAGCTTCATTAAATCTCAATGTATGTGCTTTTGCCCATAGTTTCAATTGTTCCATATCTTTGTGGAGACTGTTGGCTGCTGTGCTGTTGTTCACTATTGCACCAATTTTACTATCATCTGCGTACTTACATAACCATAAGTTATCTGAAGTTTCCATTGTTGAAATGAATATGTTAAAAAGTGTCAGCCCCAGCAGCAACTCCTGTGGGATCCCGCTTGTTGCTTCCCCTCATTCTGAAAAATGACCCATAATTCTATCTCTCTTTCTTCTGTTATTCAACCATGATTCAATCCTCAAAACTAAGTTTGAATGTAACTGAGTTTCCTTGTGTATTGCAATCAGTGTTTA
Source organism: Neoceratodus forsteri (assembly GCA_016271365.2). NCBI lineage: Eukaryota > Metazoa > Chordata > Ceratodontiformes > Ceratodontidae > Neoceratodus > Neoceratodus forsteri. The sequence goes on from CM057457.1 coordinate 123,696,741, forward strand.
ATGACATACAGTGTCTAATGCTTTTGACTAGTCAAGGAATATTATATAGACTGTGGGGCCCTTATCAAGTGCTGCTCTTACGAATTCATAAAAGTGGAGCTGCACTGTTAGGCACGAGCGATCCTGTGTGAAACCGTGTTGCGCTATGTCACAATGGTCATGTTTAGTAATATGGTCTACTATGGTCCTGTAGTATGCTTTCTACAGTTTATGAAGGATGGAGGTTAGACTTATAGGGCAGTAATTTTGTACATCCTATTACCTTTTTTTTGGTTTGTGTTTATGTTTTTTATTTGTCTTTTTATAAAAATTATATTCCTCGGCCGGCAGGTAGAGGATCAGTCCACCTCCAGATTCCCAGTCGCCACTCCCCTGGTACCCTGAAACCCTTGGTCCCCCATGGATTACCCCCTGTGGCAGGGCGGGAGGGCTGTCCCACCCATCCCATGACACATATCTGGATCGAGCTGTACATGCAGTCCTGAGGCAGCAGCACCAGCATGCTGGAAGGGACTTCATTTAGCCTGCAGCTGCTGTGTTTCTGCTTTTCTGTTCCTTCCCCCTCATAGCCGTGAATGTGTGTGTGTGTGTGTGTGTGTGTCACAATGACATGCCTCAAGTCTTCCTTGCTCTAGTGCTGCCCCTAGCCTCCACCAGGAGGCAGCCATGGAGCAGGACAACATTCCCACCCATCCCTGGGAGAGGAGAGCTGTCGTTGGATGCTCGATCCTCTCCCTCCCCTGCCGACCCCTAGCAGCATCATGAGCTCACTCCTGAACTCGGGTCACCAGCATGGTGCGGTCCAGCGCCCCAACCCTCCGGGCTGGCCTATCTATCACCATTTTTAAATATCGGTGTGACTGTTGCCTCTTTCCACTCTAGTAGTGATTTTCCCTCACTGACAGAGGCAGAAAACAATTTCTCAATCTGACCTGCTAGTTCTTCTAATAGTTCTATAAGTATTTTGGGATGTACTCCATTGGGGCCTGCTGATTTACTTGGTTTTAGTTTTTTAACTTTATTCAGGATTTCCTGCTTCTTAATTTGTAACTTTTGAGACTTTGGTGTAGTGACACTCAATGACTTCACTTTGGCTTGGTACGTGCTAAGAAAATAATTATTCAACTCACTGGCTAAATCTAGTTTTTCACTGATGGTCCTGTCTCCTACTTTTAATGGGCCTAGCCTGCGCTGATTTCCTTTCATAGATCCTATATAGCTGAAAATGTGTTTTTTATCTTTGATGTGAGATGCTAGTTTAGTTTCATGTGTATTTTTAATCTTCCTTAGCAGATTTCTGCATTTGTCAGCCTGTTTCTTATAAATATTTTTGTTGGCTTCAGAGGGTATTTTTTTGTATGTTATACAGTTTCTTTTTATTTCTGACGTTTTTCTTACTATTTCTTCCTAACCAAAACGGTGTTCTACCATTCTTTGTGTATTTTTTTATTACTGGTACATGATTTTGTATACAATAATCAAGTTTATAACATGGGTAATGTAAGGCAATTAAAGTCACTGACTGGGACCTGTCAGGTGCCTGTGGATTAAATTCCATATTTAATCCATGGTTTTAGTGCCTGATCTTGTTTTAGAGAATGGTGCTGACCTCAGCACAGTATGGAGGGATTTATAGAGTTTGCTCTGCTCATCTTTTGTAGCAGCCATTGTTTTCTCTTTTTAGTGAGGAAAGCAGCTTCTTGGAATGAAGCAGAAATGGATGTTAACTTTTCATTGTTTGGCAGTCTTACTCTGAATGAGTGGCTACACAAAGGTTTTTGGGATGGAGAAGCTGTACTCTGAGATGTAAACAAAATAAAAATCTCTGAGAGTGCTGCCATCCCAGATCTGGGTTACGTCATTAAATCTACTTCTGCGGTACAAGATGTACAAAGCACCAAAGTTCCTGTAGATCAGCTGTGCCACACAAAACGCACCATTCTCCACTCAGCCTTCCAGTGTCCTAAGGGCAATCATACAGCAGTGGGAAATTGCTGACAAGCCCCCTCCCCACCCGTGCTTCTGCCAAACAAACGAGTAAGTGCACACCTGAAGGAGCAGCAGAGTGAGTGGCTGCTAAATGATATTTGTGGGATCAGAGTACAGCAGCAGCCTGGTCCTGCCATGCAAAGGGACAGCTACATTCAGGGAGGTTCGGGAATGCTGTACCATCCTGTGCTGCAGCAGGTGTGTTACCCAACAAGTTGCAGTCTGGTGAGTGGCACAGCTATTACAGTGGTAATGGCAGTTCCTGCCATGCACCTGCGCTGCGGACATATAGCCACCGCCGGTATCCCTCGCATCCTGCAATAGTTAGGGAGCAGTTTAGAGGAATACCTATGTGTGCCACAGGACTGTGGAGTCACTGCTTTCCTGTCCCCAGCCACAGCTACAGTGATCCATGGGCTGGTTTTCAGAATGGCTCATGCAGCAAACAGCAAAGCTGTAACAGCCAGATTCACAGGCCGTCCCACCCACGTGCGCTGCGGACCTCAGGGCATAGATTAGGCAGTACTACATTGCCTATCATTCTCTCATCATCATAGAAGGTTCCCCCTTTCCACAAACAGTGACATGACACGTGAGAGAGATCCACTCAGACCGGGCAACAGGGAGAGCGAGGGAGAGAGGTAGGGAGGAAAACAGCAAAAAAAGCTTAACACAGAGAAATGAAGTTGGGCAAGCTGTCTATGTGTGCCAGTGTGGGCAGTCAATTGCAGTAGCAGCCCCTCTGTTCACAGGTTGTGGGAAGAATGCACAGCACTGCAACTGTGGATTAAACTGACAGTTTAATTCACACTCAGCAGCTGGCCCAGAGCCCATCACTCTTAGTGTTGTTCAGCTGTCATGCTGTACGGGTCAGCAGCTCTGTGGTATGTACACACAACATGGTAGACTGTAACACATGAAAACTTCAAAAAAATCATTGCTAAATTGTGAGTGTGACAGTTGCATGTGCATAAAAAGCAACAGAATGCATCTTTTCTCAGAGGTTCCTTTCCAAGGCGGAAGGATAAAATCCCTTTCTGCCATTAAAAGAGGGGCAGCAGCTGCTTTTGGGGGGGTTGTACCCTATGGGTAACGTAACCCATGTTATAAGTGCAATAACCCACTCCAGGGTGTGGGGTTAACATACTAACATACTAAAAGCCAGCAGAATGGGTCAAATGGTCTGTCTTGTCTGCTCGAAAGCCAGCAACCTAATGGCTGCTCGTCTTACCACCACCCCAATAGGATCTTCTTTAGTTTCAGTTTCCCTTGTACCCTATCCACCCTCTTCTGACCTAAATGCCCTCACAACACACCCCAGGCGTGATTAAATGCCTATAACCCCACACCCTATTGTGGGTTATTGCTTACTTATTTTGTAAAATATTCCAGGTCTGCTGCAGTCCCTTGTCTCCTAATTCTTGTTCCCAGTCCCATTCTTTGAGATATTTTCTCATTGTTTTCAGTCTGCTTTATGGTAAAATGTTTGCTCTGTCACACCTTTAAGTTTTTCCCGTTGATATTTCAAGTGAAAGGCTAACATGTTGTTGTCACAGTCTGACAGAGACTCCAGGATTGTTTATTGTTTGTTTGTTTGTTTGTTTGTTTTAATTCAAGTTTATTGTATTTCAATTATACAAAGCAGGTTCAATGAGAAGCAGTATAAGAACATTTCACTTCAATCCATATCAAATGTACCTTCCCCACCCTGGACCTTGTTGTCTAGTTTAGGATTTATGTCAGGGAGAAACTACCACCCAGATGCATACTCGACATTAATACCATACAGAGGACCATGCAGTTATTGAGATGTCATCTAGCAGATAGGGCCCCAACCTGGGACAAATCTAAAGTTTGCATCCTGTCCCAGATCTTACCATAACTGGGGAGAGTATTTCTTATACTCTCTCCCATTAGTTCTACTAGAAGATTTGAAAGCAAAACCCCCAGCCATTCCACATAAATCAAAGGTAGGTCATCCAACCAATGCCTCAGTATGAGGCTCGTAAGGGAGGAGGATATTAATGCCATTTAGATAATGGGTGAAGTGAAACTCACATTCTGATTGCCTGAAACAACCTGCCACCTGGTCTGTTATGTCTTAATAATGGCCCGGTGAAAAACAAGTTCCATTTCTGTGTCCCCTATTACTAATGCTATCCTTGGGCACCCCGAATTTCGAAACTGTCCAGCTGTCATTTTTGCCCCGCTCGCTTAGTGACACTGACTTTCGTAAACACTGTCACAGTACAGTCAAAGAAAATGCCTACAACACTATTTTTTCTTTTAACTAACTTAACTTTCATTACTGAGCGTGATTGCGCTCTGTGTCAACACACAGCCGAATTTTACAGTAACCTGCACACTCGTGCGATGCCACAGTTCCCAACTAAAAAACATACCTCTTTTCAGGCAACATTCCCCAGTTCTAACGAATGGTCCAGACAAGGTAATAAATGTCTTTCCTCTCTCTGTTTCCATGCCTCACTGAGCTATAAACAAGAGACAGAGTGAGACATCAAGCTGAAAAACCAGCTCGTGTCTGACGAGCACGAGACACTATCTGAAGAAACAAAACAAGTGGACAAATTCAAGGCACACACAAACATGGCAGCACCTTCCTGTGGTGATTCCAGTAACACAGGGATTATTTTACTATATTTTACTATAAAATGTACCTCTTTTTATTTTCTATTTATTTCTTATACATAAATCTTTATTGTTATATTTTTTTCAAAAAATTACACATATAGCCCATTTTCTAAGTGTAATAATACCCTTCAGGGTAGGCGTTATGGGATATAAAGGACCTTCCAGGGGCTATAAGGCCCTCCACCTGTGGTTTCGGGTCTCATTACACCCCTGGGTAGTCCGTTATATCCCAATAAAGTCCACACTGTTGGGTATTATTACTTACATAATACCGTCTATGTTTAACTTTAATACTCCTGTAATCCCCTACTAGACAGATCTCTAGGGTAAATAGATCATCTAAGCCCAATACAGGCTTAGACTTAATCAGGTCCCACAGATCCCTAACCGGTGGGCAATCTCAAAAAATGTACTTTAGAGAGCCCTCCTCCTGATGACATCTGTTACATAAAGGCTGCGATAATCTCCCAATCTTATGTAATCTCATTGGTGTCCAGTACATATTAGTAATGATTTTATACTGCATTAACCTTAAACGATCCTGCGTGATATATTTATAGGTATCCAGCCAAACACTGGGCCCTCTCTCTGACAAGTCGGAAATGTAAACCAATAGGAGGGATCCCACTAACCTCTGGAAAAGACAGGTCATATAATGAAGTATATAAGGTAGACACCGTATGGGGTCCCCAAGCTACTGGGGCTGGGGGCTTCAAATGTTCCTGTCTCTTCCTCAACCCTATTCATTTTATCCTGAACTTGCAGAAGCGTATGTCTTAACTGGAATACCTTAAACACCTGTTCCCTATTCAAATGGTATTGCACTAGTATACCTTCTACCAACAAACATCCCGCATCAGTTAAGAGGGACTTTATTCTGGCATCCTTCATCTGAGGGATCCATGACTTTGTAATCACCTTCCCTCCAATGCTGAAGTTGGGATTATTGATAAGAGGCTGGTTAGACTCTTTACCTCTGTTATATTTAAGGAAAGAGCTGAGTTCTGAATGAGTTTTAAGTGAGACAGCTATAGGGGACTCAGCTAATATCCTGGGAAGGTGCCTGTAGTTGAAATAAAGGATAGCAGCAGGGGAAAGACTGGCCTTCCTGATCAATTCTAATTCCAGGCTTACCCATGAGGGGATATATTGTTGGGCTTTCATCTCTTCAGGGGCAATTAGCCACTTCAAATACTTACTGGCACTACTGGCCCAGAAATATAAACCAAAATGTGGGAGTCTCAACCCTCCTTTAATCTTAGGGGTGGCCAATTTGTGGCAGGCCCGTCTAGGAGCCTTGCCATGCCATATGAACTCCGAGATCATTGCATGCACCTTTTTAAACCATTTCAGAGGGACCCAGTTATTTATCATGTTCAGGGGATAAAACACCCTGGGCAGCACATTCATTTTTATGATATTGATACGCCCCCATATCAATAACGGTAATCCCTTCCATCGAGACAGATCTTGTTTTATTGTTTGTACAAGGGCATCCAGATTATGAAGAATAATTTTATTGGCACTTCTAGTCAACATTATTCCCAAGTACTTTAAGGTTTTCGGGCACCATTGCAATCCCAAATCTGCTATGTCCCCTTTCTCTAACCTATTGTTGAGTGGAAACATTGTAGTTTTACTTATATTAATTTTATAGTTGGAGAATTAACTAAAAATCTGAATTGTTTCCAGGACCGCTGGGAAGAAAGAACGTGGATGGGCCAGATGGAGTCAAATGTCAGCATACGCTGACATTTAAATTCATGTGATTTGATAATCACTCCCTGTACTCTGGGGTTATCCCTCAGTCTTGTGAGGAGGGTCTCCAGATATACATTAAAGAGCAGGGGCGATAATGGGCCCCCTTTATGGTACCAGAATATAATGGAAATGAGGAGGAGAAGACCCCATTGCAATAAAGCTTCACCCTTGGGCCATTACAGAGTGAGGAGACCCACTTAATAAAAGCTGGGGGAAAGCCTCCTTTCTCCATAGTACAAAACAAAAATTGCCAATCCACCCTATCGAAGGCTTTCTCTGCATCCAGGAACAACAGCCCCATCGGAGTAATGGAGTCCCTGGATGCAGAGAAAATATAAGACAGTTTTTGGAGGTGATCTGAAGACATCCTTCCTGCCATAAACCCAACTTGGTCTTGATGTATAATATGGGGTAGGACCTTGGCCATCCTATTTGCTAAACATTTGGCAAAAATCTTAATGTCATAATTAAGTAGTGAAATAAGGCGATAGCTAGTCACCTCATCCACTGTTTTTTCAGGTTGGGAGTCACGATAATAAGTGCTTTTCATAGGTGGGGATCTATTATATCAGCCTTAGTTATCTCTAGAAATAGCCATTTGAGCCAGAGGGTTAGGTGTTCCGCAAAACATTCATAAAAATTTGCAGAGAATCCATCAGGTCCGGATGCTCTATTGAAAGGAAAGGATTTAATTACCTCCAGGATCTTAGTTTCCCAAAAGGGGGACACCAAACCCTCTCTGTGCTCCAAAGGAATCTCTGCTAGTGAAGTAGAGGCCAGATATTCTTTGGTCTCTGCCTTTCCAGGTAACGGCAACATAGAATTGTACAAGTCCCTGTAATATTCCTCAAACTCACTCAGAATGTCTTGGGGGGGGGTTGATTGAATTATCATTTCTGGCCCTGATACTACAAATAATTCTAGAGAATTCTTCTTTCCTTAATCTCAAAGCCAGGAGCTTTCCAGCTTTTTCCCCTTGGTCTATATATGTCCCTTTTGTCTTGAGGATGGCGTACTCTGCCTTATCCTTCAATAGCACATCATGCTGGTGTCTATACCCTTTGAGCTGGCCCCATACCTCTTCTGATGTATGAGGAGACAAATTCTTCTCCAACTCTCACATACAGGACAACAGCTTTAATGCCTGTGTCTCTCTATTCTTTTTCCACCTGGCAACTATTTGAATCAGTTCTCCTCTTAGGGCACATTTCGATGCCCCCCATTCTATATCAGCTCTCCCTGTATAAATGCAAATTTGTTTCTTGGAATTGCTCAGTCTTCCTCTTTATTTCTTCCACTACCTTCTCTTCCTTAAGTAACTGATTATTGATTTTCCAGATAGTTTGCTTGGGAATATTTGGGGACGGGGCAAGGCTACAACATACCAACGAGTGATCAGAAACTACTCCTGGGTCTATTCTGCAATCTGTGACTGGGGTAGAAGAGACTGGCTCATCAGGAAATAATCTATTCTGGATAAAGAGCCATGTACCGCCGATTGGAAGATAAATTCCCTAACATCAGGATGCATGATCCTCCAAGGATCACATAATCCTAACTGATCATTCAGGTCCCTAATAGCCCTTTGTGCTGGTGTAAGGCCTTGAAGTTTCTGCCCTGACTTAACCAAGTCAGGGGAGAAGGGCAGATTCCAGTCCTCCCCAATACTATAAGAAGGTGAGGGAATGGCGACAAAACATTGAGCAATTCCACAAAACAGCTAGGTGAGTCTGCATTGGGCCTGTAAACATTTCCCATAAGTAAATCTGTACGGTCAAGCATCCCCTTGAGCAAAATATATCTACCCCCAGGATCTCTAATACATTGCTCACAGATAAAAGACATAATTCTGGAAAGCAAAATTGCCACGCCCCTACTAACCTATCAACCGCTGTGTAAACCTGCCCAACAAATTATCTCCTGAATAAATGGGCTTCTGCCTCTAGCAAATGCATTTCCTGCAGAAATAATATATTCCCCCCCATTAATTGCAGGTACTTTAAAATTTTGTAATGCTTAGATTTATTGCAAGCCCCCTTTACATTCCATGAGATCAAAGCTGTATAATTTGTCATCATTCCTTATCCAATTACCTTCTCCTGTATCTGGATTAGAAACCACAGACTATCCGAGACTCCATGTGAAGTTCCTCTAATTATAGATATGCCAGCAAGGTCCCTAGTACTACCCATCCTCCCAACACGGTAACAATCCTCCTCCTTCCTCCCTCCTCCTTACACCCCTTCCCAACCATAGCCACAAAGACAAAACCCACCCCCAACTAACACAAGTTTCCTTCAGGACGTGATACATGCCCATCGGTTCATGCTCTCCTTACACTCCAACCCCCACTTGCCAACTAAAACCAAGCACCCTTAATGTATTCCCCTTGTATCAGTCACTATGCTATACTAACCCTATTAAATATAAATCCTAATAAGCCTTCTATCACTCTGCCTCTGACTGAACTGGTGCTAAATAATATTGCCTTTAGTCAGGTCCTTAACTGCCATATCCTGATATATTCCCAGTCCAGGATGTACTTTAACTATTTAAACTTTTAACTACAAAAACAGAGCCGACACCCGACCATAATAAAAGGGGGGGTTGTAACAATATGCCCTGCTTATTAAGGAAATGAGTGCCCTTAGACCCCCAAACGAGCACCTTTCTCTCAGCTAAAGAACATGTCACAGAAAGCTGTAACTTAAATCTGGGGGTTGTCCCCCCACTGAACATTCAATCCACGGGATGCAGCCCAAGCTCTGAGCAGAAGCCCCCTTTTTCAGATACCATCCAGTACATCTCAATTTAGAAAACAGTAAAAACTGTGAAAATGAAAAGAATGGAAAATAAAATAATGAGAGAAGTGAGCCTCCAAAGTTGTGACCCTCCACTCAGAGACTCCTCCCATCTCTCAAGCTTTTCCTCTCCTCATGCAAACAGAACAGAAAAAAGGTCCCATCAAACTGCAGCGATATTCAAAGTAAAGAAGGAGCTGAAACCCAATTGCTATCGGTAAACTGTAGCCCCATATTTAGTCGGCATTTTTCAGTCACCAGAGTCCATAATAAGAGAACTGGCTGAGGAAGCCTACTAAAAGTTCTGTAAGGCAATATTTAACCATGATCTATTAAGCAGGTGCCACAGATCCCAGTGCACTGTCAAACCAGACTCCTGCTGCTTATCTGATGAGGTTCGTCCCATATCTCAAACCACTACTCCCCACGAATAAGTATAACAGAAAACAGCTCCCAACAAACTGTAGCACTGTTCAAAATAAGGGAAGAGCATAAACCCAACTGCTTCAGATAAACTGTAACTACATATTAAATCATTACAGTGTACAGTGTCCAGAGTCCATACTAAGGAGAGCCAACAGTGGAGGGCCGCTAAAACCCCTGCACAGCAGTGGTTAGCCAAAGTCTGTTAAACAGTCCATACTGGGATTTTTCAGGACATTGACACTTTAAAATCTTGCCAGGTGTCTGAGGAGGCTCTATATACTCCCCAGCTGTTCCCAGAGATCTACCCCCTCGATGGGTGCCTCCAAAGTCCCGGTTTTAACTTCCCAAACTTCTGCACTTCAGAGGGAACAAACAAGACTATTACCACAGACACATCACTGAGATCCCCAATGTACATACTGTGCTCAGTGGTTGCAAAACAGCTCTGGTATCTTCTGTTTCAGAGTTGCCTCTGCCACCTTGAGGTCTTCAAAGGTCTCCCACACACCTCCGTGGTTGACCTGGAACTTTGCAGGGTATCCCATACGAAAATATTATGCCTGCTGCCATCAGTTTAGCAACTATGTAGTGAAGCTCTGCTCTTCTCTGCCTGACAGATAGAGGAAGGTCCTGTGACACTTGTAACTTTGCATTCTTCCATCACACTTCTTTTTTTTCTCTCACTCTGCCCAAAAAGTGTTGCTTTTCAAGGTAATTAAGGAAGCAGAATGTAAACACTCGTGGAAATTGCCCACAGGTGGAATACACTGTATGCCGATGTGCCCATTTGATGATATAATAGGGGCCATGGGAAGAAGGGCCTGCAATTTTAGCCACTAACTTCTGAGTGAATACGATGGAATCTGTGCCCTCCTTTCGTTCTGGTAAGCCAATGATAACATTATTTCTATGGCTTCTTCCCTCCAAATCCTCCAACTTATTTTCCAGCCGAGAAATTTTCTGTTTCATAGCTTGATGTTCGGGGTCCAGCTTTTCCACTCTGCACTCGATTGAGATGACTCAGGCCTTCACATCCCCAAGGTGCCTCGTGGTAGTTTCCAACGCTCCAGTCACAGCTTTCAATTCTGCCATAATAGTTTTAATTTTGTCTTGGAAGGGGGCAAACTCTGCCAGGAATCTTTTGAGGGTGAGTACTCCTTGTTTGGCTAAAGCCGTGGAGATTTTAACAGATTCTCCCGGTTGGAGCGATTCTTCTTGGCCACTTTTTCCGGGTTGGTGGTGGGGTATGCCGGGAAGAGCGGCTTTCATCTCTGCTTCCATAACGGGCTATGCAAAGTCAAGATCTGCATCAAATTCAGATATTTCTTGCCACTGACCACTCCGGACACAGGGAATATTTAAATAGTACCCATATATGCCGTGTAAAGCTGCAGAAAAAAATGAATTATTGGCGAGGGATGCAGGAGCTCAAGCAGAAAGCATCCTACCCTATTGGCCACGTCATGTGATCTCTGTCTCTAGGATTGTTAAATATGCAATATTTTCAGGTAATGTTGTAAAGATTAAATCTAGTGCTACCCTAGTGCTACCCATGTAGTAGTAAAGTAAAATATTTTTATTCATCAAAATTCGCATGAATAAGGGATAAACTCGATTGAGCAAAGCTCATTTTCAATGAGGTCCCATACAGTGTACAAAATCATACAAAAGAATTCACTATCACATACAGTATATCTGTTACAAAATACATAACCCTAGGACATATAAAACTATAAAAGAACATAGTACAATTCATACACTCACAAAAGTTCAATACACTTATACAAATATTCTTAAATACAGTCAATTCCGCTTGTATGCCATTGCTGTGGACAACTGAAAAGTGGGCATATATCCGAAACAGCATACAAGCGGGAGAGTGATTTTCGGACAGCTGCTCCTATTCACGAGAATTAGCCGCACACTATTTAAATGGATAATTGCTTTTATTTATACAAAACCCACCTTGATAGATGAGATTAGATTTAAAATTAAATCTGAAATAATTAAGTACAGTACAGTACTTTAAGGCATTGTTAAGCATTGTTAAGCATTTTGAAAAATCACAGTCAATGCAGTTTGTCTGTGCTTTCAGCAGTGTCATTTTCCGAGGCAGCGTCGGCTTCGGTACTATGCTTGAGCCACTTATCTATCAATTGCTGTTTTGTTCCTCTAATTGCTAACATTTCTAGTCATTTTTCAAATGAGTAAAACCACTCATATTCTTTAATTTCCCTTGCTGCAACATAGTGCCGTATTGCTCGAACCATCTGCCATACCTCTCTCGTGGTTGCCACTGGCTCCTGCTCCCCTCCTCATCTTTCTCCTCTGCAGTGTGTGTGTGTTTTCATTCAGGATTTCATTACAGATTTTCTCTTCAGTCACAACCCTGAAGTCGGCTCCTCTCGTCCATGGTTACGTAAACGCAAGTCAGACACCTGCATTCCGGTTGGTGGATCAATTTCATCTGTGCCCTGAGCTCTCCATGAATGACACCGGCTTTAATAAAGCAGTTCTGGACTGTTTGGGGTTTAACTTCTTTCCACGCATAGTGGATGAGGTGTATTGCATCCAGAATTGTCATTTTTCGTGCTTTGTCGTTAAACATGTCCATGGATCCATCAATGTTGTCCAGGAGCCAATTCACAATAGATTTCCAGTAATGAACCTTTAGGTTGTGTATCACCCCTTGATCTATAGGTTGGATAAGAGCAGAGCACTTAGGAGGAAGGAAAACGAGATTGATATGGGACAGGTTAATTGATTTATGGGCAGGACAGTTGTCAACCACCATCTCAATTTTTCTTTTTCGAAACCTCATATTTTTGTTAAGGTCTTTTAGCCATTCGTGGAAAATGTCAGCCGTCATCCAGGCATTTGAGTTGGCACGATAGTGAACTGGTAGTGCCTCTACATTGATGCTTTTAAAACATCTGGGTTTTTTATAGCGGCTGATAACAAGGAGTGGGAGCTTTTCTGTACCGGTGCTGTTTGAACACACCATTATGGACACACGGTCCTTAGCTTTCTTGTAACTGGCTGGTGTTTGTGTACGGAAGGACAGTGTGCCATCAGGAGTCACTCTGAAAAATGAGGTGGTCTCATCACCGTTAAAAATGTCAGTAGAGGTGTATTCTTGTAGTAGGGTGGGCAGAACAGTACGGATCCGCTCCTCGGCAGCTGCTGTATCATTCTCTGCCTTTTCACCATGGATCCATCTGTAACAGATGTTTTTACGCTCCTTCTACCTGGAGAGTCCAGCCTGCAGTTGGCTAAAACTGTACACCCAGTGTTAGAGACATGCTGTGGGATTTCTCCATCAACATTATGCCAGACACAGGAACACCACGGTCATGGGAAGCAGTAAACCACCTGAGGAGCGCCTCTTCTACCTGAGGATCCTTGCCGTCCCTTTTTCTTTTGGGGTTCGTGTTGCCACTTCGACTCCACTCATGCATGATCTGATCTCGGCAGCGCAGAAAGTGCCCAACACTTAAATTGTCTATGCCAAATTTGGCAGCTAGATCTTTTCTTGTAACACCAGGCATTTCTGATTTTTCAAGCAGCTCGGCTTTACAAGCGAGAGATAGCACATTCCTTTTGATCTTCTCCATTGATGCATGAGGTGTCAAGCTCCCGTGCTCTCTGATGATGTTAGTGTTAAGCTGCTGTATTTAAGAGGAAACTGCCAGTGGCAATTAACTGCAATTAACCAATTAACACGTAATCAGGTAACCGGTAGCTTCACTTTAGACAGCTGCACTAAATAAAACAGGCATACAACCGAAATTGTTAAGGCATACATCAGGACACATTTATATCGGGGGAACAGGAAGGGAATTGTGACTGTTAGAAAACAGGCATAAAACCGAAAACGGCATATATCCGAAAGGCATACAAATGGAATGAACTGTAATTCCGAACTGTTTCAAATCCAATTAAATTACTAAAAGATTGTTCAGACCTATCTAATTACCCTACATTGTCTCTCTACAGGTACTCTTTATATAACTACACAGCAGTGTCTTTTTTGACTTGAACTATTCCTATGCCAACATTTTATATGGGGCCATTAGTTCTTAACATTAGCCAATAGCAATGTCACAGGAATTGCATTCCATCCCAATGCCCCTCTATAATAGATAGATTGTCATCCAATTTCTAAGTTACAGCTAGGCAATTCCAAGCTTGGCACTTGGCAATTTCTCAATGAGACCAGTTTATTTCTATGTGTCAACCTGTCTGCAACATACCCCAGGTGTTGACCCATCAGCCCTTTATAAACAAATGCCAGCAAATGTTCATGGCTGTGCTCAGATTACGTAGGCCAACCTAGCCGATCATATAGTTGCCATTTGTGGGTTAATCTGGGGGCCCCCAAAATAAATCTGGCAAGGTTGTTAGAGCTGACTTCTAGCTTTTTTAGGTCCTGCTTTCTCCCACAGGAATAGAATATGTACCCATAGTCAAACATGGGAATAATCATCACATTTACCACTCTTTTTCTTACTTCCATACTCATTGCTGATCTAACCCTATAGAGAACCCTTATTCTCTTATTCACATTTTAGCCAAATTGTCAATATGCGTCCCAACACAGTAAACTGTCAATCAAGACCCAAATACTTATATGTATGTGTCTGTTGGATCAGGGGCTCCCCAGAGGCAACCAATCCCAGGGCTGTGCCGTCCAATCCATGACCACTTGTCCAGATTTTTTTGAATTGTTATATCAATAAACTTATTTTCTGCTATTGATGTATCTTCTAACGTATTCCAGTTTATTGATGGGTAGTTGAAAACTCCTAGGAGAATGTATTCTCCTTCCACTTTGAAGTGTTCAATTGCAGTCATTAATTTGTTATTTTCTTCCAGACTCAGGTTTTGGGATCTATAGCACACACCTAATATCATACATTTGTTTCTTCTTTGAACCCTGACCCATCATATTTCTTTTTCTTCATGAGAAATGCATCATGGAGTTGTCTCTAGTATTGTAATCCTTTCAGTAACATATATAGCTATTCCACTATCTCTTTTGTGTTTCCTGTTTTTGTGATACATGGTGTACCCTGGGACACTGGTGCCCCAGTCTTCATTCTTGTATCATGTTTCCATCACAACACATACTGTATATCAATATCTTTTTCAAATGACTCATATTTGAGCTCCTCAATCTTGTTTCCTTAAACTTCTGGCATTAAAAAAATGAAATTCTGTCCAGCCCAGTGGTGCTGGAGGTTGAGGTGCTGGTCACTACACCTCGTGCCATGCTGGCGACCTGGGTTTGGGAATGAGCCTGAGCTGCCGGGGGTCGGCAGGGGGGAGAAAGGATTGAGCATCCAGAGGAATGCTCTCCTCTCCTCTCTTGGGGAAAGAGCACATGCTGTCCCACTCACTGATTGCCCTCTGGTGGTGACCAGAGGGCAATACAGGTTGGGAGGCATGCTCCGACATGATTACATTTGTGGGGAGGGGACAGGGGAAAACAGGAGGAAAAGAGCCTGGCAAGGCTCCCTGAAGATCTGTCACACTGCAGGCTGACCCTGGGAGTTCAGGATTAGGTCTCTGGGGGGGGTGCCACCTCCCTAGCCCCACCGTGGGGGACAATCCATGGGGGAAATACTGGGGCCAGCTAATGGCGATGCAGTGGGACCTGAGAGAGAGAGTTCCTCCTTTGGGAGGAGCTGAAGCACCTGCCAGGAATAAGGCAGATAAAGTGTATAAAAAAAAATAATAATAATTTACTATCCCTCTTGATGTTTTTTCAGCTTTTATGGGGGGTGTGCCATTAGTTTTTGGATGCTTTCTATAAAGGGTCTTAGTGGGTCCTTGTGTTCATCTTTCCCCCTTCAGGTTAGTTTAAAGCTTTGCTGATGTATTCTGCAGTGAGATTGCCAATATCTTGCTTCCTACTCTACTAAGATGTAAATTGTCATGACAATAAAGTTATTTGTTACCATAACATTTCTCCTAAGACCTGGTACATAATATCCCCTTTGTGAGACACCAGTATCTGAGCCAATTGTTAATTTTCACAGTTTTTCTTTCTGTTGTTTTATTAACTCTTGCTGGTAGTATTTCTGAGAATATGATTCTCCCGTAGTGCCACAAAATTGTGACAGAACGGATACATCATAAGCGAATCCAACAGTGTCATGCCAGTCTTTGCCTTTTTTTGCAAAAGTATCACAATTTCACAACACTGCAACATACAAAAAGAGAATTCTTTGTCACTACACTGCAATTAAATGGTTCAGGCTTCTGGGCTGAAATTTGCAGGAGTGGTAAGCCCTGAGTCTACTGGTATGCCTTTTGTTGGTTTGGCCCCAAACCATTCAATGCTCCCTTAGTTGCAGCATTCTGAAGTTGAGAAATTTCCCATAGGCTAACATGGTGGCATCCGCGTCACATGTCAGTGCCAGTATCTCAAAAACTATTTGAGATATGGATTTTTACTCTGGCACCTTAGTTCACCTTTAGGTGAACTAAGGATCTTGTGAAGATTTTGAAGTCATTATTACAAATGCTGTGGAATTTTTTAATAGCTGCCACAGTTACTGAGATATTGCGAATGAGTGTTCCAAGGGTTCATTTCTATGTTTGTAGAGCTGAGTTATGTCCCCATACTTAGATTGTGTGAGAGCACAGGGTCAAAGGGCCCACGTGCTCACATTCGCATTCACATTCGCATTTCACTATACAAATATTTTAAGTATTAGAGGAGCACAGGGCCCGGAGGGCCCACACTCCCACAACCACATACCAGTTACATTACATTACATTTACAATGGTTGCATTAAGTTTTTCAGTAAACTAGCAAAAGGCAACTACGGAAAACATTACTGAGGTATTGGTGTCTGCACCAGCTTTCAGCGCCCATGTCTGGGAAGTGGGTCAGGAAAGTGTCAGTGGTGTTTTAAGATCACCTTTAGTTTAAGAAAGTAGCAGTAGTGTTGTGACACTGTCATTACATTTGCAAAGTACCAGTAGTGTTGCAATAGTACCTCCTGTTTTGCAAAAGTACCAGTAGTGTTATGACACTACCTTCTGTTTCACAAAAGTACCAGTAGTATTCCTACACTGCTTTTTGTTTCATGAAAGTGCCAGTGGTGTTGCAACACTAATCTTTAGTTTCACAAAAGTCACGTATGTTGTCCTATTGAGGTTTTGTGAAAGTAGCAGAATTTCACAAAATTAAAGTACCAAATGGGCAAGATTCTTTGGCATTTCATAGCAAGAAAATGACTAGCGCTTTTTTGCTATACATATCATTAGGCAAAAAAAATGGTCACCATGAAGGGAGCACAGGGCCTGGAGGGCCCGCTCTCCCATAACCATATACTTGTTACCAGTTGCATTACACTTTCTGAAAAAGAAGGGAAATTCATTGCAAAAAAATCCATTAATGCATCAGTTAGGGTTGATAGTACACCGACAAAAGTTTGAAAATTTGATGTTAGGGTTACCACCCTACCCCCCCCCCCACCTCCACACACACCACACCACTCCACCACTGAAGTCGGGTGTGCTATGAGGTATCAGGCCTACCTCTCACCCCATTCTCCTATGCTGTAGCATGTCAGCTTGGTTACCTATGAAATGGGGTGAGAGTTACGCCTGATGACCCATGGCACACCCCATCATCAAGTGATGTGTGGAGGGTGGAGGTGGTAACCTCAACATCAAATTTTCAAACTTTGTCAGTATACTATCAACCCTAATTGATAATTGCAATGAATATATATATATACACACACATATATATATATATATATATATATATATATATATATATATATATAACACACACACACACACACACACATATACATATTTATACAACGTATGTTGTCAGATAAATGAGAGTATAAATCATCATATCTGACATGGGCCATGAAGATAACATTGTTATCTTCATGTTCCTATACGTCATATGTTACCTCCACGTTCCTATACATCATATCGAAACTTATCTGGTTGATCCTGCCACTCAGAGCACTTTCACTTTCACTAGAAGTGTAGCGTGACCGAGCGCTATGAAGACTGGCGATTTGTAGTTTAGTAAATATTTTTAGAATCGTCAGACTTCAGTAAATTAGAATTTGGCAACAGACGTTCGCACTTCATTTTACTCTTGAAAAGCCGCCCGGCTCGGTCAATGCTGCACTCTGTGTGCAGTTTGAAGCTTTTTAACAAGGAACTACAAAAAATACAGACAAATTCTAATTTACTGAAGTCTGGGCACATTCTAAAAAATATTTACTAAACTACAAATCGCCAGTCTTCATAGCGCTCGGTCACGCTACACTTCTAGTGAAAGTGAAAGTGCTCTGAGTGGCAGGATCAACCAGATAACCATATAAACGTCACTTTTTCCCCCAAATAAAAGCAGGATCAACCAGATATTTTTACTAACTTTAAACTGACAGGATCAACCAGATATTTAAAAACCCTATATAATCTATTATGTTGGGGAAGCATGTGGAGCCCTGTGTGTGGGGGGCATGGCATGATAAACCAGATAATGCTTCTTAAAACTAACCATAAATAGCATAATCCACTAAATATTTCTTAAGCAATAAATGACATCTGCTGTTTTGGCAGCGTTTCTGTAAAGGGGGGTTGTATTGCTAGGGCCATCACCTTTATGTCACCCATTGCATTGAGAGGGGCACGTAGTGAGTTGTGTTGGGGGCAGGGGCAAAGCATACGTTGTATAAACCGAATATGACATGGCCCGACTGAAGATATCATATTTATCTTCACTCGAGGCCAGTGACATCAAGATATCTCCTGGTGGCGAAGCCACCGTGAGATATCATGTGATGTCACTGGCCTCGTGAATAAATATGATATCTTCAGTCGAACCATGTCATATCATATATAGAGTTCAGTATATATATATATATATATATATATGTAATATATATACCACTCTAGGTTAATGAAGTCGGCGCTCTGATATCGCCGCGCCTTGGTGTGCGTTGTGATGCCGCGAAGGGGCGCGGGCGAGTGCATTCTTTCACCAAGGCATGCATATATCGAGCGACCGCACACTAAGTGGTATATCTATCTAATTAATAGCCACACATGTTTTGGGGGTGGGAAAAATAATCCCTCTGTCTAGCTGGTAAATGATATGCTGGCAGAGTTCAAAGTAAGTCCTGTGTTTAAAAAGATGAAAAGTGTGTCCCTCCTGTTGAGTTCTGTTGGTTTATAATAATCCCTCTGTCTAGCTGGTAAATGATATGGTGGCAGAGTTCAAAGTTAGTCATTTTGTGTTTAAAAAGATGAAAAGTGTGTTCTTTATGTTATCAGAAAATACAAAATCACACATGCCCCCACAATGCAAAGCATCATGGGCTGCATATGCAAATCACCACAGAATGTTATGCTGGTCCAACTTTAAGCAGAATTGCATGGTTCTTTATGTTATGTTCTGTTAGTTAAGTGAGAGAAGCTGCAGACTCTATGTAGAAGGGAGCGAGGACACAGTGAGTGAGTCGGCAGCTTTAGGAAAGTAGTCCGAAGCGAGAGCGAGTGATGAAGTATAAACGTGACGGTGCGCATTGCGGAAGTGACAAGCTGTACTGAATTGAAAGTAAGTCTTTTTGTGTTTAAAAAGATAAAAGTGCTTTCCCTCCTGTTAGTTTCTCTTAATTTCAGTAATACAAGCTGCAGAGTCTATGTAGAACAGAGCGAGGAGACGCCGAGTGAGTCGGCAGCTTTACGAAGGTAGACGCAAGCCAGAGCGAGAGTTGTCATAGCAACACTCTCTCTGGCTTGCGTCTATGCTGACTCACTCGGCGTCTCAACTCCATTCTATAGACTCTGCAACCTGAAATTAAGAAAGCCAGCAAGGAAAACACTTTTTATCTTTAAACATAAAAGGGACTTACTTCAACTCGTAATAGCTTGTCAACTTCCCTCAGTAATGTGCACCATCGTCATGCTATAGTTCAAGAAGGAAAAGTGAAAGTGCTGAACGATCGGGCAACTCTGTGTAGAAAGGGAGATTTTTTAACAGAAAGTGAGAGTAGGAAGTAAGAGAACTGTAGTTTGTCTTGTTTTTTTTTATACACAGGTTTCTGTTAAATGGGTTGCATTACATTGTTTTGTAGAATTTACGGTGGTGACACAGTGTGCAGTACTAAAAGTTAGTGGCTCTGCAGTAAGAGTGTGAAAATGGCAGGCAGAATTTGCTTTTTAGATGATAGTTTATTAAAAAAGGTGGTGCAATCAAGTAAATCAGGTTGTACAGTGTGGGATTACTAGTGATATATTTAGTTATGGCTGTGGGTGCCACTTGTGTGTGTGTGTGTGTGTGTGTGGCTGCTTAACTGCATTAGGCGTGGAGTGATCTCACTGCTGGTGAGAAGGTTTTGAGGGCTGGAAAGTAGTTTAGGCATGCGGTCATACTGGGAGGCGTGCGGTCATTGGGAAATAATGCACGGTCATGTGATGCATTCTGTCCAATCATGTTACTGGAATTTCTATGATTTTACCACCCATTTTATATATATATATATATATATATATACATATACATATACATATACAGTATAAGTCACATTAAACTGTTCCATCAACTTACTGGTGTAGCATTTTTTTTTTGTGATTCTAATGCAGTGGCAACTTGAACTGTTGAAGCTTTTAATTCTTTTCCAACCATTCTTCACTGCCTATTCAACTCACTTGTAACTGTTTAGTGATATGGCAGTAGCTGTTTGCAGTGTTTATGCAATGCATTTTCATGGCAATGTTTATAAATATCACAGCATTCCTTAAGAGTTGTTTATAAATATCACAGCATTCTTAAGAGTTGTTTAGTCTGCCTTCTGAAATGAAACTCATAAGCACTCAGCTGAAAATAAAGCTTATAGTCCTAACAGCTAGTTGCAAACCAAAACTAACTTTTTACTAATTCATTGAATTAAACACTGCACAGATTAGGAAACTCATTGAACAATGCTACACCAGTGAGTTGAGGAACAAGTTAATATGACTTTACTGTGTATATATATATAAATAGAATAATAGATAGGTTCGAGTGAATTACAAGGCCATAATTCCATCGAGAAGTTCTGGGGACATAGGTAACCTCGAGAGCAAAGCTCGAGAGGTTCCTATGTCCCAGAACCTCGAGATGGAATTACAGCCGAGTGATTCACCTGAACCTAACTGTTATTTTTGTAATATATGGATATTTAAATGCTGACGAGGGTTTTACCTCTGGATTCCTTGTGGGATGGTTCCTGTGCTTGTTCTCGCTCTTCACTCACATCCCCCCTTCCTGCGTGGAGTCCTGCTCTCTCTCTCTCAGGAATAAAAGAAAAGAAACAAAAACTATGCTTTGGACACTAGAAAAGTTGGTGATCCCAACGATAGTATTCAGAGGACCGAAGTATAGTATTATTGGACGAGTATAGTATTACGGGACCGGAAGTATAGTATTACGGCACTGACTAGGTATTACAGGGTTTTTGTATGCTTTTTGGGGTATTATTTTTAAAATCCATATATTACATATATATATTATGGTAGCACGGTAGTGCTACCATAGTTAGGGTTGAGGAGCCTTTTCTATGTTAAACCCCAAAACTTTGCACCTTAATAACGTTGCAACCGTTTGACGGATTTCCCTGAAATTTGGCATACACAATCAAGAACTATAGGCCTTGGGATCTGACAAGTTTTGTACCAGTCAGATACACAACTGCGGAGTTATTCAGCATGATCTGCGCTCACGTTTACGCTTTTTCTGGAATTCTACAGTCGCACCTACAGGTCGCACGGTTTCCGCGACTGGCCCGAAATCTTCAGGGAATGTGCAGCTGTGGCCCCCAATGTGCCTTTTGAAGATTTCATGAAAAAATACTAAACTGTTCAAAAGTTATGGCACTCCGAACTTCTCTTTTTCTCCCATAGGATAACATTACGGCATTCGCCGCGCCTTTCAGGGCCCGTATCTCGGAAACGTTGTGAGATACAGACTTTGTCAGAAAAATGCTTAGCCCCCTAATGGTGGCTAAGTACAAAACTAGCCAGGACAGTCATAAATCATATGACTTTTAAATTTTTTTCTACGTCGTACGGTTCCTGAGATATAACCTATTTAGTATTCCAAGTCCTCATTTTCTGCTCCGATACCCATTATTATACATACATTCTTTGTACTCACTGTCTTTTTCTATGCAGTTTTTGGGGAAAAACAGCCTGTGCCCTTACATTACTGTTACCGTTGCCCTTGACGCTTGCGGTTCTGTACCCATTTCACTTACTGTTGACGTCTCACCACCATATGCGTTATTCTTTGCATTTTCATTTGTGCTTGTGTTTCTGTTATTTTTGCCATTTTGCCTACAGTACTGTTTCTCTTTCTGTTTCACTTGCGTCACCATGCCATTTCGTTTGCAGGCACCTTGTTACTATGTGACAACACATCATGTGGCAGACCGTTCCCATCTACACCACCATGAGCGTTACCCTTTCTGTTCTCATTCATGCTTGTGTTACCATGTGTGCCACTGTTAGCACTTCTGTTTGCATTGCTGTTCCTGTTACTATGCCACAAGACATCAGGTGGCAGGAGCTCGGGCCCCGCCACTGCATTACATTCACTATTTCTCATTATCATTCTCAAAAAGAAGGGAAATTAGAGGCAAAAAAATCCATTTAATGCATTAGTTAGGGTTGTTCCACAGCGACAAAAGTGAGAAATTCGGTGTTGGGTTGAAAACCCCCTTACCCGCCCACCCCCCAACTGGCATTGGAGGTGCGCATTGGATTAGGGTCCTAACTCTCACCCATTCTCCTATACTTCTGCTGCTTTACATGTCATGGGGTGAGATTAGGGCTGATGATCCCAATGCGCACCCCAATGTCGGTTGGGGGGTGGGGCCAAGGGTTTCAACCCCAACATCAAATTCTCACTTTGTCGCTGTGGAACAACCCTAACTAATGCATTAAATGGATTTTTTGCCTCTAATTATATATACTGTATATATATATATATATATATATATATATATATATATAAAGGATACCATTCAGAATAAGAAACAGTGCATGTGTGTTAGAGTGTGTGTGTGTGTGTGTGTGTGTGGCACTTTGTTCTAGTCCTGCTGGTTATCATACTGTAGATGCAAACATAGATACATAGAAGATGACGGCAGATACAGACCACTTGACCCACCCTGTCTGCCTGTTAATTCCTGTCTGGTATAAAGGGCCCCATGCCCAAACTGAACTCTGGAGCCCTCTCTTTGCCTCCAGGATACCATTGTGTCTATCCCACTCCTTCTTAAATTCTGTGACTGTCTTAGCCCCTGCCACTCCCTCTGGTAGACTATTCCAGGTGTCAACCACCCTCTCCATGAAAAAATATTTTCTCACATTTGCCCTGAGCCTTCTCCACTTTAACATCACTTTGTGCCACCTTGACTTGGAGCATCTCTTACTTTGGAAGATGCTTCTTTTCTGTGCTTTGTTTATACCGATGATGTATTTGTATGTCTCAATCATGCCCACCCTTTCCCCCAGGGAATAAATATTTAACTCCTTTAGTCCTTCCTTACAGGTCTTATCTCACAGGCCCTGCATCATTTTATATCCCTCCACTGCAATGCATCCAGCCTATCTAAGTTCTTTCTTAGTTGGGGCCTCCAGAATTGGACATAGTATTTCAGGTGCAGTCTCACAAGCGCTGTATGCATGGGTAAGATGTCCTCCCCTTTTGTTCTTGTGATACCCCTTTCTATTCATCAAAGCATTCTGCTACCCATTCCAGACACCTTATCATACTGCCAAGTTTATCTTAGATCTCCAAGATGATAAGTCCCAGGTCCCTTTCCTGCACTGTGACTATACCTCCCCACCTAGTTCATACTTTGCCTCTGGATCCTTTTACCCTATGTGCATGACCCTGCACTTCTTTGCATTGAATCCCAGCTGCCAGTTTTCAGACTATTCTCCAGTTTTTTAAGGTCTTCCCTCATTCTATCAACACTCCCTGGTGTGTCCACCTTATTGTATAACTTTATATCATCTGGGAAGAGGCATACTTTCCCCTTGTAGTCCCTCACCAATTTTTTCAATAAAGACATTGAAGAGGGCTGACCTGCACCAATCCCTGCAGCACCCTGTTTGTAACCTTTCCAGAGTCCTGCCCATTTACCACAACCCTTTGACTCCTGCCATTCAGCCAGTTCTCCATCCACAAAACTATTTTAGGATCCACCCCAGGCTGCTCAGTTTGTTAATCAATATTTTCTAGTGGACCATGTCAAATACAGTACCTTTCTGATGTCCAAATAGGCACATTCACCACACTTCCCTGGTCCACTACCTTAGTTTAGCAGCCATGCTGTAGATTAGTACAATGAGTTAGTGCAAAACAGTGCATATCCAAAATAAAATAACATTTTGAGTTAGATGTACTGTATAAGTAAATAAATGCCATATAAAAGCAATGTGCAGTATGTGTGTTAGTGTATGTGACAACGCTCTGTGTGTGTCGATAGTGCACTGCTACTGTATGTTATACTGGACAACGTATGCATATATGTATATATGTATTAGTCAGTATGTGTATCACATCAATTACAGTAGCAGCCACAGACACTGCCAGCTATTTCCAAAATTTCTGTGATATTTCCAGAAATATCTCATGCTTTCTCCATTTCCACAGTAGGGCAGCAGAGAGAAACTCTTTAGAAATGTCACAAAACATCTGGAAATAGCTGGCAATGTCTGTGGCTACTATTTGAAAGTGCAGTTAGGTGGCTCAGTGGCAAGATGGGGTGGAAAGGATGAAAGGGACTTGGCAAGGTTGGAGGAATGGTCAAATATGTGGCAGCTCAGATTCAGTGCAAAGAAGTGCGAGGTAATGCATCTGGAAACAAAACCCAAGGGA
The DNA here is from genome assembly GCA_016271365.2 of Neoceratodus forsteri. Lineage (NCBI taxonomy): Eukaryota > Metazoa > Chordata > Ceratodontiformes > Ceratodontidae > Neoceratodus > Neoceratodus forsteri. The sequence continues at coordinate 123,721,287 of CM057457.1, forward strand.
AGAGTACACAATGGGGTAAGTTAATAACAACAACAAATACAAAAGAGACCTAGGAGTAATTATATTAGATGACCTAAAGGTGGGCAAGCAATGGAGAAGGCAGTAAGGAGGGCCGGGGATACTGGGATGCATAGGCAGAGGCATCAACAGTAGAGGACAGTAAGTTGTTATCCTCTGTACGGACAGTTGGTGAGACCCCATCTGAGTACTGCATGCAATTCTGGAGACCCCATCTCCACAAAGACATAGACAGAGTGGAGGCTGTTCAGAGGAGAGCAACCAAATGGTCTTTAATCTGATTTGCTGAGCCACTCTGTTTAGGTGGGCATCTATCAGACAACAACGCCCACCTAAAATGAGTGCCAGTCCAGGATGCCCTACTACACAAAATATCCCTCAGCCACACACCACCAAACTTGTCCTCAAACACTCTAGCTCACAACCACAGGGCCAACCAGCATTTGTGATGCCAGGCACACCAAATGAAAATGGAGCAGAACTACTTGGAACAATACAGTGTCAGTCCCCCCATACCCAAACAACCACCATCATAACAAAATGCACATTTTTTTCCATTAACAATTTTTATTAAGTTTTGAAAACAAAACAAGACAAACAAGAACATACAATAAAATGAGAAAGGATCCAACAGATCATTGTACATAACATAAAAATAAGGCTATCATGTACAGGAGCCATTCTCCTACCCTCCCTCCTCCTCCCCAACATACCCCAAACCCAAACAAACACACACTCTCCCTCCCCGCAACACGGCTCAGCCATACAGTTATGTAATTCCAGTGAGTCTATAAAGGACAAATCACAAATATACACAGTGGACATATTAAAGGGAAAACAATATATGTTATGATTCCCATTTCTTCTTGTATCTCTCAGGTTTGTTATTAAGACTGGCAATAGTTTTCTCTGTCCTCAAGTTGGCAAGTAGCTCACTAAGCCATTCAGAATAGATAATATCATCACTGTCTTTCCAGTGCCTTAAGATTGTCTTCTTGGCTGTCATGGAGATAAGAGCCATGTGATATCGTTTAACAGATATAGTGATTTTACTATAATCACCTATTATACAAATTTCAGGAGTGAACAAATCATTCAGACCTAATAAAGGGTCTGTATATCATTGAATATTGGCCCACAGAGCTGTAGCTTTAGGGCAAGTCCAGAAAATATGATATATAGAGCCCTTTTCTTTACGACATCGGGTACAGGACAGGGCAGCCCAAATTTGAATAATTTTTGTGGGGTATAATATAGATTATGCAATATATGAAATTGAGTAAGGTGTAGTCTATTCTTTGAAACAGATTTGTGACAATTCTTCCATAAAGTTTCCCATTATAATTCTTGAGTGGGGAAAAAGGAAGTCCAGAAATCTGAGGGAGCGAAGCACTTGGGATAAGCCCAGTTATATAACATTTTATAGTCTTTAGAAACCGCATTTATGCACCAATTAGGGTACCCAATTCGCTCCTAAAAGCTATTGGGTTTAATTGAGGGGGGCATATTCCAAAAACCTCTACAAGATGTCTTAATTCATAAATTTTAAAGATATGTATAACAGGCAGCTTCAAATTGGATATTATCTCAGCAGAAGAGAGCCACGTATGTTCCTTTGAAATTAATGAGGCGAGGGATAAATCCTTAATAGGTGCTACCCAAGTAGTGGAGAGTAAGTCATTGTTTATTTTTAGGTTGGGGTTACCCTCAATCAGTTGGGTTAAATCCCATATATGGTTATATTTGAGAAAGTTACACAACTGTGAGTGAATTTTGACGGAGATTGCTACAGGCATAACTTTTAACTGAGCCAGCAAAGAGCTAGCCTTAATAGAAAAGAGTGCTGCCGGAGTTAACCCATGGGCAGCAATAAGGGAAAGTTCAATTTTAAGCCAGAGAGGAGAAAATGAGGACGAGAAGACTTCTTCTCTAGGTGTAAGCCAGTGCAGATATTTAGAAATGTGTTCAGCCCAGTAGTAGAAAGTAAAACGAGGAAGACGTAGACCTCCTTTGTCTTTAGAAGTGACCAACTTGTAATATGCCAATCTAGGTTGCTTATTAACCCATATAAACTTAGTAATAATTTCATGAACTTTACGAAACCAGGAAAGAGGTAGCCAAATATTAAGTAAATTAAGGGGATAGAAAAGCCTTGGAAAGACATTCATCTTAATTAAGTTAATTCTACCCCCACAAAGAGATAGGGAGTTTAGACCATCTTCCAAGATCTGTGTCAATAATTCTAAGTAAGGATTCTAAGTTCAACTTCTGCATAAGAGCAGGATTTCTAGAAATAGTAATACCTAAATATCTTAAAGTTTCCTGTGCCCAGGAAAGACCAAAGGCCATAATGGAACTTTGAAGTACCTTATGATTGAGGGGAAATATAACAGTCTTATCAACATTTAACTTATAATTGGATAAAAGACTGTATTCTCCAATGAGAGCGAGCATAGGAGGGATCGACCTTTCCGGGTCAGATATTTGTAAAAGAAGATCATCAGCATAGGCTGAAACCTTGATTTGTTGATTTTGAACCATTATGCCTTTAATCTGTGAGCACCCCATTAGACGGCGAATCAAAAGCTCCAAGTATAAATTAAAAAGTAGGGGAGATAGAGGGCAACCTTGCCTGGTACCAGATTCCAATGGAAAAGGTGTTGACATCTCTCCATTTACCATGATTCGAGCAGAGGGGCCATGATATAAAGCCCTTATCCAGTGCTGAAATTCAAGAGGGAAATTATAAGCCTTCAGGGTACGAAACAGGAAGCTCCAATTAACCCAATCGAAAGCTTTCTCTGCATCCAGAGAAACAAGCATTGGCGGGAAATGGGCATCCCTTGAAATGGATAGAACATGCGATAATGTTCGAAGGTGAATCATGGAAGAGCGTCCTTTCATGAAGCCCACTTGCTCTGACCCAATAAGAGATGGTAATACCCCATTAAGACGTGTAGCTATTAATTTAGTCAAAATTTTTATATCCTGATTTAATAGTGAAATAGGACGATAACTGGTAGTTAGCTCTGGGTTATGCCCAGTTTTAGGTAGTACTACAATTAAGGCCTCAAACAATGTGGGGTCTATGTTGGCTGCCGTTAAAATGTATAAATGTAAAATGTTAAAATGTATTGAAATACTAACTAACTGTCTCTGGAATTGCTTGTAAAGATTTGCAGAGAACCCATCTGGGTCTGGGGATTTATCAGAGGGTAAACTGCCAATTATCCTATTTCATCCAAAGAAATAGGGATTGTTAGTAGCTGTTGTTGTAAATTGGAAAGGGTTGGTAAATTAGCAGACTCTAGGCAATAATCCACTTCATGAGTGAAAGGCGATTTCAACATCGAACTATGTAAATTGGAATAATAGGTCTTAAATTCTGAGACTATATCCGACGGGGATGTTTTCAGCATGCCATCTTTCTGATCCAGGATAGAGGAAATGTACTTAGCAGATTCCTGTTGTTTAATTCTGAGCACTAAAAGCCGTCCTGCTTTTTCCCCTTGATCCGCATAAGAGGCCTTAGTCTTCAGTATGGCAAATTCCACCTTTTCTCTTAGGATTTCTAAATAACTATCTTTTAATTTAGATAATTTGATTCTCACTTCTTCCGATGAAGAAGGAGTCACTTGTTCCTCCAACAGGCGTATTTGTGTAAGCAGGGCAGTTAATTCCTGTTCCCTTTTCTTTTTCCTTTGAGAGGAGAGACTAATCAATACCCCTCTAATATTAGCTTTAAAAGCACACCATAACAAATCAGACCTAGATATCGACCCCATATTAAATTCTATAAACTACTCAGTGTGTTCAGTGATAATACTGATCATTGCCTTATCATTCAACAGCTGGTTATTAAGCTTCCCTCGATCTACCCAGAGTAGAAGTTATGGACAATTGGTAAGTCACCAATGAATGATCGGAGGGAGGACCAGGCTGAATAGATGCCTCTAAAACTCCAACCAATAGAGTTTTGGAAATAAATATATAATCTATTCGTGAATATGTCTTATGCAAAGGGGAGGTGAAAGTACAGCCCCTGTCGGCAGGATTAAGAACTCACCATACATCACATAGGCCCAAATTGTCTATAAATTATCGGAAGGCCCATTGCGCTGGTGAGAGCCTTCTATGATGCCCCGATGTACGATCCATCATAGGGTCAAACACTATATTCATAACGCCACTCAGGATCACGAGTAGTGATAAAAATGGAGTTAAAACATTCACCAGTTGCATAAAAAGCCCAGGAGAATCACTGTTGGGCCTATACATGCTTCCCAGCATCAATTCAATAGAATATAAACGACAGTGAATAAAGACATATCTGCCCTGTGAATCATTAAGTACTTGAATCAGCGTAATGGGAATCTTTTTAGAAATCAATATTAGGACCCCACAACTTTGGGTTGTACCTCCAGAGGAGAAAACATGACTTATTTGTTGTCTCTGCATACGAACAGCCTCAGAATCTAATAAATGAGATTCCTGAACAAAAACAATTTCAGTGGATAGTAATGCCAGATGTTTAAGGACTTTATACTGTTTCAATCATTGTCTAAGTCCTTTCACATTCCACGAGGCAAGCTTCATTGAGCTCATCATAATGCTAACTGAGCAAAAGAACAGAAAATGTGTGGGAGTACCTTAATGATCCACTGTCTAAATCTAACCAATAGCATTGGTCTCACCGTGCTGCAAATTCCCATCCCCATCCCCCAACCCCCTTCATCCTTATAGTCCCATATAACCCTACGATAGGAACATATACATGTAACCCATCTATCCTCCCAACCCCCCCCCTTACTATTATGGCCCCAGCCAGCAGCTAACTATACAGCAACCATCCCGTCCAACCATCCTGTCCCACCCGTCTTAAACAACACCTTAATTTAGGAAACCAGACTCTAGCGTACTATCTTTAACAATCAAATGTATAGTACTAAAATTCTAACCTATTACTGCTATAAACCCCTTCAAAAGAGAGTTAGTTAAGGGTAAAACGTTTAAACCATTATGGTGAATGAGCAGGCTTTCAGTGTGATGAGAACCAAAATTAATTAGCCAAAGAGCAAGATAGAGTGAAATAAAGCTACGCTAAAACGGTAGTGGCTTCATACAAATGTACCAGAATTCCCAATTCCAACCTTAATTATATACCCATGACCTCATCCTGTGCCACTTTTATTTAAAATCTCTTTGGAACCCTTAACATTACCTGCTAAATCACATATGCTCGAAATACTACAACTTTTAGATAAAAAATCAAGTCTCAAGTGCCGTCTGTACATGCAATACACCGATAGCTATGGGAGACCCCATAGACCAGTCTGCGGCTCCCTCTTGTGGACAGAAATCGGAATCGCACATAACTCCCTTCTTTTTATTATTCACCCAGATGGCAAAGCGAGTTCCTTTGTTCTGTTTCTTTCTTAACAAGGGAGTTGGCCACCCGGACTACAAAGGCCCCAGATAAGAAAATAAGTTGAAAAAAGGCCACAGACAATTGAGCAAGCAACTAGGACCAACGCTCTTTTCTAGCCCCATGCACCCATTTAAAACATAAAACAAAAGTTCACCAACACCTCAGATATGTTTTTTTTTTTGAACTTTCCAGCAGTCTTGGCACCCTTTTCTTCCAGGGCGTTTCAGCAATCCTGAAATAATTCTGGAAATGCACTTTTTAAGTTAGTTGCCGCTGACTCCACGTCTTCAAAGGTGGTCCAGCTTCCATTTACAAGAACCTGAAATCTTGCTGGATAGCCTATTCGAAACTTAATTCCAGCAGCGATTAATTTAATCACCAGTTGGTGAAATGAGGCTCTTCTTTGCCTCACTGATAATGGCAAATCCTGGGCCACCCAAACCTTTGTTTCAGCCCATCGAATTTCTTGAAGTCCTTTCACTTTTATTATAAAATGCTGACGTTCCTGGTAATTTAGAAATCTGAAAATAAATGTACGAGGAGGGGACCCCAGAGGTGGAGGTGGAAGGAGGGCTCGGTGGGCAAGCTCAATAACATATTTGTCCCCAAAGGGAGAGGGACCAGCTACAGATTCAAAAAACAAAGCAAAGCCAATGGCATCCGGACCTTCCTCCTTCTCTGGCAGCCCAATTAGAACTGCATTATTTCGCGACTCGCCCTCAAATCTTCAACTTTGCTTTCCAGACTCTTAATTCTTTGTCGTGGAGGCTAAGTCTGTTTCCATTTTCTGTTGCTTTTTCTTAGTTGACAATAAGCGGGCTTCATTGTCCTAAGTAGCGGGATGCCACATCCTCTACAGCCTGAGACATAGATTTTATTTCCTCAGAAATCAGTCGGAGCTCTGATCAGAAAGGTTTAAATTCCTCTAGGAATTGGGATAAAGTGAGCTGTTCTGTATCGGGATCGCCAGGAATAGGACTCACCAAGCTGGCCATTCCGGTGGCCCTTGACTTCTTGGCAGCCTTTTCTGGGGTTGATGGCGGCGTATGTTTAAGCGCCGATTTCTTCATTCCTTCTGTCATCCGATAAGAACTCCTGCGGTATCCAGAAAGGGAAAGTGTTCCGATGTAAAAAAATGCCAAATACCTTTACATAAACCTGATTTTGGGGTTATTTTGACCGAAATAGATGGCCAGATGGCTGGAGCAATCTCGAGAAGCTGCTATCCAGTAAGCTGCATCACGTGGTCTGACAAAAATGGACATTTTTTAATAAATTCAAATCTTTTTGGTCACAACAGTAAAGAAAATGAAACCAAGCAAGTCGTGATTCCCAGTCACTGAAAAGCCAGCCAATGCAGTAATATAAACAACCGGGCACAGCGTCTCCACATTCAGGCAGCCACAGTCAAGAAACTCTGCTGCCACTCCTCTCCCTGATTCTAATGATTACCCCCTTTTAAAAGTGTGTGTGTACAAACCAATATTTGTTTTTTACACATTTTTTCTTTACCTCCTTGCTTCTCAACCTTTGCCAGCTTAACTCACCTCAGTTAATCTTCAGCTCCTGATCATTCCTTCTAAATGCAGTTGCCCATGCACTTACTATACTTTCCCAACATGGAACCCACAATTTATAAAAAGAAACAGAGATAGAAATGTATCACAATCCATCAAGTTCAAACTCCATCTTAAAAAAACTCTTTTAAAAATGAAACTATGTTTTCTAATCCCATAACCTGCTCCTGCTTTTGATCACATTTAACAATAAATACAGTACCCTCTACTGCCAGTACCACTACAATGCAACACAGTGCAGGGACTACTTTACAGAAACTACCTTTTCTAATTGATTTGCATTAACTTTTTTACACTATTTAGTTACTTTTTTCAAACAATCTAGTTAAATAACAGCAAGCCCATTTTCTAAGCACAAAAGTACCCTCCACGGTGGGTAGTATGGGCTATACCCACCCTTCCAGGGGCTATAAGGCCCTCCGCCTCCTGTGTCAGACCTCATTATGCCCCTGGGTGGGCATAGCCCAATACCCCCCACCCTGTCAGGTATTATTGCTTGCATAAGCTATGTAAAAAACAGGGTAAATGAAAGTCTTTGGTTACTACATGTTGAGTGGTCAGCAATCTTTTTCTTATCTTATGTGCTCCAAAGGTATGTACATATAGGATGAATTGATATGCACAATTTATATTTTTTGTACAAATAACTTTCCTCTGCTGCAGAATGTGACACAAAACCTGTTTTGTGGCTGATAGATGTTCTCTTGCAAATAAGTTCAGAATGTGTTTTCATAGTCTCTATATAATGTTGATGCTTATTATCTGTAGAAAATTCAGTAAAACAAATTACATTGATAAAAGGTTTCAGATATCGGGGCTATTAAAAACAAGGATACAGAATTAAGTTGGCTTTTTTTTAGACCAAAATAATCTTTCTCTTTTACATTGTCTCTCACTCACTACAACTTTTGTGCTCTCCTCTAATTGATGCTTGCACAGCTCAGCTGGTGACTAAAGCAGGTACCAGTGGTAACAGCAGCTACAGCTGGGTCATGTTTCTTCTGTTTTGTATGCCAAGAAAGAAGATGATGTTAGTGTTTGTAGCAGAGCAGGAACAGCAGGTTGCAAAGGGTCTCAGAGGACCCACCTATGCAGAGGTGATAGATGAGGTGATGGTGTCCAGTTCAGATTCCATGGTTCTGCCCACTGGGACATTTAACCTATTGATTTCTATCCAGAATAACAGGATGACATTTGTTGTACTATGACTGGACTCATCCAGGTTGGGGAACTCTGTAACAGAGACTTGGTAAGGAAGCTGTTTCAATCCTTTGAAACAGCTTCCCTACCAAGAGTGTTGGACTTTAGGAGGGATGACTTTGGGAACATGGAAGAATGCCTCAGAAAAGCATTAGCAAACAGGCAAGAAGGAGGGGTGGAGGAACAATGGGGGAAAATCAAAACAGCCATTACAGAGGCAACGAGCCTTTGTGGGAAGCAAATCAATGAAGCAAAATGAAGGAAAAAACACTATGGTTCTCAAAAGAGGTGGCGGGGAAGGTTAAGGAGAAAAAGGCAGCATTCAGGAAGTATAAGGAAACACAGAACAAGCAGGACAGAGCACTGTACCAGTTAAAGCAGAAGTAAGTGGGGAAGGCAGTCAGAATAACAAAAGCCCAAACTGAGGAAAAGATAGACAACTCAGTTAAGAAGGGGGATAAAACCCTTTTATAGGTACATTAGGGAGTGAAGAAAGATGAAGTGAGGGATAGTGAGGCTTAATAAAGGGAAGGGAGGGTGGACAGAGGATGACAGTGAAAAATCAGGGATACTGAATAAATACTTCTGCTCTGTATTCACAAAAGAAGAGGAGGAGGGGGAGGTACATAAATGAAAGAATAGAAGCACTCTGGATAGTGAGGTTGATACCAGTCTATTCATAGAAGAAAGGGTTCTGAAAGAACTCTTAAAACTGAAGGTGGACAAAGCAATGGGGCCTGACGGGATTCACCCAAGAATTCTAAAAGAACTAAGGGTAGAACTAGTGACACCACTGACTACCCTTTTTAACAAATCTTGGGAAGATAGTGTGGTACCGGAGGACTGGAGGAGAGAAGATGTGATTCCCCTTCACAAAAGTGGGAGCAAGACAGAGGCAGGAAACTACAGACCTGTTAGTTTGACCTCATTGGTAGGGAAAATGATGGAATCACTTCTAAAAGAAAATAATTGTTGAGTTCCTGAAGGCCAGTGGGGCACAGGACCCAAGGCAGCATGGATTCACAGCAGGAAAACCATGTCAGACAAATCTAATAGATTTCTTTGACTGGGTGACCAATGTAGTAGACCAGGGAGAGGCTGTGGACATGGCCTACCTAGACTTTAGCAAGGCATTTGACACAGTCCCACACAAAAGATTAATATACAAGTTAGCCAGCCTTGGAGTGGGTCCCAACATGGTAGCCTGGGTAAAAAATTGGCTGGACAACAGGATACAGAGGGTAATAGTAAATGGAGTTCACTCTGAAGAAAGGGGGTTAATAGTGGGGTACCGCAGGGTTCAGTACTGGGACCAGTCCTCTTTAATGTCTTTATAAGTGACATTGCTGAGGGACTGGAAGGAAAAGTATGTCTCTTTGCAGATGACGGAAAAATCTGCAACAGGGTTCATACAGAAGGTGGGGTGGAGAGAATGCAAAGGGACTTGGCAAGGTTGGAGGAATGGTCAAATGTATGGCAGCTTAGATTCAATGCAAAGAAGTGCAAAGTAATGCACCTGGGAAATAATAATCCAGGGGAAGAGTACACAATGGGGGGTGAGATGACAACAACAACAGAAATGGAAAGGGACCTGGGGTTAGTCATATCAGATGACCCTAAGGTGGCAAGCAATGTGAAAAGGCAGTAAGAAGGGCTGGTGGGATACTGGGATGCACAGGGAGAGGCATCACCAGTAGAAAACAAGACGTTGTTATCCCTTTGTACAGACAGTGGTGAGACCCCATCTGAAGTACTGCGTCCAGTTCTGAAGACCCCATCTCTGCAAAGACATAGACAGGATGGAGGCTGTCCAGAGGAGGGCAGCTAAAATGGTGCAGGGTCTGCACCAGAAGACATACAAAGATAGATTAAAGAAGCTTAATATGTATACACCCGAGGAGAGGAGGGAGAGTGGGGGCATGATAGAAACTTTCAAGTACATCAAGGGAATCAACAAACTCCAAGACAGTAGCATCTTTCAGAAAAAGAGATGTTCAAGAACAAGGGCGCACAATTTGAAGATGGGGGGGCAGCTCAGAGGTAATGTGAGGAAGTATTTTTTTCACGGAGAGGGTTGTGGATACATGGAACAGCCTTCCTAAGGAGGTTATGGAGTCAAAAACAGTGTGGGAATTCAAAAGTGCATGGGACAGACATAAGGCAATTCTAGTGGGGGTTAGGAGGAAGTAGGCTGTAGGTTAACTTGGTCCTGCAGCCTATCCATTAGGTAAGGAAATGGGCAGACTAGGTGGGTGAAACGGCCCTTATCTGCCATCAAATTCTATGTTTATATGTTTCATTCAATTAATGAAAGCTATCCTCAAATGGAGCTTTTTCTGTGTATGTAGTTTTTTTTAAATAATCTGGGGTGGGACACTGTGTAGCTAGGAAACAAAATACCCACCTAGCCATGTAGCTCTACTTTCTCCATTTAAACATACAGAAAAAAACAAACAGGTTAATAATATTCTTTTGTCTTTTACAAATACCAGTCACCTATAGCTAATTGTTTCCAGAGTCATAATTTTGTAAACTTGTGTGACATTGTTGATTCTAACTCCTACTACTATTGATCTAAGCATTGCTCAGTGAAAGGCTTCTAATGAGATTGCAGCTGCTTGTATGCCCAGTGACTCAAGTGATTCAGAGGACATAAAACATATGCGTAGAGAGGGCCTAATAGAGATCACAGCCTTTAAAACTGCCATAATCAATCTGAAGATAAAATCACAGCACTCACAATGAGAATGACTGATGAAGAAATTAACTAATTCAAAATTGACAACAAGGGTGCCGGATATGAGGCCCATATTCAGGAACTGGAGTGGATGGTTAAACTCTGATGGGATCAAGCAGACTGTTGAGAACCCAAACAACCTGAATAATCTCCAGTTTGTGTGGTTACCTGATGGTGCAGAGAATAATGACATGATTCCTTTCTGTAGTGGGAACCTCCTCAACTAGTACTGTATATTATACATGGTGGCCATTACTAGATATAGTGAAGAGCCTCCCGTCACTTGCAACAGTATACCACATACAGAAGCGGCCACCCTAGGCCAATACTTGTGACATTTTCCCAGTTCCCAGACAAGGAATGAATACCAACCCTGGTAAGAGATGCTGGCCCCTCCTGTGGAAAGGCCACAGAATTCATACACTTAATGATTTCTTGGTGATGTTAGCACAAAAGAGAAAACTGTATGATGGCAAGCACAAGAGTCTTCAGAACCTGTACGCCAATTATGAAATGCTATATCCAGCTACACTCAAACTCTACTGTTATGGAGTCCCACACTTTTCCTAAAATCCTGAGGCAGCCAAGGCGTTTATTTCAAGGGGCTGACCCAAATCTATTGCACACACCCTACCTGGTACATCCACCAGCTCAAAGAAGAACAGCCCACCAAAATCCAGGACCAATGAGGAACATCACCTGTTGCAGCTACCCAGCAAGATTATAGTTCATGTTATGTCAAATGTTATCTTGTTATCTGATGTTCAACACCTGACTGTCAATTGTTACCTTGTCATGTAATACTTTTCTGTGTGCCCTCCTATCAAGTCATGCTGTGCCTATTTCCTTTCTTTGATAGCCTGCTACGCCTGTTATTTGCCTATACTTTGTAATCTACCAAGTCACACCTGGTTAACAAAAGTTAAATAAATAAATAAATCACCTCAACCCACAATCCTAACCTGCAGAGACCAGTTAGCAGGTGCAATACCAAAAGAAAAAAGGTCACATATGCAGAGAATGACAACACGGTTTACCATAATCTCCCATGAGAAAAGACAGGAGTTATACAGTGGCAGAGGATTTGGGGCATTGCCATTGATACAGTATGGATTCAAGTAGAGCAATCTCCCAAAGACACCAAGACCAAAGTGAGGATGCCACGCTTGTGACACCACTTCATCCACCAGAATTGAGACTAACAGGTGCTCAACTTGACCAGTTAATGAACTGGCAGCCCATTCCTGAGCAGACATCCTGCCAAGTAATGACATGCTCAGTGGAGATCTGGTTGGAGGGCCAGTCCCACCTGATTGTAATTGTAGGGGACAACAGATCTGCTAGGTATACCTTTGTGGCACACTGTCAGACTGACAGCAAATAATGTCTGGGATTCTATTAGCAACCCACATCATATCTTACATGTACAATGTGCTTGGTAGGTTGTGGGGCTAAGCGCACTTATTTACTCATGAGAAAACTACCCAATTAATGGGGAAAGTGAGTGTAACCATAGTCTCTTTTTTGCACTCATCCCCAGAGTCCCATAGACTAAGAACATTCCAGTTACAGATGTGGCTCATATGCCGACACCCCATTTCTGCCATGCGCTGAAGGGCCAGATCCATTTTCTGACCTGTGCTCCTCTCTTTCTCCATGATCCCCGAACCACACTCCCTGTAGCATGACCTCACAGTCTGTTTACTTTCCCAGTCATATTCCAGACTGGTTCAGAATCATAGCAGGTTCCCCTCTAGGTTTCATAAATTATATGGAAGCATGCCCTTGGAAAAAAAACAGCTTACACCCCTACTGGCCACTGCAGAATTCTGCAGACCTCACAGACCCATTAGGCCTCCAGGGTACCCATGGATTTCTCCTGCTAGAACATGCTGTGATGCTCTGAAAACTACAGTTCCACCTCCTTCACTATTTGATTGCAGATGATACTGTATACATAAGTTGTATGGAATTTAGCAAGGCATTTGACACAGTGCCACACAAAAGATTAATGAACAAGTTAGCTAGCCTGGAAGTGGGTCCCAGGGTGGTAGTCTGGGTAAAGAACTGGCTGGACAACAGGACACAGAGGGTAATATAATTTTTTTTAGCTTTGCAGATGACACAAAGATCTGCAACATGGTTGATATGCAAGGGGGTGGATAGGATGAGAAGGGACTTGGGAAAGTTGGAGGAATGGTCAAAAGGATGGCAGCTTAGATTCAATGCAAAGAAGTGCAAAGTAATGCACATGGGAAACAAAAACCCAGGGGAAGAGTACACAGTGGGTAGGGGGGATTAACAACAACAGAAATGGAAAGGGACCTGGGGTACTCATATCAGATGACCTAAAGGTAAGCAAGCAATATGAGAAGGCAGTAAGGATACCTGGGGGGATACTGGGATGTATAGGAAGAGGCATCACCAGTAGAAAATGGGAAGTTGTTATCCCTCTGTACAGGCAGTTGGTGATACCCCATCTGGAGTACTGTGTGCAGTTCCGGAGACCCCATCTATGCAAGGACATAGACAGAATGGAGGCAGTCCTGAGGAGGGTAACTAAAATATTGCAAGGTCTGTGATAGAAGCCATATGAAGAAAGACTAAAGGAGCTTAATATGTATACCCTTGAGGAAAGGAGGGAGAGAGTGGACATGATAGAAACTTTCAAGTACCTCAAGGGAATCAACAAAGTCCAAGAGGACAACATCTTTCAGAAAAAGAGATGTGCAAGAACAAGGGGACACAATTTGAAGACAGAGGGAGGATGACTCAGGGGCAACACGAGGAAGCATTTTTTCACAAGAAGGGTAGTCAACACATAGAATGACCTTCCTGAGTTGGTTGTGGGGTCACAAATAGTGGGGGAATTCAATAATTCATGGGACAGACATAAGGCAGTTCTGGTGGGGGGTGGGAAGAAGTAGGCTGTTGGTTAACTAGGATCTGCAGCTTATCCAATAGGTAGGGAAATGGGCAGAGTAGGTGGGCCAAGCGGTCCTTATCTGCCATCAAATTCTATGTTTCTATAGTAAATGGAGTCCACTCCAATTAAAGGGGTTACTAGTGGGGTACCACTGAATTCAGTACTGGGACCGGTCATCTTTAATGTCTTTATAAGTGACATTGCAGTGGGACTATAAGGAAAAGCATGCCTCTTTGCAGATGACAAAAGATCTGCAATCGGGTTGATACATGGGGGTGGGGTGGAAAGGATGAGAAGGTATTTGGCTAGGTTGGATGGTCAAAATTATGGCAGCTTAGATTAAATGCAAAGAAGTGCAAAGTAATGCACCTGGGAAACGAAAATCCAGGGAAGAGTACACAATGGGCGGGGGTACTACCAACAACAAAAATGGAAAGGGACATGGGGATAGTCATATCAGATTATCTAAAGGTAGGAAAGCAATGTGAGAAGGCAATAATGAGGACTGGGGGATACTGGGATGAATAGGGAGGACATCACCAGTAGAAAACAGAAAGTTGTTATCCCTCTGCAGAGACAGTTGGTGAGATCCCATCTGGAGTACTACATGCAGTTCTGGAGACCCCATCTCAGAAAGGACATAGACAGGATGAAGGCAGTCCAGAGGAAGGCAACTAAAATGGTGCAGGATCTACACCAGAAGCCAGATGAAGGGAGATTAAAGGAGCTTAATATGTCTACCCTTGAGGAAAGAGGGAGAGGGGGGACATGATAGAAACTTTCAAGTACCTCAAGGGAATCAACAAAGTCCAAGAGGATAGTATCTTTCAGAAAAAGAGATGTGCATGCCGGCCCAGTGGTGCTGAGGGTTGAGGTGCTGGACGCCACACCTCGCACCATGCTGGCGACCCGGGTTTGGACACAAGCCTGGGGCATTAGGGGCTGGCAGGGGAGGGATAGGATTGAGAATCCAGAGGACTGCTCTCCTATCCCGGGGTGGGATCCAAGGGAACTACCACTCTGTGGTGGCCCCAGGTGATGACTGGGGGTTCCACTAGAAGCGGTAGCAGTGTAAGGGGCAGAGTGCGACAGATGTCAGTAAGTATGCCTTGATGTCATTGCATGCCAGCACTCCAAGGGGATTAAACACATAAAAAATGGTGACCATTGATGCAGCTTGATGGCCGGCTCTGGATCACCCAGCTCCGGAGCACTACTGGAGCTGGATCCAGACTTGGTGGGAGTATAGGGGAGCTCTCCACCACCCTGCCATGGGGGACGATCCATGGGTGCACACATTGGGAGCATCAGTGGGGGCTGAGTTGGAACAGACGGCTGCCAGATGGAGTCAGATGCCAGGACATGGATTGCCGACAGTGCACCAGGTAAAAATAAGAGTAATATAAAAAAAAATAGATGTGCAAGAACAAGGGGGAACAATTTGAAGATAGAAGGAGGACAGCTCAGGGGCAACATGAGGAAGTCTTTTTTCACAGAGAGGGTGGTGGACACATGTAACGGCCTTCCTGAGGAGGTTGTGGGGTCAAAAACAGTGGGGGAATTCAAGAATGCATGGGAGAGACATAGGGCAATTCTGATGAGAGGTAGGAAGAAGAAGGATGTTGGTTAACTAGGATCTGCAGCTTTTCCAATAGGTAGGGAAATGGGCAGATTGGGTGGGCCTAGAGGTCCTTATCTGCCATCAAATTATATGTTTTTATGAATTATAATATTCCAAATGTGTGGAATTTTGATGAAATGTCATGAAATTCCATGAAATTTCACAGATTATTTTTGGAATGTCAATTAATTTTTAAAATTCATTTATTTAGTCATAACTTGAATGTCTGCTGTGCTAGAGCTTAGGCATTTGACTTGTTTGCTTTCCTGGAGGATCTCTAATCATGTGGCAAATATTATGAAATTATGATGGATTATCTCAAAATTACAGGTGCTCAAAGTATGTAACTGTAGTTTTTGTGGGAGCTTCCATTTGAATTTGTTATCAGCATATATCTCAGCCACCTATTAGGTCAGGGATCTTAAAATTGATCTGCTTACTCTATCATAGGTGTTCTAACAATGTGCCAAATTTCTTGACATTTGGATGGATTGTCACAAAATTATAGGTGCTCAAAAGCTAACATCTTATATTATTGTTGGAACTTTCTTGAACATTTTTACCTGCATATAGCTCAGCTGCCTGTTGGGACATAGATTTTACCTTTGGCATGATTACTTGACGATAGGTGTTCTAAAATGTACACAGTTTAATGACATTGGGATGCATTGTCTCAAAATTATATGTTCTCAAAGTCTGTCATTTTATTTTTTGCGGGAAATTACATAGACAAATTTTATCTGCATATAACTCAGGCATGTTTAGAGCTAAGCATGCATAAATTAAGAAAAATAACCTTTTTGTAATGGTTAAAGAATTAGCTAAATATGGAGAGAATTGGATTAGAGAGTTTTATGTTATGGGTTCATAATTTTACTATGTAAATATTTGAAAAATGTTGTGATAACCCTCAAAAATGTGGATGTTTGTAAGTTCTCTACTCTGGCAGGTATCGACTTAACATTTGATATGCATAACAGAAGTCAGTGTATCCTGGTGTCTAACACAAGTGGATAAATTAGTTTAGCAGTTTTAAATTTACAGTGGAAAATAATAACAAAAAATGGCAACATTTTCTCAAATATTTATGATAACATATAGATGAAGTATTCAGAATTCTTTTTGTGGAATTTGGCATCACAATGCACATTTCACTGCTTCATGTGATAAACTTGGGTGAGCGTTCTGCAGTTCCTCTGTGAGTGACTATTTTGCTCACCCTTTCTCTGTTAGCGTAGAACAACTGATCCCAGTGATACCCTGTTTGTTCTTTACAGTGACAAAATCCCTTAAAATAAGTCATCTGCTCCTTTTCCTATCGACCTATCCTTTTGAAAAAACAACAATTCTTCCATCCTGGTGCATTACACATTGCCTTCACACACTGCATCTTTTTGAGTACCTCTAAGTCCCAGACTTACAAGTATGTCAAGCTCCTTAGAGCATCAGTTTACTTGGTGTGGTCCTTATTTATCTTGAATTCAGGTTGGAATTGTTAACACACTGTGCTTCCTTGCTCCAACTGGGTCATCTGCCACTGGTGTGCTACCTATTGTAGCTCAGCTGTCCATTTCTTGGTGAAATTATGCATCTAACTCCTGAACTTTGTGACCCCGTGCACTACTTGCCTCTCATAATCCTATCCTTTATTTTGAATCCCCCAGATAAGGCTGAGTGAAATTAGCAAATTTCAGTTTTAAAGAATGTTCATGAAATTCCATAATTTTCACAGAGTCATGGGATTTGCCTTTAAGTGCAGATGTTATTTTGCAGTTTTTGGCAACAAGAAATTAATAAAAGTTACACACACAATCTCCTTGTAAGGTCTAGGAAACTTCCAAATTGAATTGTGTTGCATTCGCTAGTATTAAAGTTTCAGAGATTTATAAATTTGAATTTGCATTCATGTAAAATTGAAATTTAAAATGTTGTGAAAGTTTTTCTTTTAATTCATTCCCATCTAGAGTTCTAAATATGAACATTGCCAGAAAATGACCACGTAGTATAGTAGGTTAAATGTTTCAAATCTGGTTACATTTTGATATGTGTTTTAAAATTAGAGGGAAATAACTGAAATTTAAATCTTGGCAACATGTTTGACAGGCTATAACTCAGTCTCATTAGAAGCTAGAAATCTGAAACTATGCCAATATATACTGTAAATGTACTGTTGACCTGTATGCCTGTAAAATGTTATAACATTTCAAAGAATGCGCTCAGAATTACTCTAAAATTACAGAAATCTAAACCTTGGCAAAATGTTTGGCTATCAATAACTCAGCTCCCTTTAAAGATTGAGACTTAAAATGTGGTGCACATACCTGTGTTGCTTGTTTTTCTAAATACTGAAAATGTGAAGAATTATGGATATAAATTTTAAAAAATTAGATTAACAGATCTGAAAATTACATTTTCTGATTACAAGGTTTGCATCCCATAACTCTGCACCCTTTCAACTTACAACCTGAAATTTGGTACACTTTGGTACAATGGGGGGTGAGATACTGACAACAACAAAAGTGGAAAGGGACCATGGGGTAGTTATATCAGATGACATAAAGGTGGGCAAGCAATGTGAGAAGACAGTGAGGGGGGCTGGGGGGATACTGGGATGCATAGGGAGATGCATCACCAGCAGAACACAGGAAGTTGTTATCCCTCTGTACAGACTGTTGGTGAGACCCCATCTGGTGTTCTGTGTGCAGTTCTGGAGACCTCATCTCTGCAAAGACATAGACAGGGAGGAGGCTGTCCAGAGGAGGGCAACCAAAATGGTGCAGGATCTGCACCAGAACACATACGAAGAGAAACTAAAGGAGCTTAATATGTATACCCTTGAGGAAAGGAGGGAGAGGGGGGGCATGATAGAAACTTTCAAGTACCTCAAGAGAATCAACAAAGTCCAAGAGAGTAGCATCTTTCACAAAAAGAAATGTGCAAGAACAAGGGGGCACAATTTGAAGATAGAGGAGGGACGACTCAGAGGTAATGTGAGAAAGTATTTTTTTTCATGGAGAGGGTTGTAGATGCATGGAATAGCCTTCCTGAGGAGGTCATGGAGTCACAAACAGTAGGGTAATTCAAGAATGCATGGAACATACATAAGGCAATTGTAGTGGGGGGTAGGAAGAAGTAGTCTGTTTGTTAACTAGGATCTGCAATTAGGTAGGGAAATGGGCAGACTAGGTGTGCCAAGCAGTCCTTATCTGCCATCAAATTCTATGGTCTAACTTACGTAAGCTATTAACTTTCTACTTACTTTACTTAATTAATGTGGTGTCATTTGGAAGCTTACTTGTAAAAGCTAGAGCAAAATAGCTGAAATTTAAAATTTGCAAACTTTTGCACAGTTTTCATGAAATTCAACAAAATCAGAATGGCAATTCAGCAGGCATTCTATGGGTGAATTTTATATTCCACACAGCTCTACTGTATATCCTGTGAATCACAGATATTAGGAATGCCCTATAAAATCTTGCAAAGTCAAATCCAGCAATATGGTAAAACAGGCTTGAGGTTACTCTCCCTCTTTCTCTGTCTATCTATGTTCTCTCCATCTCTGTCTCTGTCTTTATCTCTGCCTCTCAGGTGGTTCCTATCTCTCTTACTTGTAATCTTTTTGGCTGACTGTCAACCTTTCAGAAAGTGGATGTAATGAAGGAGGGAGTAATTATGTCAATTCACATCTAGTTCACCCTTCTTGTTTTATGAGTGTCACCCGTGCTTTACATGAGGACACTCACTTAGCTATATATCTGGCCAACAATGTTGATCTCTGGTTTGGAGTAGCAGATGGTCACCACTTTTACAGTTTCTGCCTCAGCTACTCAGAGCTGCAGAACTTTGCATATCTGAGGGACTACACTAATCTCTACAAAGGGGTAGGAACCAACAAGAAATGTATCATGCTTACATTTTTCCATTGCTATGTTTTGGTTACAGGATCATGTTGTTTCAGATGTTCACTGATGTGAAATGTGACACCAGTGATGTTTTCTTTCCCCTGATTTACCATTCAGAAATTGTTACATCTGTTCTGTTAGGCACTTACCCTAAGTAACCCACAGCATATCCTCTCCTTTCTATATCGCTCTTCTCATGGCTAATGCAACATGTACTTTTGCTTCCTGTAATGCTAAAGGTATTCATTGTCATATGAAGCATAGGAAGAAGGCTTGCCAATGTACTACAAAACCAGAAATACTGACTTGGCAACTGGAGGCCAACACATTTAAAAGGCCACTGTCAGCATTTATTAATAATTTCTGGTCTTGTGGGGCCAGTTTGTCTGTCACAATATACAGTATATGCTTCCTGATGACTTCTCTGTTTTACATTTATTCAAACCTTTTATTCATTTTGATAGACAATATGATTATATTCAAACCAATCTTATTACCTGTTAACGAAGCCAAACTCATGCCACTGGAAGCCTGCACATTCCTGAGGGTACGTGAAGGTTTGTCTGTGCAAGATGGTGCCCAAACAGCTGACAATCTCATGAATACATGAGTTATGCAATGTTGTAAGCAGTATGAGCTACTGCACATATCTAGGCTGAATCTAACTAATAGCCTGGTTATGAGAATGGATGTGGCATTTGAAAATGAGCATTATCAGTGTTAAAATAAGTGGTTTAAAAATTAGGACAGTGATTTTGTACATTTGCACTAGAATCAGGCGAGCATGTAGAACACCCAACACTGATGTGCATGCTCTGAGACACTGCCTGGATTTTCAAACCACTTTATCAAACAATAATAATGCTAATACCCAAATGTCACCTGCATTTTCACAACCAGGCTGTTAGCTAGTTTCAACCCTTATACTTGTTACTTATAACAATGCATGACTTGTGGATTCATGAGCAGTTCAGGAGCCATCTTGCTTAGACACTCATTCACTTACCCTCAGGAATGTGTAGAGGCATCCAGCAGTACTAGTTTGGCCAAGCTAACAGGTAATAAGCTTGCTCTGAATATAGTAGTATTTTCTATCACAAACTATTCAAGAAGCCATATGACATGCTTTGTCATGGACACACACGTTGTGCCCACATAGTAAGAGTAATAGGCACTGTGTAGATATTTTCTTCTATTTCTGCAAGCAAAAAATATGTGGGCCTCTGAAAGCAGAAGACTGTAGTCTCATAGCAATAAGGGTGTTGTTGATTATTACCCTTACTGAAAGCTTAGCCAACAGGGGGAAGCATGGACTGTAGACCAGAGAGGGACATATGACAATTTAAATTAAAACAAAAGTTTTCACACCTCTGCTGGGACAGAGAGAGATAAGGTTAACTTTTAGGAGAAGAAGGCCAGTCTGAATTAGGGAACTCATGTTCAAAACATTGCTTTAAGAAGATTGTACACTGTACTGAAAGTCAGCTGGGAGTGCAATGAATTCTTTGTCCTTCTGGAATGTGCATGTACTAGAACCAACCTCTGCAGATAGCAAATAAAGAGACATTTCATACAATTCATTTTTTTATTTTTATTTAAACTTTGTTGACCAGATGAGTGTGCACTGGCACAGGTGTCCTTCTGAATTATGAGCCGGGTGCATTAGCACATACAATGGGTAGGGTATTGTACAATGGTTTAGGTACAAAATAGATGCAATGGGTAAAATACAATGTACAAAATGGTGAAGATACAATATGACAGTATGATACAACATTAGTGACTAGAGAATATATACAGTAGTGTTTCAATATTGGGTATGAGCGAATCACATCAGTGTAGCAGATAGCAACTCGATTGGATATTATAATAAATGAACAATTGCAGTAAAAGGTACAAGTCAAGTATGATTCAAAACTAATGAAGTAGAGCTGGACAGAGAAGATAAATAACACCATTGAGAGAGATTGAGAGAGAGAGAGGAGGGGTGAGTACAAGAGAGGGAGGGAGAAATAGCTGGAGGTTACTGGAGGGAGGGATGGAATGAAAGAGTATCACAGAAATGGGGTCACAGAAATAGCTGCTGATCTAAAAAAAACTGGAGGAATGGTCAAAACAGTGGTAGTTGAAATTCAATGGCAAGAAGTGCAAAGTTATGCACCTGGGGAGGAAAAATCTAGGCTGGAAATATACCCTTGGGGGAAACAGCTGACTGAAACTAAGGTAGACAGGGATCTGGTGGTACTTGTATCTATATATTAAGGACAACCAGGCAGTGCAAAAAGGTGGCACAAAAAGCTAGCAGCATTCTTGTATGCATTGGAAGGGGTATCACAAGTAGGAAAAGTGAAGTGATAGTCCTGCTGTACAGGTCCTTGGTGAGGCCTCACCTGGAACACTGTGTCCAGCTCTGGTGACTGCACCTCAGAAAGGACAAGGATCACCTGGAAACCATGGAGAGCTATGAAGATGATACACAGACTACACAAATAACCATATGAATTGAGAATAAACCATCTTAGGATGTATTAATTTGAGAGGAAAAGGGACAGAGGAGAAATGGTAGAGACATTTTTATCTATTTATTGAAATGTTTCACCAGGAAAGCACACTGTACAACAAGTTGCTCATCTCCCGGTGTCACCTGGGGGGATGGGGTACAAAGAAGATGAACAGTAATACATTCAAGGTGCATAAGACAACAGTTACATACAGTGAATATACGGTAGGCAATTTATAGTTGCCAATTTAGTGTATGGGGAAGGGGAACAAGATGCCATCACAGACATGTACCTAATACTGAACATAATTGCTAGTAGTAAGGGTTACTTAGTTATAGACAGAACAGATAAATACAGCAGAAGGGACAACTATAGAGAGGTGCTTAAGTAATAGCAAGTAGATGAGGTATAGATGATTCTTAAAGTGCCGAGGGGAGAAGGGGAATGGGCAGTAGGTATCAAGAGAAGGGGGAGTGGGAGGGGGAGGAGGAGGGAGTGACAGCCAGACCCAGGATCCTTCAGGATGTTGAGAACCCTGCAAGGGTAAGGACTGCTAGATGAGGTGAGGGATTTGGGGGAGTGCTAAGGGGAGGAGAGGAGAGGAGAGGAGAATTGGGCAGTAGGTAATCAAGTGCAGTGGGTGAAAGGGGAGAGGAGGGGTAAGCAGGAGGGAAAGAGATAGCCAAGCCCAAGGGACCCATTCAGGATGCTGGGATGAGGGAGGGAGGGAGGGGAGCTGAACTCAGGGCCCTCCAGGATGCTGAGAACCCTGTGAGGTGGCAGGGAAGGCTGGTAGAGATGGGGGGATTTAGGGGAATGCCAAGGGGAGAAATGAATAGGGAAGGTACGTATCAAGTGCTAAGGGTAAAAAGGGTAAGAAGAGGGGGAGGAGGAGGGGAAGGAGAGTCTAGCCCAAGGAACCCCTTCAGGATGCTGATAAACCTGCAAGGGGGCAGGGGATGCTAGAAAAGATGGGAGAAGGAAAGGGTTATGCTAGGAGTAGATATATATTGGGGCGAGTCTAGACATATGCAAGGACATGGTTTAGGGAGGGTCATGGCAGGTGCAGCTAGATGAAAGTTAGTTGTGAAGGGCTGAGCTGATGGAGTAGGAGAAGGAGTGCTGAACTTGAGGAGGGAGGGAGTTCCAAATTTTGAGGAAGTGGTATGAGAAGCCTGACTGACCAATGAGGGTGGAGCACCAAGGGATCACCAAAGTGTGTGAGTTGGTAGATCTAAGGGAATGAGGGAAGGGGTGATAAATGAGAAGGAGAGGTAGGTTGGGAGTTCACCCAACCAATGTTTGGAGGTGAACTTAGCACAGTGGGAGAGGTGTTTGTTTGTGAGAGAGGGTAAGAACAGGGCATGATAGAGGTTGCAATGATGAGTGCGAGATGGAGCATCAAGGGTAAAGTGGATGAAAGAGTGGCATAGGATGTTCAATCTGGTCAGGGAAGATTTAGGAGCAGCACCATAGATTACACCACAATAGTCAAAAATTAGAGGAGGATCATCTTCTGGACAAGTTCACGCCTAGTCGCAGGAGGGATACAGCTATGGTTCCTGAACAGGGCACCAAGCTTGGGGTGCAGTTTTTTCAGGATGGCATCAATATGTTGAGAAAAGTTGAGGTGTTGGTCCAGCCAAACCCTAAGGTATCAGAAGGAGGAAGTGTCCTGTAAAATGGACCCATCCAGGGTGTGGAAAGATGGCAGGCTTGGGAGCCTAGAGAGTGTCTCTGCCTAGTGCCAAAGGTAATGGAGACAGTCTTCTTGGTGTTGATGAAGAGATGATGGTTAGCAAATCAGACCTGAATTTGGTTGAAATCATGCTGAAAGCTGGATGTGACCTCATCAAGACTTTGTCCAGAAGCATACAAGACCGTATCATCGGCATACATGTGGATGGAGGAGAAAGGAGAGCAGACTGATGGCAGGTCATTTAGGAAGATTGAAAATAACAAGGAACCAAGTACCAAGCCCTTCTGGACTCCTGTGGTGATTGATCGGGAGGGGGGAGGATGACACCAGTGATCCTAACTTATTGAGTCCTAGCAGTGAGGTAAGACTTGAACCAGCTAGTGGCTGAAGAAGACAGGCCAGATGATGAGAGAGTGTCCAGGAGAAGGGAGTGGGAGACAGTATAAAACACCTTGGCAAGGTCAACGAAAATGGCTGAGGTGATAAGGCTATTTTCCATCCCGGTGAGGATGGAGTCAGTGAGCCTGAGCAGAGAGGTGGTAGTGGAGTGTTTTTTCCTGAAACCATATTGGAATGGGGTGAAAAAGGAGGAGTCAGATACATAGGAGGTAAGTTGAGTGAGAACCAGGTATTCTTGGATTTTAGTGAGAGTAGAGAGGAGAGACATGGGGCGATAGTTGCTTAGAGGAAGAGGGGTCCCCACCTTTAGCTAAGGGGAGGACCACAGCATGCTTCCATGAGGTGGGGACTGAACCAGTAGAGAAGAAAAAGTTTAGAATGAGAGCAAGGGGGTAAGCGATGGCAGGGGCTGAGAGAGAGAGGGGAGTTTAGGGTCAAGGTCATCAGGGGAGGAACCTTTTGAGGGGTTGATAGGGAGAAGGGTATTTAAAGCATCAACAGTGGTGATGGTGGAGAAGGATGAGGGAGGAGTTATGGTGTTGGAGGAGGTTGGAGGGGCAGTAGGAAGGAAGGAAGGGGCTTTAGAAGCTCAGCGGCACATGAGGTGTAGTAGGAGTTAAATTCCACAGTCACCGTACTTGGGCCGGCCACAAGAGTGTTGTTTATTTTAAGGACCAGGGAGGTAGGGTGGAACTGGGGTGTGAAGAGTGCATGAATCACCTTCCAGAATTTTGATGGAGTATTTATGTTTGTGAGGAAGGCCATTTTAAAGTATTCAGACTTTACTAATCTTGTTGCCTTGGTACAGGTGTTTCAGAGCACATGGTATGTAGCAAAGTCACTAGGACGCTGGATTGATTTATGAAGCTTCCAGACATGATCTCTAGCCTTGAGGCAAGCCAGGAGTTCTGGAGTAATCCATGGAAGATGATTGCACCTGACTGGTTGTTTTAGATGGAGTGAAAGTATGCCAAGTATTTAGGAATATACCTTTAAAGTAAGTAAGAGCCAGGTCAACTGAGGAAAAGAAAGTTCAGGGTGACCAGTCAGAGAGGGTGAGGTTGTGCATAAGGCGTTTAAGGTCCAGGGAGTTAAATGAGCATAGTTGCAAGGTTTTATGTGGGGATTTTGGCCTGTGGACTGTCTTGACTGTGAAGATTAAGTTATGGTCACTGAGAGCATCAAAAAGGATACCAGATTTGATAACTCTGTGAGGGCGGGAAGTGAGTGCCCAGTCAAGCAGGGGGTGATTTAGTGTCTTGTGGTTTGAGTGGGTGGGTTCTGAGATCAGCTGGGTGAGGTTAAGGGCTCCTATTTCATTACGTGTTTTGACAGTCTTAGGTGACAGACAATTTAAATTGAAATCACTCAGGGTGTATAGTTCACCAGAGTGGGAAAGGGCTGAGATGGAGGTTACTTGGTCAAGAGTGATAGTGGTCTGAATGTTTGGGTGGCAATAGATACTGGCTATGAAGATGGGAATAGTGAAAGGCAGGGTCACTTGTATGGCTAGAGCATCATGGGTCACAGGACTGGAGGTAGAGTATATAGTAGAATATTGGAGTATGGTGAGAATATAGATGGCCACACCGCCACCCCTACCAGCCTGGTCTTGCCTTAGGATGCAGTAGCCTGGGATGGAGACCGAGTGATCAGGGATCATGTCCTTTAGCCAGATTTCTATAATAATTAGTATATCAGGTTTGTAGGAGGTCAATTTTTAGTTGTAAACTACAGATGTTTAAAGGCAGGATCTTGAGTCCTTTTGGGAGAACAGAGGGGGTGGAGGAGGAAGAGGCAGTTGTAGAAGAAGGGCCCAGTGTGGAAGAGGCAATTGGACCTGGGTTGGAGTGAATATTATCTGAGGAGAGCAAGAGAAGGTCAGTAATAAGGAAATGAATCTTAGGGCACTTTAAGTGGATGAGGAAGATGCCTTGGGCCTGGAGGGTAAGGAGGAGGAGGAGAGAAGGAGAACATTAGATGAAGAAAGGCTAGATTAGTTGACATGAGATCAGGAAAGCATGGGGGAGGATAGGAAAATGTGATCAGAGTTTGTGGAGGGAGGAAGGAGTGACTGTGAGGATGAAAACTGAAGACTGGAGATGTAGGGAAAGGAGTGGAGTTGGGTTGTTTGGTACGGGTGAGTAGTGTGCAAGTGGAGCGGTAAGGAGAGGGTTAGGAGCAGTAAAAGGGGGAAGGTGGAGAGGCAGAGTTGCATTGTTAGAGGAGGAGGAGGAGGACGATTACATAGACCTGAAGTAAGAGAGTAGTGGGTTAAATAAGAATTGCATGGGTAGGAGAGCAAGGAGAGAACAGAATATGGCAGTAGTTAAGGCAGTGAGCTCTAAGGAGGAGCTGAGATGGTATATGGCCCTCTTGTAGTTGAAGACTATAATCTGCAAAGGGGAGAGTAGGTACTTAGTAATTCACAAGGGAAGCAGGTTACCTGACACCCAGGGCTATAAATATAGTGGACCAGATAGGGTGGGTGAGTGGGATGCCTGCCGGGAAAATAACAGCATAGGGTAGCACAGATGGCGGCTTCTGATGGGCCATCAGCACTGCAAGAAGTCCTGAAGAGCTGGATTACTGGAGGGCTTAGGCAGAGTGGAGCACCCATTCAGGGCCTCCTCTGGAGAGAAAGAGCAGAAACAGCAGAAATTAGTTAAGGCTGTAATTGTAGGGCAGGGGTAGGGATTAGGCTACAGGTCAAGGGCACAGCAGGGGCTAAGGGCAGGGAAATCAGGGCACAATTAGCAGAACAATAGGGTCACTGATAAATGATGTTTAGTAAGTTCCAGCAGGGGGGAATCAGGGGGTCTTGGAAGTCGCCAGAGGTGGCGAGAAGGAAGAAGCTTGAGACTGGCAGGTGAGAGCAGCAGAGAGTATGTGGGGCAGCTGGTTAAATAACTATCTAACAACACGCTAGCAGAAACTTCTTAAAATGGCTGTAATCACTTTTCAAAGTGCCTAGAATGGCTCCAATTCTGTACACTCTATGGGTGCAAAATAGTCTGTAAATACAGTTTGTAAAATATCTATGCAGCTACGTTTAACTTGATCTTAGGCAGTAAAGTCACTTAAATCTACACAACTGTAAATCCTTTACATTGCTTTATCATAGAACAGATCTTACAATTTTTACAGGGGTAGCAACCTACTATATCTTTCTGTAACCATGTTTCTACCCCTTTAGTAGGTGCAACAAAATGACTATGTACTAATTTATCCCCTAAAGTACTAGCTCTTCTATATGTCATTCTAGGTGACATTTTGGCAATCTCTTTCAAACCTGTATCACTAGACAGAATATTCCAATGGGTTTAATAATATTCTCTATCTCCTTTCTACATTATTTATCATGAAGAAGTTGGAATTATGTGTTATTAAACAATATAAAAGTTGCGATATTATAGTAAGTGCTTTTCATGTATTTAAGATGTTCATTATAGTTAATTAGCTTGTAGATATTTTAACCTATCACAGTGTTGTTTTAATAAACATTATTGGTTGGAGTTGATTGATTGGTGTATTTAGGGATTATTTCACTGTTGGTGTTTTACCTTTGAGAAAGGATGTGATTTACATCCGAAGCAGCGTCAGGTTATTGGCAATTGTTAATAAAAGTTAAAGTTTTTTATATAGACTTGTGCCCTTGTTATTGGAGGTGTGTGTGCTCTACTTGTTGTGTTTTGTGGTTTGAATTTAGTATGGAAGCACCACGTACTTGTGCTAACTCCACTGTGTTTTTGTAGGAAAAAAACATATAACTTAAAGAGATGGGGTAAATAAATGAATTGGTATCATTTAAGAAAAAATAAGACTTGGTACCAGGAAGAGGGGGATAAGATTAAAGATTGTGATTTTAAGAAAAAGAAACCAATAATGATAGGTTTAGTAAGTGATAAAACTATAAATTATGATGATAAAAGGTATGAAGGAATAGTGTATCCAAATACAATATTTTGTATTTTATTTATTGATATAGGTATATAAATGTGTGAATTAATGTGAGAGATTTATGATGTCTTTTTAATTGTACTGGCAATTCCGTTTGTCAAACAATAAAATGTACTACTACTACTACTACTACAATATCTTAGCATTTAAACACATATACTATACAGGGAAAACATGAATACATGGACAGGGGACACAACATGCACCTGAAGGGAGGTAGTTTCAAAACAAACTGCAGGAAGTTTTTCTTCGTGGAAAGGGTGGTGGAGACCTGGAACAGTCTGCCCCCAGAGGTTGTGGCAGCATAGACAGTGGGGGTGCTCAAGCTAGCATGGGATAGGCACTGTGGAAACCTAAGGCAGTAAAGAAACTTTGAGGGTGTAGCTTTCATGGACAGACTAGATGGACCACAAGGTCCCCTTCTGCTGGCACTTTCCTATGTTCTTATGTTCTCAAATGGGGGAAACAGTAAGCAAGAGCATAGTATTTTGGAGTGGGTGATACAGTAAGTACATAGCAAAAAAGGTGGGGGGAAGTAAGGAATATAAGAAGGGGTTTGATGTTAGGTGAAGGTAGTAGCGGGGGTAGTAGGGACATGCACCCCAGCATTGGGTGTTCTACATGTTCATTTGATTCTAGTGCAATATCTGTGGTGTGTGCATGGAATTTTTGTTACATAAGACAGTGATAACTGTTATTTATTTATTTATTACATTTTGGTGACCGGGTAAGCCCACTGAGCCCCAGAGGTCCCTTTTTCAGGGCGACCCAGGATATTACATACCGAAGGACAAATACAGTGTTAGTTCAGTTTACAGGAATCACAACAATACAGTTATGGCGACAGTACAGAAGCACAGCAGTCCAAGAGGAATAAATAGGATGATCAGTAGTGGTAACATTGTTTGAATATTAGCAGTGGCATAGAGTTTAAACAGTGGTGGAGGACTAGGATCTGGTAAGTCATTATCTCCAGGTTCCTGTCGGAAGCTGATACAGCAGGCAGGAACTAGAGACCAATAGGTGGGCCTTAAGCCTAGTGCGGAAGTTTTAACCAAAGACACATACAAAGGCAGCCTGGGAAATCCACAGAAGAACTGTGGAACTGCTTTTGCAATGTTAAAGCAGTTGAGCCTTACTCTGGAGGGTGTGCAAGTAAAGCAGTATACACTTACAAGGCCTGAGTGAAGAGCCTACTAATTGTCCCCATTGTAAGTCCCACAATTGTGTCAGTGTACCATCATGCAGAAGGCTTGACAGTGAGCATGACCATCACAGAGTAGAATAAAGTACATCCAGCAACAGAGATGGCCACACAAAACCTGGAATTAATAGCAAAAGTTGACAGAGTCTCTTTACAATGGGGTGGGTCTCTCAAATATTTCACAGTTTATACAACACTGAAAGCAGAGTGGTTGCCATTCTCTGGCACAAGTGTGTTGACTTTAAGTCTGATAAG
The DNA here is from genome assembly GCA_016271365.2 of Neoceratodus forsteri. Lineage (NCBI taxonomy): Eukaryota > Metazoa > Chordata > Ceratodontiformes > Ceratodontidae > Neoceratodus > Neoceratodus forsteri. The sequence goes on from CM057457.1 coordinate 123,750,714, forward strand.
GTTACTAAGGTTGAGAATGTGCAAGTACTTAATTGTTTAAGGTGCCCTAAAAACTCTGATAGGAGATATCTGCAATACTGATGTCCCCAGTGAGAAGGACCACACATTTTCCTTGACCTGTCCCAGATGCTCTTAGTTCTGTGATACCCCAATCCTCCATTGGGGCGATATGAACATTGCCCTTGATGAATTCCTAGACAACAGCAAACCCCTTCAGAACCAAAGAATATTGCTTCTTCTCCCTTCTTTCATTGTTATCAGAGTCTTTGGTGGTTGTTATCTGTAGCTGGTGATCCCACAGGACCAGAACATCATATTCTAACCCACCACCAAATTTTCACCAGAATTAACCTCTGGGTGCAGACTGTTTTTAGTGCTGCCTTTCAAACAATTTAATTTCAGATCATGACCCAATTTATTTCACACTAACTCCTACTCTTCAGGGTCAGAAAACAGAGACTGGTGGAGTAACACCTAAATTCTGGAGGACAACAGCCTTCTGCACCAAATTCCCTCTGACTTCTAAGACTTTCTAGAAATAAACAAGATGGAAGACTCATTGGCTGTCATCAGTTAGGAAGCTCTGGAAGCATACATGAAGGGATGCAACATCAGTCGTACCACACATCTAGAAAGAATGCATGATCTAGAAGACCAACAGAAGATGATCAAGGACTTAAAGAAACAGTACAGGGAAGCTTCCCATCAGGATAAAAACATCCACGTTGAGATCACTGGCACCAGTTATGAAATAAATATGAATCTGCACCAGAAATCTGAATTTTCCCATTTCTGCTACACACAATCTTTCTAGGATGAAGTTCTGGTCATCTCCTAGCCTACTAACTCAAAAAAGCGTCAAGTCCGTGATGAAAATTGCAGCCATACAAGACTGTACTGGGACTCTCTATGTGACCCAACAACAAATCAAGCTTGCCTTTTAAGCATTTTACAAAAAGCTTTAGACATTACAAACCTCTTCAGATGAACCCTCATTTGCTGCTTCTAAACTGAACCACCAGATCCCCTTGCTCACTAAACAGCAAAGAGACTTCCTAGACTGCCCTATCTCTTTACAGGAAGTGAACAAAGCTCTCTATAAAGCATCTAAGGGGGGAGGGCAACAGGTATTCATGGCATTGCTGCCAAGTTGTATGCAAAATTTCAAATCTTCTTAGAAAATGACAAATCGTGACCTTTACCACCATCTATGAGAATCACTCAGATCTCTCTCATACTGAAACCCATGGAAAACCTACTAAACTGTGGCAGCTTCTGCCCAATCTAATTAATCTTGGCAGTTTTCAGACTTCTGGTGATACTTTTGTTCCACATTAGTGACTGCTGTGATCTTAGGCCTTGTAGAAAGGAATCAGGTCAGCTTCATTTTTGGTGCTAAGGTTCCAACAATCATGGCACTTTCTCAATTTGCTTTGGCACACCACCCATCTTCACCTCCCTGCTGTCCAAGTTTCCCTAGATACAGAGAAATCATTTGTCTGGGTGTAGTAGAGATTCCTCTTTAGGCATTGCATAAATTTGGATTTTCATAGATGCCTTCTGGGTCAGAACATTATATAATGGAGCACAGACTTGGTAACCATTCCTTCATTAGGTGCATATCTGCATAGGTAAGCTTTTCAGGTTCAAATGACTGTTACAGCGATCTAGAACCTGCCACGAGAGTAGTCAATTATCCCATTTTTTGGGCCCATGTGTACGTCTAGTAAATTTTTAAAACTGTCCATACTACCTGCATTAACCACCTCCGAGAGGAGAGAATTCCATGTGTTCACAACTCTTCGATTGTACCACCTAGCTCTCCTGGTGGTGTTATACCTTTCTCCCACAAGTTGCCTAGTATGTGATCTTGTTTTATGTGCAACATGTGTTTTTTTTATTAACACTGCTGTCTCCCATGTAACTTCATCCTTGAAGGCTTTGTAAGCAAAGCACAGGTCCCTCCTCAGCCTACGATAGGCCATTGAATAAATATTAAGCCCTAACAACCTGTCTTTATAACTGAAATATTGCATATTTCTTATTATTTTGTGAATTTCCTTTGAACCTTCTCTACCCTGCTAACTGCAGCTACTGTCCGTGGTGTGGAGAAAGGTGCCCCATATTGAAGTACAGGTCTAACCAAAATTGAGTACAAAGGTACCAGTACTTCTTTACTTCTACTTTTTATATTCTTTAATATATTCCACAGAACTTTGTTACTTTTGTTTGCCACCTCCACATTGTGTTTGTCAAAACTGAGGAAATTTGATGTATGCACTCCAACTCTAACTCACTGTCTGTTTCTTGTATAGTTTTACAATTTAAGCTGCATTTGTGCATCTGTTTCCTCTACCAAAATGCATCACCCTGCATTTTAGCTCATTGAACTGTAGTTTATGTTTCATTGCCCATGATTCCAGTGCCAGTCGCTGGTTTGCAGTTTCTTAGCTGACCCTTATCATTTACTATCATCCCCAGCTTTGTATCATCAGCATATATACATATCCAGACACCATCTGCCACTTGCATTGAGTGCACCAGTGTGTTAAACAACAGGGGCCCAAGAACTGACCCTGAGGGACCCCACTTGTCACATCCCCTAGTCCAATAAATAACCCCTAATCTGAACCCTCTGTACCTTGTTCTCCAGCCAGGATTGTATCCAGTTACATAAAAACTGGTTTATTCCATATTCCTGCAAGACCTGTATCAGTGTCATATGTGAAACAGAGTGAAAGGCCTTAGCATAATCAAGATACACCACATCCACCAGTAGGCCCTGGTCCAGTGTTAAGCTGACTGGTTCAAAGACATGCATTAGGTTACTGACACATGATCTTCCCCCTGAAAATCCATGTTAGGTAATGTCTAGCAGGCCTAACCATTTGAGGTTTTCCTCTAGATACATTTTTACATAACCTTCCAGTAGTTTCACCAGACTGGACATGATACTAATGGACCTATAATTTTCTATTTGGGTTCTGTCCCCTTTTTTGAAAATGGGAGTGATGTAGGCTACTTTCCATTCATTGACCACTTGTCCTTCTGTCAGGGACCTGTTAAACAAGATGGCTATGGGTTCCTAAGTTCTTTTGCCATCTGTATTAAAAATTGAGGACTGTTGCCATCAGGTCCTGCTGATTTGTACTTATTCATACTTATAAGACTGTTGTATACCAAGTCTGGAGTTATAGTTGAAGTTTCAATGGGATTTCCTTTCTCTCTAGTGTAGACTGAAGTGCCAGTATCTTTGTCTTGACAGACACTAGTAAAATAGTTACTAAGGCTGTTTACTATTTCAAGTTCACCATCCACCACTCAATTTCCAACTTTGAGATTCATTAACCTTCTTTTTAATCAGGGGCCCCATCGGGGCTACCGCCTCACTCCTCCTTTTACATAAGTGCTAGAACCCCTGCTAATAGCCATTTGACAGCATCCAGAAATTCATGGGATCCAGCTTGCAGGGACACAAGAAGTCCTGGCATATGGCGGTGACATCCTACCAATGCTTACCCACCCAGGAATATCCCTAACAAAGCTAATCTGCTGTAGGTTATAAAATGGGAAAGGAAATCCTACATTCTAACTGGTGTCTAATGCATGTCCTAATAGGTGTTTAATGCATGGCTAATAAGAAGTGTTGCCAACCTGGATGTAGGACAATAATTAAATCTTTGGGTCACCCTTAGAATATTAAAACAGTTATAGTCACAATTTTCCCCACACCTAGCCACAGTTCACAACACCTTAATACTCAGCTATGAGTAAATCACAGTATTACTATACATAATGAACTGACATGTTAACATTATATTTTAAATATTCTTTTCTATCCACTGCCCAGCCTGACTACCCCACTTGCTGGCTAACCCACTCACTTTCTGACCACTCTACTAACTCATTCATATTCTGGAGATATAGCACTTGTAATTTGTCTCTCTACTATATCCCTTTTCATGTATGATTCTCGGAAAATACAATCCTCCCACTAACTGACTTACCAGTGTAGGTGGTGCACAGCCCACTTCTCCTGCTCACCACCTCATTTACTTACTACTTGCTCTCCCTGGTTGTTCACTCAGTCCTACTGTTGTAAACAGCACTTCAAGATTGTTTATTTATTTATTGAAATGTTTCACCAGGAGAGCACACTGAACAACAAGTTGCTTGTCTCATGGTGCAACCTGGGGAGTGGGGTAACAAGGGGATAACACAGAGATGATACAGAATCACAATATATACAATTGAAATTGGAATACAATTAGAAACAAGCACACAGCTGGTTCTACAAATGACCTTAAGGGGAGGGAAGCAAACGGGGGAAGCTAGCAGCCAGTACATAAACTAGAGAGTATACAGTATAGTCTTAAGGTGAGCAGGTATAGACATAGGACAAACAGGACAAGCTTCAGTGCATCAGAAGTGCAAGTTAAATTCAAGTGCATTATAGGAATGGGGTTAGCAGATTAGTGCAGAGAAGACCCTAGAAGAAGGGAAGAAAGGGAGAGGGAAGGGAGGAGGACGTACAGTATGAAAAAAGCGAACCCTGCAGAATGTTGAGAGATTGCCAGGGGCAGAAACAAGATGAAGATAGAGGGAAGGAGGGGGAGCATGCCAAGAACGTGCCCTTCAGGATGCTGAGAACCCTGCTAGGGTCTGAAACAAGGCGAAGCTAGAGGTGGTGGAGAGAAGATAGATAGGAAGGGGTGTGTGGAGTAGTGATGAGGAGTGTGGTGGATGAAGGGGAGGTGAGGGATTTGGATTGAGAGGGAGAAATACAAGGACTGACCCATACAGGATGCTAAGAACCCTCCCAGGAGCAGAGCAAGGAAAGAACAGAAGTGAGGGAGAGAGGATAGAAAATGGGGGGTGGCAGTAAGAGGTAGGGAGAGAGGGTAGTTAGTAGAAGAGGGGGATAGATGCAATGGGGGTAAAAATTAGAGGGAGTGGATTGGGGTGAGTAAACAGGAGCAGAGTGTTAGGATGAAGTCAAGGAGGGTTATAGCAGGAGTTGCAGGGAGAGGAAGTTGTGAAGGGCAGAACCAGGGAGTAGGAGGAGGAGTGGTGAATTTGAGGAGGAAGGAGTTCCAGACTTTGGGGAATGATACAAAAACCAGACTGGCCAATTATTGTGGAGTGCTGGGACTGCCAAAATCGATCGGAAAGAGTGGGAGGGTGGGGATAGGGTTGGGAGGGATGTGGTAGAAAAGGAGACAGTTCCCCAAGCCAATATTTAGAGTGAGTTTGGCACAATGTGAGAGATGCCTGTTTGCAAGTGAGGGAAAGGACAGAGCATGATAAAGATCACAATGATGAGTCTGGGAGGGAGCATCGAGTGCGAAGCAACAGAAAGAGTTAAAGAGAATGTCCAATCTGGTCAGGGAGGACTTGGGAGCGGCATCATAGACTACATCAGAGTAGTCAAAAATAGGGAGTATCATCTTCTGAACGAGTTCACGCCTGGCCACAGGAGTGATGCAGCTACAGTTCTAGTATAATGCACCAAGCTTGGGGTGCAGTTTTTTCAGGATAGCATCAATATGTCCAGTGAAGTTGAGGTGCTGGTCCAGCTAAACCCCAAGGTATCTAAATGTTCTTTAAAAGGATGTTAAAAAAACAGAACATCCTGTAAATTTTCTAAAAACATCATCCCCTCATCCGCTCACTGGCATCTCCATTGTGCTATCTAAGGCTCTCTTCTTCCGTATGTCCCTTAAGTAAGTAAGCAAAAGAAAGGAAAGTGGTGGCAAAAAACAAAAACAAAAAAAACTAAACTATCAGCAGCATATCTCTTTTTATCAAACAGTAAGCAGAACATTTTTCAGAGGATTTGCACAATGGAAAAACCTAACCTAGGAATTCCAAGACAGTGTCCCATAGTGTCAATGTCTGGTGGAGAGACTATTTTACAGTTTTTTTTACAGCATATCCTAATGTCATTCTTTAAAAATGTAATATTTTATTTTTTTCAAACATGCCATGTTACTCATTTTACAAGTACAATAAGACACTCTTGAGGTGTGTATTAGATATTTTTAACTCATGGCCAGGGGCAGAAGGCACTCTGTCAACTACAACCCTAGCCATGCATTAGAAATATCTAATGCACATCCCCTTCTGACTTATTGCTTACATAGTGACACCTTTTCAGGTTATAATGGGAATATTACCAAGTCCATTATTCTCCCACTCATGGTTAGGATTCTTTCTCTCTCCCTTGATTCCCATGGGGTTTGACTCATGCCAAGAATTCAGTGATGATCCTGGACATCCATATTCCCACTGTCCTAGACAGCTGGGTAATCACAAACTAACCCCTCTGCTGAATGAAACTGGTAAGAACCTTGAAAAGTAGAGTAGATTAAACCTCTCCCACTGAGGCAGGGCACAAGCATTTATAATGACGACAGCCTCAAAAATACACTATACCTTGGATAACTTGGCCTTTAAGGTCAACTCATAAATCTTTAAAGCTGGCCACTCTAAAAGGTTTAGATAATTTTGGGAGAATGGTGACCCATGGCTGAGTTTTAAGAAATGGCATCAAAACCTTAACAATGGTGGTCTAAAACTCCCTGACCTCACTGAAACATACCTCTCTAGCACTTAAGCAGCTGGTCCTTATGACTGCTGGTCAATTTCACTTGCAAGAACCCAAATGTGTCCAGTGCAAAAGGAAATTATTTGGCTATGCTGCAGGTTTGGTTATTATTTTCAAAAAGGTATCAAGATCCATGAAGGACCAGTCACCCACCAGTTTTCCTGACACATTAGCACATGCATCAAAACTCCTTGTGTGGCACCCATGTCAAAATTCCCTTCTTTTCAATATGGTATACCTAGACCCAACCATAGAATATAAGCCTTCATGATAGTGCCACTAGCTACTGTAAGTGCTGGACTTCACATCCTAGATGACCTGATAAACTCTACAACAATGGTTCTAGAGTCCTTCTCTCAGTTGCAGAACCAATTTACCCTTCCTAAATTTCACCTATGGAGATACATGCAACTGATACCTGAAGCATGCCTCACTAAGTTCTTTGGCCCCCATATCACCTTCTGGGGGTCCAACAGTTCTCCTTCTGCTGAGTAAAGGAATGCCAGGCACACTCCTGGGCAGCCCAATATATAATAACTTGCTGGGCAGGGCACCTGACATACTCTACCCAAGCAGAGCTAAATGAGCAAGAAACTAGGCATTAGACTATCCTCTGAGCAATGAACACATTGCTGGACAACACTCATTCAGGAACTAAGGCACCAGTAACCACCTCATGCTGTTCAGATTATTGTGCCGATTCAATAGACCCCTCCCAGAATTTGCACTAAAAGGGCCTATTGCACAATAAACTACAGAATGTTGGGGGTGTGACATGGTTATAGACACAATTGCCCACATACTCTGGGAATTCCCTGGTATATCAAAATACTGGGAGGGTATCAAAAAAGTCTGTCAGACCTTACTCTAGCATCCTTAGCACTTTCTGCTCCTCTTGAGATGCTGGGTATTTCTCAGGATACCTTACCCAACCTCTTGAATTCCTAATGTAAGTGGCTCATGAATGCCTCTATCACAGTGAACAGGGTCCTTCTATGGCACTGCAGAGATAGGAACCCACCTGCAGTTGAAGTATGACATGATGAGCTAAGTGTAGCTGCCAGTTTCAAGATGCTTGTACTTTTCCAGTGATAAATTTTCAGGGTACCTGTTCCTTTAAGCAGGCTACCATTCCTTGCTATACTGTTATATACTATAGAGCCAAATGGTTGAAACCCACCCATCACTTGACTTTGATCCTGACCAGCACAGATGTGAAGTACAAAGGGAACACTCCCCATCTTGCCTCATTAGAGGGCCCTCTCTTGACCTTCCCTAGACCACTGAATAGCCAGGAATACTATACTGAATCTTTGTTATAAACTAGTATGTGACTTGATTAGATTTGTAATACTAAGCGTCTTCTCCTCCTCACTCTCCAGTGCTCCATATGTGGTCCAAGTTACAGTATATTAAATTATCCAAATGGCTTTGAGTGAGTAAATAGTTATGTGGCTGTATACTGTGTGTGTGTGTGTGTGTGTGTGTGTGTGAGAGTGTGTGTGTAATATATATGTATGTGTATATGTAATAGATAACCCACTCTAAGGTGTGTGGTCGTGCTTTGATATATGCATGCCTTGTTGTGTGTCAACCACCCAAGGCGTGCGTATATCAGAGTGCGACTACATGCCCTAGAGTGGGTTATCTATCATATAAAATGGCAATGTTGTTTTGGAGGGGGTGGTAAACATGCAGCTGTAAAGTCGCGCTCTGACATACGCACGGTCATGTGATGTGTTTTATACAATCAGAACAATTGATTTGTATTTGCTTTTTTACCCATTTTATAAATATATATCTATATCTTTTTGTGTGTGACCAACTGTTACTGTAGCCATAATCAACTATTACTGTATGTGATACTGCCATGCTTACTGCACATGTATGCACGTTTTATAAGCTTCTTGTAAGCAGAAGAGAACATCAATAATATTGTAATGATAAAACAATCGGGTATGGGAAATATATCACTTACTGGTATGGGTCCTGCAGATCACTAGTAACTATGGCAAAAATGAAAACTTGCAGCAGAAGGTTCCCTCAGTACACTTCGATACTGTATCAAAACTTAAAGCAAATATGCCATGTACAGATAAGCAGCACAGGCTCTTGATAACTTTGCTGCTGTCACATGGACTAGCAGCATGCATTCTGTATATTTTCACAGCTCTCTCATGAAATGGCCATGGGCTGCTCAAAGCTGAACCACTAATAAACTCAAAAAGTGTGGAAGACAGCAGTAGAAGCAAACAGTAAACAACTTTATACACTCATTCTGCATCACAGTTCCTTGTTTAATGTATTGACAGGACAGCAGCAAAACAGTTCCAGGCTTTGATCACAAAAGGAACTGGTGTGCTCTGCAGACCAGCCCTATAAAATGGTTTCTTATCACCTGTAGGGAAGGTAGCAGGGTCTAATGGTTAACAGCTCTCATAAATAGAACACTCCCAAGTTCTAATCCCATCTTGGACATTGGTTCACCATGTGACCACTGCTTCAGTTTTCTCATCTACAAACATTGTGTAGTATCAGGGCCCTCAGTTGGTCCATCCAGATTGAATTATAGAAGTAGCGGACTGTAGAGCTGTGACTGTGGAGACCCAGAGTTTTCACATTACTGCCACTAACTTTCTGTGTGGCCTTGTGCAAGTTACCTTACCACCTTGTGCTCAAACACAGCTGTTTTACTCCTGATCTTTAATCCATCCCACCACCAGCTTACTTCTCTTCAGTGTGTATGCCTAATGGCTGTGTCCAACTATTCATGTATTGTAAATTTGTTTGAGAAAGAATGTGTAGGAAAGGTGCCACAAAATGAAATCACTTTCCTTCCTAAATAAATAGGAGATACAGAGGGAGGGAGAGAGAGAGAAAGAGAGATAACAAACGTCACAGCTCATTCCTGGGATGGAACCGAAAACTACGACATTTTAAGCAGCTTTCTTTTAAATATCCAAACCTTGTGATTATGATTAACAGAGGACTGTATGTGCTGTCAGATCTGTGCTCCTTAGTGATATACCACTGCCACTGTTACATTTGGGTGGTCACAAATACTCAACAGTGTCGCTGTGCTGTTCCCCTTGTGAAGAAACACTTTTCAATATCAACTATATCAGTATCTGGGGTTGGGGGTATTTATCTTTTTGACTTCACAAACATAACTGCAACTTTTTCAGTATTCTCAACAACAGCTGTCTGTAAGCTACAAGCTTAAACCATGCAAGACAGAGCAGATAAAACATCTAGGGCCCAATATTCAAAACTTTGCCCAGTGGGCAAACAGATTACACGTGTTTTGTACCACTTGCATGCTTGTACTATATTCAAAAGCTTGATTATCGTGGGCAAATGTACTACCACCAGGCAAACAGATAATGCATGCTCTGGGTAAAGAGGGGTGTGGACATGAATACAGGCACTATGCTATGTTCAGCGCATTAGTGCCATGCAAAGTGGGTTTGCACGATATCATTGTGTGGCACAAATACCATCTATAAAAAGACTGACTTACTTCGGGTAAACCCTAGAAGTGGACAGTGACACTGCAGCCAGAGCTGAAATGGCTGTGTTCAACACTCACATGCTGTTCCTAATTGAACAGGCCATGAGGAGGAGGAGGAGAGGGCAGAACACCATCTTGGACCACTCCATAGGCCTCACAGGTGATATGTTGCGCAGATGGTACTGGCCATGAGTTTCCTTTGAGACCCTCCCTGAGGACCATCTGGTGGGCCAGTACTGTCTCAACAGGGCCATGCTATGGCAGCTGTGCAAGCTCCTGCATGAACAGCTGTGCAGTGACACCCAGCGCAGCCTTGCCATGACAGTTGAGCAGAAAGTGACAGCTGCAATGTGCTTCCTAGCCACTGGGTCATTTCAGACACTGGTGGGTGACACCATCGGTGTGTCACAGTCTGCCAGCTCACACCTGCTGACCCAAGGTCTTCATGCCCTGCTGCTACACGCAAGTGAGTTCATAATATTCCCTAGCACAGAGCACACAGAAACCATGCAATGGTTCTATCAGGTTGTGCATCTACCTGAAGTACTTGGTGCCATTGACTGCACCCAAGTTGCCATCAAAGCTTGCACTTGTGATGGGGTGGATGCCCACCTCAATAGGAAGGGCTACCATTTCATCAATTGCAGGTGGTGTATGATGCAACTGGGTGCATCACCAATGTCCTGGCATGGTACTCTGGTAGTGCTCACGACACCATCATATGGCACAATTCGAAACTGTGTCAGGCATTTGAAGGTGGTTAAACTTTCAGTGGACACTTCAGAGTAGCCACCCCCAACTCCCCATAGAGAGTACACTGCCATAACACAGCACAGTAATGCCTCACTGAGGGAAGGGTGAGTAGGGGAGGGTAGACAGGTGCACAGAATGTGCCACAGACATTGGGCTGTGTTGTGGATGCAGGCAGCAATACTGTGAACAAGTGCTAACATGTTTTCTATCTTACAGTGGACTGTGCCTATCCCTTGAGCCCCAGCTCCTCACACCAGTCCTCTGGCCCTCAAATGTGGCTGAGGAGAGATACAGTTCAGCACACACTGCCACATGCAACATCATTGAGTGTGTCTTTGGCATGCTAAAAATGTGATTCCAGTGCCTGGATCATTCAGGTGGTGCCCTACAGTATACACGTCACAAGACATGTGGTATATTCCTAGCCTATTACATGTTACAACAAGGCCCACACCCATTGAAAAAGCATGCCAGTACATGAGGAACACAGTGACAGTGACACGGAGCCAGAGGTGCAGGGGATATTGGAGTAGCTCAACAGGCACAACCCTGCATGGCCAGGAGGGCCCAGGAACACAGAGTCCAAGTCATAAGAGGACTCACAGAGAGGAGCAGATGGGTTCCAAAATAAAAGAACACTGTTGTAGACTTCAAAACTGTAATGTAAACACAAAATACAAAGTCAGAGTACATAAAAGTACAAGATAGAGCAGGAAAATAGTAGTCGTGCAACAGGTGGGACAGAACTAGGGCAGTGGGGTGCCTGTGAAAACAAAACTGGGACTTGGGGAGGGGGCAGGGGATGAGTGGGAAAAGCACATGTGGCCTCCAAACTCAATCTCTACATCCACCATGGGTGTGCAGGGACTAGTGTCAACGAACCCTTATGTAGAGGTCAGGGGCCATGGGGTGGGGAAGAGTGATGTCTGGGAGGATTGGGTCACCCTTGTCCAAGCACACCCACACCTCTGGCTGGACAATGGAATTTCCAGGTGGTTTGGGGAATACCATGGATGACAGTATTGCTGGTGTGCTACCTGACCTTGACCTGCCAATCCATGGGGTCAGTGCACACTGTGGTTTTGCCACCACTAATATTATGCAGCTGACTGAAACTCTATGGCAGACTTCAGCAGCTACCAAGACGCAGAAGGATCCTGCCTCTGGGTAGATTGTCATGTGGGACAGTATGTGCTGCTTGACATGGGTTCTAAGTGGGGAGTGCATGCACCACATCCAGGGTGGGTGCCAGAGGTGGCAGAGCCTCGGTGGATGTGAATGCATGCACAGGGCAGGTGTGGAATGATTGGGGATGCTAATGGTTTCCCATGTCCACCCTTTGTGCAGGGTGGGTGTTGTGGGAAGTGGAGGATGTGAAGGCCACCCCAGTGGTGGTGGTGGTGGTGGTGGAGGTGGTGGTTCTCCCCTGGAACATTACTGTCCCCAGCAACACAGTCCCACTCCCAGGCATGTGGCTGTCAACAGGAAGTGCATTTGTACTGTAAGGCACCACCGGGTGGACAGGGAGGAGGTGAGGCTTAGGGTTGGTGAGCACCCCCCCAGGGCAGCTATGGCATCCTGGTATTGATGTGTTGGCACATACGTGTTCTCATTGCTGTCCATCATTTCCTCCATAAACAAGTTCAGTGAGTCTTCCTCCTCCTCTGGCATCATCTCTGGGTGGTGCACCTCTGTGGATGGCCAGCCTCCTCCTCCTCCTCCTCCTCCTCTCCCTGCATGATGTATGATGAACTGTAGAGAGAGGTGTTCACTGTCGGTGTGTCACTCTTTGCACATTAGTCAAGTCCTAGTGATGTTATATACATGCCCCAGTGGTCCAGATTCTGTTGCCCATGGTCATCATGCAACTAGTGACTAAAGTGCAAACCACACATCACCTATACTGACCGCACAGCTACCTTTGGATGTTGGCTCCTGCAAGCATAATACTACCCACTAACAATGTGCCACACATGCACATCACCACCCACAGTGAATGTCAAAACCCCTCACACAGTGACACACACAGCACACGTAGTAGTATGCACCAGCAAATGTGGAAACCACCTTGGCAGATGTGACACGCACCCTATGTTCATGGGCAAATACCAGAGTATCAGTGTGTAGAGACGTACCCGTCAGGTTATCTGTGGCAGACAATGCTGTGCTGGACACCTGGTAAACACAGCAGAAGCCCATGTCATGCAGCAAACTGGGCCAAAAACAGTACACAACATGAGTGCTGTGGCCATGACTGCAGTGTGCCCAACGCTTGCGGGATCCACACATGCACCCATGCACAAAGGATGTGCCCCAGCCACATACATACAGGCCTGGAAGGGCACCATCTGGGTCTCACAGCCACCCCCAGGTACCCCGCCACCTCCACCAACAGCAGAGTGTAAGCCACCAACTCCTTTTCACAGTCAAGTGGTCTTGCAACCGCTGATGGCCAATGTCTGCCACTGGTTGCACATTGTACATGGTGCAGTGCAGTCATGGTTTTTTTGACATGGCGCTGGAGGTCTCTGAAGCGCTTGAGCACCACATCCAGTGGTCTACCCCTGCCACCGATGACACTGACTGCTACAGTGATCTCCTCCCACACTTGCCTGATAGCAGCATCTGTGGCATGGCATTGTGTCAGCAGGGACTCCCTATCTTTGTACGCCTTGACCAGAGCTTTTAAGCTCCTTGCAGGAGAATTTGTGTGCCCACAGTCTCTCTCTCTCTCTCTTTGGCCAGAGGCACCTGTTGGAGAAGGTTGTGAGATGGTGGTCAGTGCCTGGTGTGTGAGTGGGATATATATGTGTGTGTGTGTGTGTGTGTGTGTGTGCTTCCTCAATCTGAACAACTGTTGTAGCATTGTTGTGTACTATGAACCTGTGTTCATGGGGTCAGACAACGCCCACTGCCAGCCATTCATAGGCCACCATTGTTCCACACATGGCCAGCATGGAGTACCACACAAAGCCTGGTGTGTACATGACACATACAACCCAAACAAAATCATCCAGTGGATAGGTGGCAACGTACCAGAAGCACAGAATCTACCCTCTACGGATGTGGGGGCAACATGTGTGTTGTACTGGCCTGTGGTGTTGATGTTTTGTTGCAGCCCTGCCATGGATGATGTCCTGCACTGCACATATAAGATGGACAAAAGGCCAACACAGGGACAGTACCTGATACCATGGTGCAAGCGCATGTGGCATTAACATGGTTTCCTCCACCAAACATGGTTACATACAGCATACTTGTACAGGGACTTTTTTTCCATAATAGCTTATTTATTGAAAGTTAAACTTATATACATACATCAAACATAGCTTAAAAGACAGTTGATCTTAAATCATTTCTTTAGTTATAGTTGCATAAAGACAGTATATAGTTAGTACAGGGACCTTGTCATATATGTATGTCAATATGGATCTACTATGAAATCTTGAAAGTCAGTCCCCTAAACTCCATAAGCTTGAGTTCAGGAGACTGACTTTTGGAAGACCGACAGGGTCTGAAGTGCAATGTGGGGGCCTTTACTTCCTGCACCCCATGCACCCAGCCTAACTTAAATAAAAACTCCGGGGTGAATTTCAGAGTAAAAATTAAGTTGTGGGGGTGAAGTGCTAAATAGCAGTGACTGGGAACAGAACCTGGGTCTGCTACTCTATGTTGGCCAGCTTCCACATCCTTCGTTATCTTGTGGTGCCTGACTATGGGTAGAATTCTGGTTAGGTACATCTGCTACCTTACCCTGTCGGCACCAACTTCCTTCCTGTCAGGCTAGTGACACGTGGCTGCCATGCTTGGGATCCTGAATGTCGGGATTCCGTAATGTCGGCATTTAGAGGTACTCTCATCAATGTGTGTGTGTGTCAGTTGAACTCCGAGCTGCTGGCACATGGATTTACATGGACAGACAGTGTGACAGTGATAAACACTGCTGGAACACACCTGACAGCTGGGGTGGGACATTCTTTGACAGCAGCATCCCACACATTGTTGAAATATACTGTAGAACTGATTGAAATCATGGACACCAGAATTTGTGACTGTAAATGCTACTGCATATTTGTGCCCTATAGTATTAGTGCACAGCTTTACCATACAATACGATCCCACTGTATGCACTACCTACACTGTTATGATGCCTGATCCATTAATTAATTGTCTGACCCAGTAGCTTAATGTCTCACTGACACTCACTGGCACTCCCAGCATTCTTGCTGGTTAAAGGTACTTGTAGTCAGTGCATTCCTGCTGGTCAAAAGTACCTGTAGTCAGTGCATTGCAGTGTGTTGTAGCCTCTACAAGTCTGTGTGTGTTTGACGTTTGACAAAAGGTCTCACAATGTCTATTATGAAATGACTAAAGTCGTACCAACAGAAGAGAAAGTACCCACTTGATACAAGCACCTTAGATGATGGAATTGGCATGTAGTTTCATGCTAGATAGCAGCATGTAGCTGCTTTGGTTGTAAAATAGCTAGCTGCCTCTATTTGGAGGAGTGCTGTGTTATCCCTGTGTTTGTACCAGCCTCCTGCACAGATGCACTAGAACCCCTTTGATGTGGCCATAAACACAATTTTCAAGGACCTGCTTAAAAGCAACCTCACCTCATGGTATGCGGTTCTTCATTTCATTTTTATTTCTTATACTTGCAGGCAAGATGGGCAAATTGCCCGTTTTCACAAGCGACAAGTTTGACTTAGAAAAACACACATTATATAAATACAACTACTGGTCTTGTGTCCGATAAACTTGCAGCAGGGACTGATGACCTGAATATTCATTTGAAACTAGTGACTTTAAAGGAACACCACGCTCGATGGCTTCAGGCAAGCTTTGAGTCATTAAAAGCCAGACCTGATGACGTGCGAGGTTTAAGGCAATCCAGAATTCTCTACACACACCAAAACTGTCTGAATCTGGTATGGTTTTTATAGTTTCATTTTAAATAGAACAGAACAGTGCTAAATGGTTCCAATCAGTAACATCATGAGCAAAATAAAAGCGGACAAAATAAAGTGGCAAAAACAGGGTCACCATCAATATTGGCAGCACAAACTGTAGCATGCCAGAACAATGTAGGCCACACAACGACAGGTAGCAAACAATGTCCACCACATGGAGACACTGTACTGGAACCACGGACCAGGACCACAAGCCAGCATGCCATCTCTCTGTTCTGTGTGTTGTGTGTGTTGCTGGGGACATGCTGGCTTGTGTTCCTGGCCTCTTGCATTATACACGGCCATCCACAAGGTGGCCATGGTTCACTTGACCTCCAGTGGTTACCCCGTGCACTGTCTCCATCACTCAGCATTCTGAGGGGGGTACCCCACCATATGGGTGCCTGTGCCATTAGATTACCATGGTAGTTGTCCAGTGTCCTGCTTCCCCAGTGGCAGTTGCACCTGCCCTGTTCCATCTCCCTGCACCCCTGTGCTGTTCCAGTGCATGGGTGCCTGCTGCTGTGTGTTCCAGTGCAGTGTCTCCATGCGGTGGACCTTGTCTGCTACCTGTGCATCATGTGGCCTGCAATGTTCTGGCACACTACAGTTTGTGCTGCCAGTGTTGATGGTGACACTGTTTTTGTCACTTTTGTCCACTTTATTTGTTTCACGATGTTACTGACTGGAACCATGTTAAATAGCAGATTTTCAGTTAACTCCTGCCTAATTGCAATGGTTGCCACTTTATTATGTCTTGCAGAGTATACCACCACAAACTGAACAAGACGGGGAAAAACTGAACTGAGCTCCAGCATTTTTTTTATTTGATTTGTTTCTTTGACTGATTTGGGCTACATTAAGGAGTTCTTTTATTTTGCTGGAATAAAATTTACTTTAGTAAAAGTTACAGTATTACATTAACTATTGCAGTTGTGTGATTCTTAACTCTGTACCCAGCTGTCACCCCTCCCAAGTAGGTAGTATCATATGTAAGGTAGGTTAGTTTCATAATGCCATCACACTGCAGCAGTATAAAGCTTGCATCAGTTAGCAGAAGGTGATCAAGGATAAACGAGGCTGATAGCAGGGTGATAGGAGGTAACAGCAGATAATGTTTTTGGCTGTGTCATAATGGCGCTAATTGGGAGATGTTTGCAGCTCATCGACGGTGATTAAAGTGCAATTTTACTTTGGAACGGTATCCTGTTATAATCGCCGTCTGATTAAATTCGCTGAAAACTTCAAATAATGAATACAGTGAAAATAAACGGACGGCAATTATTGCCTACTCTACAGTATTTTATGCCATACTACTGGCAACCCATGTTTCTGCACCGTGATGCAACCCCTCCCATCAACAGGTTTTATTAAGTGTATGGCATGCAGAGCACCTACCTGTGCCTGTGGATGTTGTTTCCTATGAAGAGATTTTTTCTCCTGCAGTGTCCTTGTTGCAGTTCCACTGTTTTGTGCAGGAGGATTCTGGTCCCCTTTAAATAGCCCAGGCAATATACACATGTAAATGTATGCATACCTGTCTATATATGTTCAGTTCCCACATCTGGCACTTGGGTTAATATCACAGTACTGACGTCCATCTTTCGGATGAGACGTTAAACTGAGGTTCCATCTGCCTGGATTGGTGCTAGTTCAGGTGGATGTTAAAGATCCCATGGCACTTATCGAAAAAGAGTAGGGAAAAGTTTTATTGCAACAAAAATCGTACAAAGGCATACAAAAACAAGCCTCAGAACAAAATCAAAAGAGTAAACAAGGGAAAGGAAAAAATAAGGAAAACACTGGGTAACAAAGAGAAATACATTCATGTCACAGCAGAATCAGAATCTGTTACCCAAGGAAGGGCCTTCCAGAGTTCCAAAAGTCATGACTCAGATAAAGAAGTACATTCTTGCAAATAGATATTCCTCAAATCCTGTACAATTTTCCTTTCCAACTCAATATACGAACATTCTTTTTGTTGTAATGTGAATAAACATCTAGCCAACCATATATTCCACATAATAACAATAAACACCAGATTCAAAGTATCAATGTGCCATAAAGACCATTGAGGAAAAACTCCATAAACAATATTGAAATATGAGACCTTTGAAACAAGGAAGATGCCAAGTATATGCTAAAATTACCACAAGTCTGAATAAAAGAACAGTCGAAAAATAAGTGAGATATGGTTTCTGGCTGTGTGATACGTAACAGTCTTGAGCACATTCTGTCTTGGAATTGCTTATGTTTATGGTTTGCCTTCACATTAATCCTTTCATGACAGGATAACCAATGAAAGTCCCACATATGGGCAGGTACTCTTGTACAACGTAATAAAAACAAAAGGGAGGGATATGTTGGTGAGGCCATTTTTCAAAAGTACGTGGACAGCACAGACAGTGGAAAGTAAAGACTTAAATGAAACTTTATGGGAGGAAGGTAATAACATCTGGGCGTTATCTTCCATTGTTCAGATGTAAAAACATTCTTTACATATACAGGTATACCAACATTGTGTGCGTAATACAGACAGAAATTAGTTTCCATTAGGCGAAACCATAATCGACAATAATCATAAAACCAAGATTCCACCCTCTTTGGGTATTAATCAGTAAAGGCCTAAGGTTAGCTGTAAGAAAAATACAGAAAATAAATAACAGGGGATTAATCATAAGGAGACCGCCCTCCGGAATGGGTAAGTATGTCACATTCCTTTTGATCGGATTCAGTCTACTCCCCCAAAAAGCTTGAAAAAACAAACTTAAGGACTGTAGTTTCTAGTTGTTTAGGTATAGGGAAGATATAACTCAAATAAAGAAAAGTTGGTATCAAATAGGACTTAATCAAAAAAACACGTTTCTTTTTCCCAAGTTGTCCCCTATTCTAATGGGCTACCTTAAGTTTGCCCTGCTGTAACTTAACATCCCAATTACAGAAATCAGAATCAACCGTTCCAAAATACACCCCTAAAATACGAATAGGGCCTTCCACCAAACGTAAAGGACCAATGCGATCTAGAGGTGATAAAGCAGAGCCCACCCATATTCCCACACTTTTATCATAATTCAGGACAGCACTGGAACACATACCAAAAGTAGAACAGACCTGAAGAGAGACAGCCACAGAGGGAGCATCAGCTACCAGAAAACAGACATCGTCAGCATAGGCAATGGCTTTGTAGGGAGCATAAAACAGGGCTGGAAATGGCATTAACTGAGGGTGGGTATTCAATCAATAAACAAGCGTCCAGAAAAAAACATATAATATAGTGCTTAACGGGCACCCTGGTGAACCCCTCTCTTAATAGGAATCATAGGTCCTGCCCAACCATTAACTACTGGTATCACAGTGGCAGTTAGATAGAAACAACGGATCCACTGAATTAATGCGCCAGCACATGCACAAGCGAAGTCGTCCCATAAGAAATCATGGTTGACAGAGTCAAATGCCACTTTCTGGTCTACAGAAATCACGAAACCTGAAATTTCATTGGCAAAACCATGAGAGAACAATTCCCGAAGGAGAATCAAATCATCAGAGATCCTTCTAGTAGGCACCGAACAGGACTGTGCAGGATGCAAAACCACTTCTGCTATTCTCACAAGATGCTTGGCAATTATTTTCGTTAATATCTTAAAATCAGTATTCAACATACTTAGAGGATGCCAATTGTCAAGGGAGTATAAATCCCCTTTGTGTTTATATATATAAATCAAAATACCTTTAAGTAAATTCAAAGGAAGAATTTTGCATGTTACCAAGGTTAAACACTATAACCAATTCCGAAATCAAGTGGGCACCCAACACTTTATATAAAGGCAGCTGAGAGACCATCCGGACCAGAGTCCTCTGCAGAGGCAGAGAAGAAATAACCGAGGTCACATCCAGCTCTGAAATAGGTAAGCTAACCTGGTCCAAAAGAGACTGTGGGGAATGGGATGTCAAGGTCAGCATATAAACTTGCAGAATCAACTGCAACTGCTGGGGGGAGTAAATACGACGTATTGGTCTGTCACAATCGACCAAATATCAGATTGAGAAGTACACAAAGTTACCGTCAGAATCAACTAAACATGTCATGTTTTTCTGAGAAATTTGATGGAATTTGCCTCAAAGGGCAAACAACAGCATATAGTGCCAGCTGTACCAAATTTTTGTTGAAAATAAAGTTGCTGTGATTTCTGTGTTTGAAATGCAACATATCATCCTGGACAATTTAATTTGGTGAGAGGTCATGTCCCATCTATATGCAATAGTTAATAAGGACTGAAGGTGAACCCTCTTCTGTAAATAATCTAAATACTCCTGTCTACACTTCCTATGACTATAAGTTTCAAAAAACAATTAATTCAACAGTATCCAACCACCACCTAATAGGGTCCTCATAGCAAACAAAAACAGATTTTCGTGCCTGAATAAGTGATAAAAAGGACTGTATGAAGACTGGGACTTGCAACAAGGATGTATTAAATTTCCAAAATCCGGGGCCTTTATGAAAGGGGGTAACAGGTCTCAAACCAATCGATAACAACTTATGATCTGAAAATGCAACAGCTTGTACCTCAGTCGAAGCAATATTCAGAGATTGAGACAAAAACACAAAATCAATCTGTGTCGCCAACCTACCCTTCTGGAATGTGGAGGTATGTTGTTTAGTAAAGGACAGATAAGCATCAGTTAAATGGGCAGTACGGACCAATTTTCCTAATTCATGTGAGTCACAAAACAATTTACGAGTAGTCGCAAAAGAACTCTTATCATGTAGACTCAAGCCACAATTAAAATCACCAGAAAAAATAACTTGTAAGGAAGTATGTAAAGGACGGAGCAGGGAAAATAATGCTATATGCGCAGTTTTAGTCTGAGGGGCATAAATATTAATCACCCGATATGAACAAGGCCCAAGTACAAAATCTAGAATGAGTGCTCTACCTGGAGCTACATCATATAGTTTTAATAATCGAAATCCTGGGACATTAATAAGAATCCCCAGACCTGACCAGGAATCCTGTCCAATAGACCAGTAGAAGGTCCCTGTAACCAGTTTTGCTGTGCATGTCGGATTCCTGTGTGTATTTAATTGGGTATCTTGCAATAAAAAATTCCCAGAGGCAACAGTTGTAACAAAGCAAAAACCAGGCGTCTTTAGGCAGTCGCATCATACTGTTTACATTAAGATTATGACACGTAAAACAAGACGTAGAGATTGAATAGGGCAAAAGGACTCATCACAGTTTCCTTCTCCCAACTGCTTTTTGCCCTTTAAGTTTCACCCTCGCTTTCTGTTTTTGAGAAAGGCCAGAACCTAGGTTGAGTTCAGAATCAGCAGGTCCATCAGGGAGAGATGAAGCTACTGAGGAAGAGTCTGACTCACCCCCAGCATCATTTGAGACAGATTGGAGTAACTCAAAAGGGTTAGATAAAGGTACAGAAGAGAGTCTGAGCCCACGGAAGGAAGGCAGTGCCGGGACGTATTTCTCAAGGACCTGCGACAGCCTGCCGTGACTAATACCTGAGGGGAGGGAGGAGGCATAGTGCTAGGACCTGGAATAGGGTCAGAAAGTGACAAAACAGGCTGGGCCAACATAGCTAAGGCTGAACCAGAGTACTCTCAGAAAGGAGACCTCTGGCCCTCAGTACCTGGGCTGCAACAGACACAGGGACGGTTCAGAAGACTGGAAACGCCAAAGGCGGGGTTGCGGAGTGGCATGTAAGCGAGCCTTCTGTAGCTTGTGTGATAATAAAAGCGTTGATCAACCCCACCATCATGAGAGTCCTGATTGTGGGCTGCCCATTGACAATTCTAGAGCGTGTGTCCCAGTTAGTCACATAGGTTACATTTACACTCATTGACACAATGTGCTCCCCACATGACCCAGTTCACCACATGTATTACACTTCAATTTGTCACACAATTACTAAGATATGTAGGATCACCACACTGTAACAAGCTTTTAGGCTGACCGGGTAAAATAAGACCCTCTATCCTGGCCTATAAAGAAAAGAATTAGGTAGGTGTACTGGACCTGACTCATTAGAGTGTAATAAAACCTAATTTTCCAGCCCCTGTCCAAATATTTTCTGTGTCCAAGATTGCCTCCGCCTGACCTGAACAGTACACCGTTGCCTCAACCAATAAAGAACATCAGTTACTTCAACACCCTCATGTCAAACAACACAATAATAGTCTTAAAGGCAGGCTTTGAAAGAGGATTGCCTGGAGCGAGTCAAAGAGCAGTGTTCTTTAAAACAGAATATTTTGTCCAAAAGCATTCCAAACCCACGGGCTGTTTGAAAACTTACATCAAAGATGATTCACCAGAAATGTGAATCATTGCATAAATTTCATGAAAAAAAACTTCAAGGAGTCTTTCAGAAGTGTCCAAGCAACATAGACATGATCAGGGGCTCGGTAACCCTCCTTATATACCAGACGTACTGCATTGTGTCTCTTAGCAGCCTGATATCGAGAACTTGAATAACGAGGAGAATGAGTGATTAGGCTCTGCCTTATGAGATATAGTGTTAGTAGAGGTAGATGGATTCAGTACAGTACCTGCAACCCCAGGAGACGTAGCAGGGAAGGGCCTGAAGTCAGGTCCCACAAGGTTCATCAAGGTAGGGTGTGGAGTCAAGGCCAATTTGTCCGTAAGCGAGGGGTCAGAGAGACCAGAGGTTTGTCAGTTGAACCCTGCAGTTCAGGAAATCAGCAGGACTGGGGAACTGCATTGGTGACGGACCGGAAATCCAACATCCTGCAACCGGTGCTTGCACCAAGCCAGCCCTCGCAGAGCCTGGGTCCACAGACCAGGGGCCCGTGGGAGAAGCCAAGACCTGAGGTGGCGGCTGCAAAGGCAATGAGGCAGCAGGCTCCACCTACGCAACCACCCTCCACCTCCGAACGGGAATCCAAGGAGCAGCTTCCATAAAGATGAATCCAAGGAGCTTTAACATGCAACAGCAACAGTCGACTGGTGAGTCTCCGTAGTCTGGTCAGCTATCATTACAGGCAGAATGGTGGGGGAGTAATAGGTCGATGAAACTCAGCAGAAGTGGGAGGATCCTGGAGAGAACAAAGTTCTTGGCATATTTGTTCTTAGTAAGCAGAAAACTACGTTCTGCTTCAGCCAGGCGTTCACGTAACGCCTTCCTTACAGTACAAGACATGTCAGGAGAAGGTGTGGAGAAATCCTCTGAGACAGCGTTGGTAGAAAGAATACAAGGTTCCATTACTTCATCAAACAACGTAGGGACAGGCCTTGTCTGCAGGACAGGCACAGTAGCATCACAATTCTGATGTGCATTCAGTAGAACAGCATTGTCAGTCACTACAGGAGCCAAGGTGGGGGCCGAGACCAAAACCCCCACCTCCATAGCTTCCTCCACAGCAACTACAGGGACGTCCGCCATCTTGGACAGAGGTTCCCCCCTCTGATGAGTAGGGGAATTTCCCCGGTGTCCTGGCCAAATTTCCCTCATTCACTAAAAATACCACCAACAGCTTAATCTGGTTCAAGGTCAGTTGGCATTCATCTGTATCCCCCTCCCCTGGGTCATGCCTGAAAATAGGCAGGATTTGTCTAGTGCACTTACCCAGTCAACAAATACTGAAAAAAAAAAAAAAAAAAAAATAAGGACTGCTAATATGTTGGTTTGCCCACTGACTGCCCAATGCAGCATATTTGCATAGTCTGGCTGAATATAGCAAATTTGCCTGCCAGGCTAAATGGTTTTTACACTTGTACATCATGCAATGCACCGCACGAATGCACTGAGCTATGCAGTTTGTGCATTTGAATGGCTCAAAATGTGCAAATGCAATGATGTCATGATGTATCTATTGCACTGCTCATTTCCTATATGGAGCTGTCTTCAGTGCTGGGCTGTCTTTGCACTGCACTCTGGGATATGCTTTGTACACCTCCGTTTGCACGTTATATTCAGCGGTGTTTGCCTGAGGGTTAATCCTTTGAATATTGCATGCAGTGGCATGTGGGCTAATGGTAACTGCTGGGCAGTGCAATATTTGCACGCCGGCATGTTTTTAATATCTAGCTCCTGGACTAATAAAATGCCCAACTTGTTGATACTCTGCAAGAACACTGAACAAATTGTTTGAATCTAACTACAAAATGTATACCAAGTGCAGCAATGATCCAGTTTCAAAAAAAGGTGCCGAGACCTGCTTGTTAGTTTCCCCCATTTGACTGAAAGGCATCTTATTCCTGCCATAGTGAAACCACCAGCAATAACTTTTAATCTTGTCACTGTGGAAAAATGCAGACTTTGAGCCCCTAATCAGTAGGCAAGCATACCGTTGCATGAATCTGACAGCACAGGGTTTATCTGCATCTGTTTCACAACAGTTTATAGCAAAACCTGGGTGGACACCTTAATGAATTATCAGCCCCTGCTTGTCACACAGTCAAAGTGCAACTGAAGGGAGCCCAAGAAATGAGAGAGAGAGAAAGAGATGATGAAAAAAGCAGTGTTAGAATTATCAGAGGAGTGGCACAGAATTTTGTCTCCCATATTCTGAAGTGAGCCATTGAAGCCCTCACAGTACTGCCATTTACTTTTGTGTGGGAGGTAATTTTAACCCATTATCATTAAAATGTGTAATAAATATGTAGTAAAATGTCTTTCAAATGTGAAAGAAATGTTCATGCCATGTAGCATTTTCCTTAATTTAAGGAAAAATTAGCTACAAGAAATATGAAGTTATGCCAAATACATTGAGTTTTCAAGGTATGATGGGTCAGTTTGGGCCTTTCTTAGACACACACATAGGTTCTAAAGTGTAATTCCAGCACTGAGCGGCTGCAAGACAAACAGTACCAGTGTTACAGCAGATGTTACTCCCATCCCATGAGCCATTTATTTTTGGCTGGCAGTGGTCGTCTTGAGCATCTGGAGAGCACTCCACTTGGTTGGGGTGAGATTAGACCGTAGGAGGTGGCAGAGATCATTGAGGTTACTTCAAGCTGTGGCACCTTTTGTGAACTGGACCCGATACCAACTTGTTTCTTAATGGGATGTGTTGACTCCATTGGCCAGGTGTTTTCCTGATTGTCTGGTGTTCCTTGTCAGAGCGGGCTTTACTGATGTCTTGAAGGAGGCACTGGTGAGACCCTTCTGAAGAAACCATCTTTGGACCCTGATGTCAAGGCAAATTACCATCCTATTTCCAATCTTCCATTTTTGGGGTAAGATTATTGAGAAAGTGGTGGTGCTTCAGCTTGAGGAGCACCTCATGGCCTATGATCTATATAAGCCTGTCTAGTCTGGGTTTTATGCGAGGCACTGTACAGAAACTACATTAGTTCAGGTGCATAGTGACCTCCTTAGGGCAAGAGATTGAGGGAAGGGGACAATCCTCGTTCTCCTTGATCTTTTCTCAGCATTTGACACGGTAGACCATCGTGTGTTACCTGACCAGCTAAGAGAATTCAGTGGACTCGTTGGTACTGCCATCTACTGGTTTGAGTCTTTTCTCACCAACAAGAGGCAAAGGGCAGTGATGGGGAATTTCTTCTCCTCCCCATGCCTCCTGTTATGTGGAGTTCCCCAGGGTTCGATCTTGTTGCCGATGTTGTTTGCCATGTACATGCTGCTCCTGGGATAGCTCATTTGGAAGTAAAATCTGGGTTCATTACTGTGCTGATGATTCCCAGCTGTATCTTTCTTTGTCCCAGGGGCATACAATGCAGTGGAAGTACTAAACACCTGCCTTGCTGAGATCAGTGATTGGATGGCCTCCAGCTGTTTGAGACTGAACCCCAATAAGATGTAGATACTGGTGGTGGAGATGAAAAGAGGGCGTGATAGATTGGCCTCTGCTGCAGAAATGGGCTTTTTCTTGGGGCTATACCATTGAAAGCCTCCTCTAGTGTGCATGACCTGGGCATATTCTTGAAAGCAGACTGATGCTGGAGTCCCAGGTGTTGTCCGTTGTTCATTCCAGTTTCTATCACGTGAGGAATATTGCCAGGATAAAGCTTCTAGTTCCACCCCTGGACCTCTCCACCTTGGTTCATGCCTTTGTGACATCTAGGCTTGACTACTGTAATGTGCTCTATCTTGGGGTCTCTGGAGGTACACTCCACCAGCTGCAGCTGGTGCAGAATGCAGCTGCCAGATTGCTGACAGGGTAGTTGAAGTACTGTCACATCACTCCGGTGCTGCGTGAGCTGCACTGGCTGCTGGTCAGGTGGAGGGTCCTTCTGAAGGTGGGCTTGCTCACCTTTAAGGGCCTACATGGCCTGGGCCCTGGTTACCTGAAGGACCTTCTTATACCCGCTGTCTCGGTCCGCTCCCTCCGCTCCTTCTCTAGAGGCCTCCTTGCAATTCCCAGGACTAGGCTAAAAATAGCAGGTGACAGAGTGTTTAGTGTCACCACCCCTGTCCTGTGGAATTTGATGTCTCCAGCTGTAAGAGAGGCCCCTTCAGTTAAAGCCAACCTCAAGGCCTTTTTGTATAATCAGGCCTTCCCGAACTTTGATTTGTAACTTACTTGATACTGGACCTTTGTGCTTATATCTGTCCCTGGCTATGTATTTAATTTGGGTACTTATTGCTGAGTATATTATTTAAAGATTTTATAATAGTGAGTTTTAGTTTAGAATACAGGTATTTATTATTAGATTTTATATTGTAGTGTTATTTTATATACTATATATGTTATTCTGTTTATTTTCATATTGTTGGTGTTATTTATATTTGATTTTGATTGTTTGGTGCCTGGAGCCTCCGGGATGGGCGTCCTTTAAATAAAATTTGCCTTGCCTTGCCATCCTTGTCAATTCAATCCTAGATGCACCACCTTTGACGATGCAATGAGATGGTAGGGGAAAAAATGAAATGTATTACTTCTTGATCGGTGATTCAAATGCAGCACATTAACACACACACATGCAAATCAGTTCTTTCAGACTGATTTGGCATTTTCCCCTGTAACTCCAGGGACAATTTTCCGGAGTTTTCCCTGTAAATGGGAGAGTAAACACGGCAAAAAACACCTTTGTGTGTCAAGACTGCTTTGTTATTAATTCTGTGGCAAGGTAAGTGATCTCCACTACTTCAAGTTAGATCTATCGTTTGAGAGGCACCACCACCACCCCAGTGCTCACTTTCACTACTGAGACATACTCTAATCTCTTTCTTTCCTTACTTTGTCTGCTTTCTGTTCTTCAACTCTGATATCTGCATAAATGTTGTTTGTCCTTTAAGTATTGTAAGAATCATATCCATATTCCGTAGGCCCCTTTAGGACCTGTGCAAAACAGAATAAATTTGAGCCCTGCATCACCAACCACCTTCATGCAGGATGTGTAGGGCCCTTTGGGCCCTATGCATGGTTGTGGAGGTAGACACCAACCATCTTCACCTAGGACATGCAGTGCTCTTTGGGCCCTGTACTCCCAGCACAGTATGTGTGCCTGCAGGCAGGTCGCCATGCATACAGGCAGTCAGACACCAACCAACTTTATGCTAGGATACAAAGGGCCCTTTGGGCCCTGTGCTAATACAACAGTCAGTCTGGCTGTGCACAGCCACTCACTAACTGCCATCATGGTACAGTGCCCAGGACCCAAAGCACAACAGTATGTCTGGATGTAAATAGTTCCACACAGAGCCTGTGGATACTCCATAAAATCAAACTAATATACACAACCAAACCACGACAAGTCTTGTATGCCTTACTGAGTCAATCAAAAGCATTTCCCACAATTCTTTTTAAAATTCTGACACAACAGATAAACGCTACAAAATACTTCCATATGCCACAAAACATTTGTCACAAAATCATATAAACCTGTTTTGGTTTTCTCAAATTTTTGGTCTTTTCTGATGTTTTGAAGGAGGCACTTGTAGACCCTTCTGAAGAAACTATCTTTGGACTCTGATGTCAAGGCAAATTACCGTCTATTTCCAATCTTCCATTTTTGGGTAAGAATGTTGAGAAAGTGGTGGCACTTCAGCTTGAGGAACACCTCATGGCCCATGATCTATATGAGCCTCTCTAGTCTGAGTTTCATGTGAGGCACCACACAGAAACTGCATTAGTTCAGGTGCATAATTTTGGTAACTTGGTATTGATAGACAAAGTAGGCTCATGCCCATTTAATTGTCTCCCACATCCTAGTGGGTATCTTACAATTTTCTGTTACCCAACAAATATTTATTTAACCTGGATTTAAACATGTTAATAGAGATTACCTCTATAATGTAATTGGGTAATGTGTTCCACCTCCAGGCAGTGTGTATATTAAAGAAACTGAAATGCTTTGTAGTATGGATCTTAGGTATTATAATTTGTTTACAATGAGACCTCAGGGGTTTAATTTTAGTTTGAAACTAGATACCACATTGTGTCCTCATTACTGAGTCATTTCAGATCTTGTACAACAGGAGTAAATCTCCCCGTAACCTTTTTAACTCCAATGGGTAAAGATTTAAAAGGTCCAACCTATTATTATATTCTAGATTTTTTCATCCTTTTTCTGACTTTGTAAACCTTTTTTGAAATTTCTCTATACTAAGCACATCTTTTTTTAAGAATGGACACTATATTGAAGATCCATAATCCAAGTGGGGGATTATGTATGACCTATATAGTTTTAACATACAATCAATATCCCTTGATATAAAAGGTTTTTTTATTGCCTGTGCAATCTTATTACAATGCTGATCAATTTTATCGCTATACGATGAGGCAGACAGATTAGAATCAACCTAAACTCCTAAATCCTTTTCACATCAGCTGGTCCTAAGGATTTTGCCATTTAGGCTGTACTGATACCTGGGGTTATTTTTTCCAAAATGCATTACTGCACATTTTTGTTCATTAAATATCATTTTATTGTCAAATCCCCATTGTTCAATTGCTTGATGATCTTGAATTAGTTGTTGGTGTTTATAAAGTGAGGAGACATCACCCCCAATTTTGATGCCATCCACAAATTTAGACACTACACTAGTAAGTCCCTTGCCCATATTGCTTATATATAATCCAAATAATATTGGGCCCAACACTGACCCCTGTGGGATCCCACTAGTCACACTGCCATCCCTAGAGAGATTTGTACTACTTCTTACAGACTGTTTTCTATCTTTCAACCAACTGCAAATCTATCTTACTAGACCTACATTAATTCCCATTTTAGCTAATTTTTTTATTAAGAGGTCAATGACCTCCTTAGGATGAGAGATTGAGGGAAGGGGGCAATTCTCACTCTCCTTGATCTCTCCTTAGCATTTGACATGGTAGACCATTGTGTGTTACTTGACCAGCTAAGGGAATTCAGTGGACTCGCTGGTACTGCCATCTGCTGGTTTGAGTCTTTTCTCACCAACAGGACGCAAAGGGTAGTGATGGTAATTTTCTTCTTCTTCCTAGCCTCCTGTCATGAGGAGCTCCACAGGGTTTGATCTTGTTGCCGATGTTGTTTGCAGTGTACATGCTGCCCCAGGGAGAGCTCATTTGGAAGTACAGTCTGGATTTTCATTGCTATGCTGATAATACCCAGCTGTATATTTCCTTTGCCCCAGGGGCATCCAATGCAGTGGAAGTACTAAACACCTGCCTTCCTGAGATCAGTGATTGGATGGCCTCCAGCTGGTTGTGACTGAACCCCAATAAGACATAGGTACTGGTGGTGGAGTCAAACAGAGGATGTGATAGATTGGCCTCTGCTGCAGAAATAGGGCTTTTTCTTGGGGCTATACCATTGAAGGCCTCCTCTAGTGTGCATGACCTGGACATTTTCTTGACAGCAGGCAGATGCTGGAGTCCCAGGTGTCCTCTGTTGTTCATTCCAGTTTCTATCATGTGAGGAATATTGCCAGGATAAAACCCCTAGTTCCACCCCTGGACCTCCCCACCTTGGTTCATGCCTTTGTGTCATCTAAGCTTGACTACTGTAATGTTCTCTATCTTGGGGTCTCTGGAAGTACACTCCACTGGCTGCAACTGGTGTAGAATGCAGCTGCCAGATTGCTGTCAGGGTAGTTGAAGTACTGTCACATCACTCTGCTGCTGCATGAGCTGTACTGGCTGCCGGTCAGGTGGAGGGTCCTCCTTAAGGTGGGCTTGCTCTCCTTTAAGGGCCTACATGGCCTGGGCCCTGGTTACCTGAAGGACCTCCTTACACCCGCTGTCTTGGTCTGCTCCCTCAGCTCCTCCTCTAGGGGCCTCCTTGCAATTCCCAGGACTAGGCTAAAAACAGCAGGTGACAGAGTGTTTAGTGTCACCACCCCTATCCTGTGGAATTTGCTGTCTCCAGCTGTAAGAGAGGCCCCTTCAGTTAAAGCCCACCTCAAGGCCTTTCTGTATAATCAGGTCTTCCTGGACTTTGACTTATAACTTACTTGATACCGGACCTTTGTGCTTATATCTGTCCCTGGCTATGTATTTAATTTGGGTACTTATTGCTGAGTATATTATTTAAAGATTTTATAATAGTGAGTTTTAGTTTAGCATATTTATTATTAGATTTTATATTATAGTGTTATTTTATATACTATATATGTTATTCTGTTTATTTTCATATTGTTGGTGTTATTTATATTTGATTTTGATTGTTTGGTGCCTGGAGCCTCCGGGATGGGCATCCTTTTAAATAAAATTTGCATTGCCTTGCCATCCCTGTCAATTCAATCCTGGATGCACCACCTTTGGCGATGCAATGAGATGGTAGAGAAAAAATGAAATGTATTACTTCTTGATTGGTGATTCAAATGCAACACATTAACACACACACACACACACACACACATGCAAATCAGTTCTTTCAGACTGATTTGGCATTTTCCCCTGTAACTCCAGGGACAATTTTCCAGAGTTTTCCCTGTAAATGGGAGAGTAAACACGGCAAAAAAAACACATTTGTGTGTCAAGACTGCTTTGTTATTAATTCTGTGGCAAGATAAGTGATCTCCACTACTTCAAGTTAATACGTTATCGCTTGAGAGGCACCACGACCACCCCAGTGCTCACTTTCACTACTGAGACATACTCTAATCTCTTTCTTTCCTTACTTTGTCTGCTTTCTGTTCTTCAACCCTGATATCTGCATAAATGTTGTTTGTCATAATGTACTTTCAACCTTTAAGTATTATTAGAATCATATCCATATTCCCATAGGCCCCTTTAGGACCTGTGCAAAACAGAATAAATTTGAGCCCTGCATCACCAACCACCTTCATGCAGGATGTGTAGGGCCCTTTGGGCCCTATGCATGGTTGTGGAGGCAGACACCAACCATCTTCACCTAGGACTTGCAGTGTCCTTTGGGCCCTGTACTCCCAGTACAGTATGTGTGACTGCAGGCAGGTCACCATGCATACAGGCAGCCAGACATCAACCAACTTTATGCTAGGATACAAAGGGCCCTTTGGGCCCTGTGCTTATACAACAGTCAGTCTGGCTGTGCACAGCCACTCACTAACTGCCATCATGGTACAATGCCCAGGACCCAAAGCACAACAGTATGTCTGGATGTAAATAGTTCCACACAGAGCCTGTGGATACTCCATAAAATCAAACTAACATACACAACCAAACCACAAGTCTTGTATGACTTACTGAGTCAATCAAAAGTGTTTCCCACAATTCTTTTTAAAAATTCTCACACAACAAAGAAACTCTCACAAAATACTTGCATATGCCACAAAACGTTTCTCACTTAATCATATAAACCTGTTATGGTTTTCTCAATTTATTTTGGTTTTCTCATTTCCATTTTTAGTTAAAATATGGTTGCAAAGTTTTAATAAATGACACCCACAGCAATCAATCAAATTCAAATGAAAATCACTGTATTCAGACTTCCTAAATCTGTTGGACTGCTCACCATCACCTTATAATTCCCAGTGTTTCACTTAAGATATACAGGAGCTTCAACAGACTCACCCTACAATATCACGATTAAATACATTTTGTATATAAAACCTCCCAAAAAGCAAATAATAGGAACAAACTCAACCCAGCAAGTACATTCTTTGTAATATTAATTATTCTCTACCATTTACATCTAATGCACAATAGCTCACCAAAATTTTGTGTCCACCGACACTTTCTCAAGGCAGAAGTGGATGTAAGCTATTCAATTCACAATATAATGGTCCTTATTTTCTTTATTAATTCATATTTTGAGCTGTTTGAGTTGTTAATTCAATATCAAGTCATGCCCTTTATAAACATGCCTGAAGTGTCTTCTTTCTTTACAGGCTCTGTTGGAAGTTTGACTCCATTAAGCCTTGTTAGCATTTCCTGCACCTCCCATTGGGACAGTTCCATATTTTAAAGTTCCGGTTCTCCTGGCATTTTGATTTGTTTCTACAAGCCCATTAAGCCTTGTTAGCACTTCCTGCACCTCCCATTGGGACAGTTTCATATTTTAAAATGCTGGTTCTCTTGCCATTCTGGTTTCTTTCTCCTAGCCATTCGACTCTGTAAAGAAAGAAGCCACTAGGAACATGGTTATGAAGGGCAGGATTTGATATTGAAATCAAATACAAAATGATCAACTCAGATAATTCAGTATATGAATTAATGTGGAAAATAAGGAACATTACATTTTGAACTGAATAGCTCACTTTCACCATATTACTCCACTTCTGCATGGACGCAAAACTATAGCAGAATATCTTACATTAGGTGTGGATGGTGGAGACTAATAAATATTACAAAGAATGTCCTTGCTGAGTTAAGTCTGCTCCAACTTTTTGATTTTTCTGATTATTCTATCAGTCTCTATGGACTTGGTCTCCTCACAGTTTTTGTTTCTAACACCACTACCAGCAGGATCTCTCCATTGCATAATAAATACACTTGTGAAGCTACCTAATGTGCTCTCACAAACATTTTATTGTGCTGCAACCTGTATGGTCAAAAATTCAAACATTTCAATTATGTTTTAGTCATAAGCAATATAATCAAAGTTCTACTCACCAAGTACAATGTCTCCGAGCAGCATCAGCTCAAGGGAGCTGTGTTCTGTGCAGCCAAACCACAGTGAAGCAGCTTAATGCTGCTAATGAAGCTCATCTTTTTAAGCTCAACGCTGGAAGTTCACCGGTGATATCATCATGCAGGGTGGTGGTTGGGGATGAGTTTTCTAGCACCAAGGAGGTCACCACAGAAACACAGAAACATAGAAGGCGATGGCAGATAAGGACCGTGTGGCCCACCTAATCTGCCCCCTTTCCTTACCTAATGCCATATCAGAGACCTTAGTTGATCTGCAACACTCTCTTCCCTACTGCAAGAGTACTCTTATGTCTATCTCATGCATCTTGAATTCCCCTACCATGTTTGCCCCCAACCAACTCCACAGGGAGGCTGTTCCAAGCATCCACTACTTTTCTGTGAAAAAGTACTTCTCACCTTGCCCTAACCTACTCCTCTAGCCTCATATCATGCCTTCTTGTTCTTGTGCACCTTCAGAATAGAATTACTCATTCAGTACCACTACTTCCCCAATTCTCCTCCATCTGTCTTTCCCCTTTCCTGAATCTAGCAATCACATCCGTCTTGTCCCTTACTCTTATATAGCCAAAAAAGCCTTCTTTCCCTTTTTTAATTCCCTCAACTATCTGCAGTTCCTTGTGAGCCTTAGCATACCAAACTGCCTTACCTGCTCCACTAGCCTTCTTTAGGTAATGCCTTACTGCCAGGGCAACCTCAGTACTAAACCAGCTGGATGTGTTGGCCCTAGAGTTCTTCCCCTTGAGCCTAACACACTCCTCTGTGGCAACCATTATTCCCTCCTTAGTGATGGACCACCTTTGGGCCACCGCCATAGCCACCTTAATGCTTGCCAGGTGACCGTTAGCAACTTGCCCATCATTATAAAGTCCAGGGTTTTAGTCTTAGTGGGGACATTTTCCATACTCATATCCAATGGCACCATACTGTGTGATGGTCACTTCCACCCAGGCTCCCTGACTGTCATTTACTGTACATGTTTGTTAAAATTTTATTTTTATACAGGATACATGTTGTTGGAGTTAGACCCATTGTCAACAATATCTTGTGATAAATAGTATAAAAGGACATACAGTACAATATACAAGTCTTATAAACAACATACAAGTTCCTACATTTCCATTCATGATTCATCAAATTTCCATTCACACTATCAATCATTCATATAATCATTGATTTCTAAATAACACAAACTGCTTCCAAATAGAACGGTTACATACTTTCCTTCACCCAAACTGAGTACAATCAATATGTATATAATCTTTCAAAAGTTTTTTAAACATGCTCCCCATTAGTACCATATCAAGGACTGCCTCCTCCCTGGTGCATTCTGTAATGCCCTGAGTCAGGAACCCACTCTGCAATGTATCTAGAATTACCTGGCTCCTGGTGCAGGTCATGTCCAGTACACTACAGCTTACCTTGGGCAGGCTGAAGTCTCCCAGACTCCCACCATTACCACCTCTTCCTTCCCTGCAGCATTCAATGTTTGCAAGTTACGTGCACTCCTCCTAGTGGAAATGGCACAGTCCAAGGCTGTAATTGGGATAGATCATGGGCACATGGATATTCTGGACAGCAGCAACTCTCTAGTCATGATTGTCCATGCAGTGCTTTTAAATATGGGAAAAATATATTTGTATAGATAATACTGGTTGTTTTCACATGAAAGCACACATATTAGCTACTGACAATATAGGACTTTAACCAGAATAAAATACAGTAAACTGTTGCCAGATGGTGGAGGTAAGGAATCAAGGCTTGTCTTCGAATTCTCCAATGGTGTGGAAGATTTTTGTAGTATTGAATCAACTAGAACAGACTTGTCAAAGGAATTAATGCAAACAGATAACAGTAGGAACAATTTGCAAACAGTGTAAGCATTCACCTGTAACAAAGAAGGCACCCTTAGTTATCACCAAATTTGAACCTGTTAGTGATAAACACTATAATACAGAACTGCTCTTATTTTTTGGCATATCTATATAAATACAAGCACAACAGGTAAACTATAGAGAGCTATTCAGACAGACTTTGGCATACTGGACAATATCCTCCTTGCAGGAACAAGACTCCATGAAAAAACCGTGGTGGTGGAGAATATTGTTGCATATGCCAACCGCATACAAGGAGGGAATTTACCTGCTAACAGCCATGTGCAAAACTCTGTGACCAAAGGCCACATCAGCAGACCTTTGAGCATCCAGTGCCCAATTCTCAAAGCCCTTAGAATGACTCAAGGTGCCTGTGTCAAACATAAATGACACAAGTGGCACCTTACATCAAAAACTGCACCCAGAGTTATTCTAAAAAGCAGCCTACATCAAATACAGGCTGCATGTGGCAAAGGGGGGGTCTGCACCTGCCTTGCACCACAAAATGGACTACAGCATGGTGCTAGAGGGATTGTAGCTGATGCAGGTTGCCATATCCACTAATGTGGCATTCAGAAAACCCACTCAGAGGACAAAGGTTTATGTACGGTTAGATCAGCTAAAAGCTGGTCTAATGGTATAGAGAAATCCTCTGGGAGGGTTGCCAACTGTACATCACTGTGTTGCTTCCCAAGCCCTGATCCATCTGTATGTTGTACTATTAAAATAACATACATCCCTGGTGATTGAATGCCTCCCCCAGCCCCTATCTGCCCATATGTTGTATTATTAAAATAACGTACATCCCTGGTGATATAGTAGCCCCACACCTTCCTCCTTGAAGGCAGTGCCCACCAACCTGCTCCCCATCCCAAACCCTGATCCAGTGACTGACACAGCCCTCGGCCAGCATGCCAAATGAACTGTCAGAGCATGTATGATATAGAGTATGTGCTCTGACAGTTAATTCAATGGATCGGCCATGGTGGTGTGAGGAGGGCTGTGCTGGTCACCAGATTGGGGTTCTGGATGGTGGTGAGTGGGATGGTGGGCACAACCTGTGGGGTGGGGGGTGGGGGCCACTAGATCACCAGGGATGTGTTATTTTAATAATATAACATAAGGGCAGATTGGGACTGGAGGGGCACTAGATCACCAGGGATGTAAGTTTTTATTTTGTACAGCTGCAGGGTGGAGCTCTACAGACATTTTACTATCACATAGAAAAATGAACCTTAGCAGATTGTTAATGGACTTCATTAAACTGGAGTTTTGTAGCACTCCCATTGCTCATCAGTCTATTTACCACACTATTTTTGCTCTGTTAGTCAGTGTTTCCCAGTGAGGAATAAGGTTCACAATAACAGTACATGCATTTCAATCTTTATTTGTGCATAACAGGAATTATGCGATAACATGGTTACTAGTTTCAGCTTGTTTTAAGGCTAAAAAGATGAAGCAGTCAAGTATACTGGAGTTTTCCTTATTGAAGTTTTGAAGCTGACTGCGTCTCATTCAGTAGACTACAGTGTCAAATTACAAACAGTCCAGCTAAGCTCTGTATGCCATCCTAGGCTCTTTGAGAGAGATTTTTAACTCAGAACTCAGCCAGTGTAATTCCAAACCAAGACTCTCAAGTACTGTGGAAGAATGCTGTATATTTTTTTATATTGTAATAAAAAAGAATGCATTTGCAAACTGGAAAATCATTGCAGTATAAAAGAAATGTGTGCAAACTGGCACTGAAGTGTGTGTGTGTGCGTGTGTGTGTGTGTGTGTGTGTGTGTGTGTATGTGTATGTGAGTCTTTGCAGAAATCTGTCAGAAGTTCCTGAAAACTCTGCTGCAAAGGATCACCCACTCCCTCCCCCCTTACAGACAGAACTAAGTTTTAACCCTTGATTATCCTGGTAGTTTACTTTCAGTCTTTTTGTAACTTAATGGTATTCTTTCATTTTATCTGCCAGTCCTTTCTTGCATAGTACAAAGTGGGAAGATACAGTGCAAGCTTCCCTACAATATAATGGATTTCATGTTAGTGAAAGGTGAGGGACCAGGGATCACTGGAAACTAAACCCTCAGTTTATCCATAGAGATAGATACAGTGTGGGCAGAAACACCATATGATGAATGTAGTGATGTTGATTGATAAGGGACTGACAGTTCTCAAACCCCATTTATCCACTGATACAGGTATAGTGCAGAGTTTCTCCACACTGTGATGAAATATAGTGGTGGTGAAAGATGAGGCTGACTGATCTGGAGACCTCTGTTAATCCACAGATGCAGGTACAGTGTAGCATTTCTCCACACTGTCATGAAATCTAGTAGTGGTGAAAGGTGGGGGATTGACTGCTTTGGTGTCCCCTGTTTATCCACAGGGACAGGTATAGTACAAGCTTTCTGCACACTGATGAATGCAGCAGTGGTGAAAGGTGAGAGTCTCACTGCTCTGGAGCCCTCAGTTTATCCCAGGGACAGGTACAGTGCAGGCTCTCCATACTGTAATGCATGTAAAAGTGATGAAAGTTGAGGGACCGACAGCTCTGGAACCCCCATTTCATGCACAGGGCCAGGTACAGTGCAGGCTTTCTCTACCCTTTAATGAATGTAGTAATGTTGATAAGTGAATGACTGACAGCTCTGGAGACCCCTGTGTATCCACTGATATATGTAGAGGGCAAGATTTCTCCATACTGTGATGTATTTAATGTTGGTAAATGGTAAGGGACTCACAACTCTGGAGCCTGAAGCCTTGTGGTTATCTGAACAGGTACAAAGTGAGCAGATACTGTGCAAGCTTCCCTACAATATAATGGATTTAGTGTAGGTGAAAGGAGAGGGACTGGCATCACTGGAAACTGAAACCCTCAGTTTATCCACAGAGATAGGTACAGTGTGGGTAGAGACTGTGTAGGCTTTTCCTAACTGTGATGTGTTTTTTAGTGATGGTGAGATGTGAGGGACTGAGCTCTGCAGACTACAGACTCCTGTTCATCCACAGAGACATGTACAGGGTCGGTGTTCTCCATACTGTAATGAATTTAGTTTAGGTGAAAGGTAAGGGTCAGACAGCACTAGAGAATTAATCCATCTGTTTATCCAATGAGCCAAGCATGGCACCGGCAGGTTCAATATGTATTTATTGCTGGTGAAAGGTAAGGGGCTTATAGCTCTGGAGAATAAAGCCCTCTGTTTATCCACAGGAGCAGGTGCAGTATAAGCAAGTAGAGTATGTACTTGAGTGTATGTTATGAATGATTATGCAAGTGGCAGTGGTAGGACTCAAACAAGAATTTCAGAACACATACAACTGTGCTTCTGCTCTTGGATTTGTCTTGTTTTAATAGTTTTTTTATACATCCTGTTAGTATAAAAGTCTGTGCACATTTGGATATAATACAATCTATACTCCCCCCCACACACATATGCATACAAAATCACATGTTTGCGTCAGCCAGGAACTATGGCACACAATCCTTCATCTGTGCTAGATGTTTTCTTCCTTTTCACTACTATCAATAATATAAGTTTGCAGCTGTATTGTCTCTGGCTAGAGTTTGTTACTTATTTAGTTTTTATGGACCGGAAATATTTTACTAATACAACTTAATACTACCTCAGTAGTGGGCAAGATTATGGAGGCACTCCTTAAGGAAAGGATAGTGCAACACCTGGAATCCATAGGAGCACAGGATCCAAGACAGCATGGGTTTACAATAGGAAGGTCCTGTCAAACTAATCTCATAGATTTCTTTGACTGGGTAACCAGAGTGGTGGACCAAGGGGAGCAGTTGATGTCACCTACCTTGACTTCAGCAAAGCTTTCGACACTGTTCCACATAGAAAATAGATTAATAAGCTGGGTAGGCTTGGGGTGAGTCAGAAGTTGGTCAACTGGGTGGCAAACTGGTTGCAGGCAGAAAACAGACAGTGGTGGTAAATGGTATACAGTCAGAAGAGATGTAAATCACAAGTGGGATACCTCAGAGATCAGTCCTGGGGCCAGTCCTCTTCAATATCTTCATCAGTGATATTGCAGATGGACCAGAGGATAAGGTTTGTCTCTTGCAGATGACACAAAGATCTGCAACAGAGTAGATAATCCAGATGGGATGGGCAGAGTGAGAAGAGATCTGGATAAACTGGCAAAATGGTAAGAAGAGTTGCAAATGGGGTTTAGCACAAAGAATTGCAAGATCATGCACATAAGGAAGAGAAATCTTGAAGCCACCTATAGGTTGGGAGGGGAGTTGCTGGCAATCACAAGGGAAGAAAGAGACTTGGGCATCATCATCACAGATGCCCTGAAATCATCCAAACAGACCACTAAAGCAGTAGATAAGGCTAGAGGGATGTTGGGGTGTATTAGTAGGGGTATCACAAGTTGTAAGAGGGAGGTAATAATCCCACTTTACAAGACACTGGTTAGGCCCTATCTGGAGTACTGTGTGTAGTACTGGAAGCCACACCTGCACAAAGACACTAACAAAATACAGGCAGTCCAGAGAAGAGCATCCAAAATGGTTCAGGGACTGCATCAGAAAACATATGAAAACAGATTAACGGAGCTCAATATGTACACCCTAGAGCAAAGGAGGGAGAGAGGCGATATGATCGAAACATTCAAACATCTTAAGGGCATTAACAAGGTGAAAGGGTCTAACATGTTTCAATATAAGAAAACAGCAAGACAGGAGGACACAGCATGAGATCAGAGAGAAGCCAATTAAGGGAGAATGTGAGAAAGTTCTTTTTCACAGAAAGGTGGTGGATGCATGGAACAGCCAACCTCAGGAAGTGGTGGATATGAATACAGTGCAGGGCTTCAAACAGGCATGGAATAGGCATAAGGGAACAATAAAGATGAGTAAGTATGACTAGATAGGCCATTGACAGAGTACAGGCCTATGGCATATTCATAAGATAGAAAAAATGGGCAGACTGGATGGGCCTTGTGGTCCTTATCTGCCATCAACTTCTATGTTTCTATATTTCTTATGGGTAGATCAGGGCTGTGGGGGTGAACCACTACTATGTTCCCTTCCATGGGCACAGCTGCCTCCCAACTGCCCCGCGACTTACGCGATGTACATGGTGGATGTGCCATCTGTTTGCTACAGTGCTGCTGATGCTGCAAGATGCAGGCTCAAGGATTCTGTCTGATACTGAATTGGGTGCAGGGTACCTGACAGGGACAGTTAATGCAAGGTGCCATTGTTACAGCTTCCAAAACAACCTTAGAGAATCCGAACCCTGATCTGTAGTGCTTGGTGGATGTCTGGACAGAGGACTACATAGCTGCCTTGCACAATTCTAAGACAGACGCCTGACCTTTCTTTGCTCAGGAGGTGGCTATTGCTCTGTTGGAGTGAGCCTTGATGAGAGCTGGAGGCTTCTTCCTTTCTGCAGCATAAGCTTTGGCAGTGTATGCCCTCACCCACCTAGCCAGGGTGACCTTCAAGGCTTTTTGTCCCTTTTTGGTTGCTCCAGAAAGAATGAACAACCTATTCAGTTTTTGGAACTCAGCAGTCTGTCTAAGGTATGTTCTAACAGCCCATCAGAAATCTAACTGTGCAACTTCTTCTCCTTTGGGTGAGTAAACTGCAGAGAGAAAGATGGGAGACACATTTTTTGGTTCACATGGAAGGCCATCAGGACCTTCAGAATTAAAAATGGAACTGTTCTGAGCACCAACTTGCACTTTTGAATGACTTAAGGTTCTTTGTGGGACAAAGCCTGGACCTCATCTATCCTCCTGGCTGAGCACATAGCAACTAAAAAAACACATTTTGTAAGACAGCACATCCAATGGTACTGATGAAAGTGGTTAGAAAGGCTCCTTACAAAGAGCATTCAGAACCAGATACAGATCCAAGGGAAGAACAGGGGATTGGAACAGAGGCCAATTCCTGTTGACAGCCCATAGAAAATGAATAACCTACTGGTTAGTCCCTATGGACAATCCCAAGAAGGTTTCAAGGGCTGGCACTTGACCTCTCAAGGTGCTCGAGGTCAACCCTTTCTCCACTCCTTCCTGCATAAATTCCAAAATCTGTAGAACTGTGGCTTTAGAAGATCAAATATTTTTTCCACTGGCCCAAGCCAAAACAGTGATCCATACATGAGCATAAGCTGCCAACATAGAACTCTTTCTGGCAGCCATGAGGGTGTCTACTACCTTCTTAGACAAACACTGTTTTTGGAGTCTCCTCCTTTCAGGAGCCAGGCCATGAGCTGCATTGCTCCCGGATCTGGATGCAGAATTGGACCCTGGGGAAGAAGGTCCCCCCTGCACTGAGAGGTGAAACTGATTGCTGAGCTAGGTTTACTAAGTCTGAGAAACACAGCCTTCTGGGTCACTCTGGATCTATCAGAAGCAAGCTTCCTCTCGAGCACTTTATTTTGCAAATGACCTTGGGGAGGAACAGTGAATGAGGGAAGGTGTACACTCTGATAGAATTCCATGTTAGACAAGGCATCCACTGCCTCTGTTTATGGATACCAGAAGTGGCTGAAGAACTATGCAATTGAGAATTCTGGGAGGAGGTGAACAGGTCTATCTGTGGATGATCAAATCATTGACACAGAAGGTCGAACACCTCTGGGTTCAACATCCACTCCTGTGGATGGGCATTCTTGTGGCTAGCCAACTGGCCTGAATGTTCAGTCCCCCCCACTAAGTAAACTGCTGACAGAGAGAAGAGGTCCTCCTCTGTCCACAGCAGAAGATTGGTGGCTTCTTTTAGCATCTCTCTGCTATTTGTGTCCCCTTGATTGTTTATGTACGCCACTGTGACAGCATTGTCTGACCTTAGTTTTATGGCTTTCGACTGCCCCCAACTTTGAAAATGAAGGAAAGCAAGGGGCACAGCCCTCATCTCCTGAATGCTTATTTGTAGGTGCTGTTCCTGGGCTGATCTAGTCTCATGAATGGGAATATGATGCAGCACTGCCCCCCAACCCGAAAGGCTGGAATCAGTTGTCAGAATCAACTCTGGAGGGGCTTCCAAGGGAGATCCCTTGTTCAGATTCTCCAAACTCACCCACCTACTCAGAGACTGCCACATGACTGGTGAAATTGGGATCCTGGCCTGATAGTCCTCACAGGTTAGATCCCAGAATGACAGCAACTCAATCTGCAGGGTCCACATGTGAAGGTGAGCCCACAGGACCAGTTCTATTGTTGTTGATATGAGGTTCAGAATCTGTAGAAAGCCGTGAACTGAAATCAATGATTGCCTCCTCAGCCACTGGACCTCTCTCAACAGGGTCTCATTCCTGGCTGGTGAGACATAGACCTTCCCCCAGATCCATCTTGAACACTGCTCCCAGGTTTTCCAGGTTCTATAATGTCTCAAGAGATCTTTTCTCCCAATTCACCACCCAACTATGGGACTCCAAAACCTGCAAAGTCCTGGTCACTGACTTCTCGCCATTCACATAGATGGCACTCGAATTAGCAGACTGTTCAAGTAGGGATCGACATGATGTCCATCCTACTAGTGGTGAGCCACCAGGACTGTGAGCTCCTTCAAGAAAACCCTGGGTCTGTTGCCAGTCCAAACAGAAGCACCCTGAACTGGAAATGCAGTATCAGAACAATGAACCTGAGAAACCACTGCTGGATGGGAATGTGGAGATACGCCACCCTCACATCCTTGAATGCTAGAGAATGTCCTGTCTGGACAGCCTAGATGACTGAACGTAAGGACTCCATCTGGAAGACCATGTGCAAACAAACTTGTTTAGGTGTTTCAGATCAAGAATAAGCCTGAAACCCTCCGACTTCTTGGGAACTACAAAATAAATCAAGTAGAATCCCTGGCCTTCTCACTGGGAGGCACTAGAGTAATTGCCCCTATCTGTGTGAGGTGGTCTAGTGTCTGCAACAGTGCTTGCCTCTTCACTTGGTCCTTTGGTACCGGGGATGGCAGAAAATGCCCCTTTGAGGGAATGGCTGAGAACTCTGTTGCATTACCTAAAGCCAAAATCTCCAGAACCCAAGCATCCAATGTTATCTTGGCCTATCTGGTGTACCAGTTGTGTAGTCTTTCACCAAGGGAAGGGAGACAGAGATGGGTCTGTGTACTGTCATTGTGAGGTGCCCACTTTTCACCCTGTGTCTCGGTTGCATCTTCGAGCAATGACTCTTCTAATACTATTGCACTTGAAAA
This sequence comes from Neoceratodus forsteri, assembly GCA_016271365.2. Classification (NCBI taxonomy): domain Eukaryota; kingdom Metazoa; phylum Chordata; order Ceratodontiformes; family Ceratodontidae; genus Neoceratodus; species Neoceratodus forsteri. Next base: position 123,793,583 of record CM057457.1, read on the forward strand.
CAGAATAGGATCCTTTACTCCTCTGACTCCATGAAAACCCCTCGATACTGCCTCTGTTGGCTGCTTCCTAGACCTTTGGAGTTGAACTGGACTTTGCTGGTGTTTTGACACTGGAAGGTGGGCTTTGTATCCTGGATAGCCTTCAGAATGTCATCCAGGCCAGAAGCAAATAACAAGCCTCTGTTGAAGGCTTAGTAAACAGCTTTGGTTAAAGTCTGATCAGTGACCCAATGCTGAAGCTACACACCTGCATAGTGGACACAGTGTGATAAGCAGAGCAAGCCAAAATGCATAAGTTCTCCACTGTGGCATCCCTATGAAGGTGGAGCCATGTGTACCAACTTCAAAATGTTCACCCCCTCTGAATCTGGGGAAACAAAGCTGTCCAGGGTCATAACCAACAAGTTTAATGCTCTGGCAACAGTAGAGGAGGCATAGGAGGTGTGAACGTTTGCGCTGTTGGAGGTGAAGGCTCTTTTGCACAAAGCATCCACTCACTTGTCATGTGAATCCACTAAGGCCAAGGACCCTTCTATAGGAATAGTAGTGCGTCTGACAGAGTTATGTACAGCCTTATCTGCCAGAGGAGGGATTTCACTTTTGCAGGTATTTTCCTCCAAAAAAGGTAAACACTGCACTTTAGGTCATCAGGAGATATTTTCTTTGGTCTGCACCTGCCCATTCTTGCTCAATAGTCTGGTCACAGTAAATAAAGTTTGGAAACACATTGGAGTGGAGGAAGATGCAGACAGGATAGGATTTGCATCTAATGCCTCCATGGATTGCACCTCCTTCAGCTGCAATGTCCTACAAGCCTCAGTTATCAGATAGGACAGAGATTTGATATCAAACAGGGAAGGGATAGGAATCCTCCCCTTTGGCTCCGTCCACCCCCTTCCTCCTCCTCCTCCTCCTCCTAAAAGGTCTGTCGTCATCCTTAGCAACTTCTTTGGGTCAGGATTATCCCAGGATCCCCGATATCCTCATCCTGACCCTCTGTATGGTCTGGGAGAAGGTCTGCCTACAGCTTCATATTAGCAGCCTTGTCCTGCTGTGGTGCACCTGGACATGCCTGTGTGGGACCGCCCAACTTGAGGGGCCAGTTTGGGGTTGGGTGTGTCTGATGGGATGTCCTGCAGAACATCAAGGCCCAAAAGCTCTCTTAAGAACAATAGCAAGGATCTATGCAATTCTGCTTTGCCACAGTCAGCTGGTACACCAGGTGCACTCCCTAATAAGGAATGCCAATTGGGGAACCATGAGTCATATTACCTTGACTAACACAACGGGAGCAATATGAACCCAGAGAAGAGCATTGCATTACCCTTTTCAGGTCTTACATTGTTTTAGAACTACAGGTCTCCGAGAAGGCTACCGTGCCAGAAACTAGTCCTACAGATGCTCAAACAGTAAAATTAAATTTTTCAGTACTGGCTAGAGAGTAGTACTACCATGATCCTCACCTCTGATTATGGGGGAAAAGAGAACAGAAGAAAACACTCCTACCAACTGAGCTGGCTGTGAGGAGACTGATTGCAGTGAGCTAGTTGAGCTGAAAATAAAGGCAAAGCAGAGACTATATGGCAGCTTAGATTCAATGCAAAGAAGTGCAAAAGTAATGCACCTGAGAAACAAAACCCAGGGAAGAGTACACAATGGGGTGAGATACTGACAACAACAAAATGGAAAGGGACCTGGGATAGTCATATCAGATGACCTAAAGGTGGGCAAGCAATGTGAGAAGGCAGTGAGAAGGGCTGGCGGGATACTGGGATGCACAGGGAGAGGCATCACCAGCATAAAACAGGAAGTTATCTCTCTGTACAGACAGTTGGTGAGACCCCATCTGGAGTATTGCTTGCAGTTCTGGAGACTCCATCACTGCAAGGACATAGACAGGATGGAGGCTGTCCAGAGGAGCCCAACTAAAATGGTGCAAGGTCTGCACCAGAAGACAGATGAAGAGAGATTAAAGGAGCTTAATATGTATACCCTCAAGCAAAGAATGGAGAGGGGGACATGATATAAACTTTCAAGTACTTCAAGGGAATCAACAAAGTCCAAGAGGGCAGAAAAAGAGATGTGCAAGAACAAGGAAGCACAATTTGATGATAGAGGGGAGATGGCTCAGAGGTAATGTGAGGAAGTAATTTTTCATGGAGAGGGTTGTGGATACATGGAATGGCCTTCCTGAGGAGGTACTGGAGTCAAAAACATTGGGGTAATTCAAGAATGCATGGGACAGATATAAGGCAATTCTAGTGGGGGGGGTAAGAGGAAGTAGGCTGTTGGTTAACTAGGATTTGAAGCTTATCCATTAGTTAGGGAAATGGGCAGACTAGGTGGGCCAAGCGGTCCTTATCTGCCATCAAATTCTATGTTTCTATGTAGCCACCATGTCTTGCACTAGAGAAGTGCAGATGCATGTGCACTCTCTCTCTCTCAAGTGCATGTGCGTGATGTCACAATGAAGTCATGACATTAGCACATCAGAGGGGAGTGCATGCACAATCACAGGTGCATGAAAAGTACACTGAGGCTGTAGGAAACCTTTAACAGGAAATGCGCATGCCCAATAGATGGGGTGAGAGACAAAAAAATGGCGGAAAGCTGCAAGGCTCAGTGGAGCCATTGAGTAAACAGTGACACAAATTGTGGAAATAAATGCCCCACAAAAGCCGTAAAAATTTCAGAGTCTAAATAGCTTCCTCCTGTCAGGCTTTTTCTTTCTTTTCTTTTTTTTTGAGTACTTCATGTTGAAAAATTAAAGGAATATAATTTCAAACAAAGTGGGAATAAAATTAGTGAAATTTCAAAAAAACAAACCAGAGTAACTTTATGAGTTAGTGGGGGGGACTGATGCCCAAAAGATGGAGGAAACCACATGGAACATTAATTAAAAACACCAAAACTGGTACTTACCTGAGGCACCTTTTTAGTATATATAGAAAATCGGAGACCTGCTAAACAAACACCTCCACCTGTGTGGCAGATGTGGACCCCAATCCAGCACAGGCAGTGGAAATGGGGAAAAAGAGCAGGTTAGCTAATTTGAAAGCCACAGCTTAACAGGCATGATTTTGAAATTTAGGAGTGCTCCTGTCACCAGGTAGTCGCAACCTGCAATGCAAAATTGCAACCCCAAAAGCTAGAAAGTTGATTTCTTTTTCAGATAAACTTTTAAGTTGTTTCCCCTTTGCTGGCACAGCAAAGACTGTAGAGTTGCTGATGTCAAGAATGTTCAGGTGCCCAGGATTCTACCCTAATTATAGCCTCAGGCTGTGCCATTTCCCCTAGTAGGGGTGCACATAACCCATCAATACTGAATCCCATTGACAGTGTGGACTGCTACAGAAAAATACTAAAATCAATAAAAGAAAACAAAGGGGACATATTCAAAGCCAGAGACATGCACCATGCAAAGAGATGCATGGCACAAAACAAATTCACTGCTGAAAAACAATACCATATTCAGCAGAAGCGCAAGAGAATGTGACCATGCAAAACCAGCTGAATATCAAGTGAAGCATGATCGCACAAACAAACCAGCATGGAGAAACAGCCACAGACTGAATATGGGGCCCCACAACAGAGGTGTCACACAGGACTGCCATAAAAGGGTCAGCAGAGCAACCCTGTGTGCTTGGTGGCTGCAGCAGTGCCCGCAAACCACAGCACAATGACCTGGGGATGGAGCCCATCCACAGAGAGGGGAGACATGGCACACACAGCCACAGGTGCCATTGCAAAGACATGGCTGGTACAGGGACATAGCACATGCACAGCACACCAGTGAAAGAACACACAGCAGACAACAAACTGTGTATCAAAAACATTTATGTAAAACAAGTGCAATGGCAAACAAACAGGTATGCACAGTGAAAGCAAAGGTAGAGAATAAACAACAACAACAGGGTATTGGAATGAAACAGTGAACAGGCAAAAGCAACATCAGGAAACAATCAACAAATGGGGGTATAAGGGGGAGCAGGATTAGGAAGGGAGCGAGTGGAACTATATACAATGTTGGACAGGGCTGGTGGGACAGGAGGGGTGGAATGGGGCAAAGTCGATTGCCAAACCTACAGCCTTGTATGCTGTGCCATCCTTTGATGGGCCTCTGCATGCCAGTCAAGTATTACCTCTATAATGTTCCATGACGCAGCACTCACAGCATGGATATTGCCCCCCACAGTCCACAGCAGTACTGCAAGCTGCAGCACGACAGTCCGGAGAAGCTGCATACAGCAACAAGTGGTGCAGTCCATGCACCTGGTCCCCATCAGCCTCATCCCTACAATGGATGTCCACTGGGAACCCGGAAAACAAAACACAATCAGGAGACAAGCAGCAGGATGCACACAAGACTCAGGAACAACCACTTCCACAAACAACATGGCCGGCACACACGGCCTTGCACAGCATGGCACCAGGAATGGCAGTACAGACCACCACCGGCCTCACATGAGGGGCACAATGTGCAAATGGTGCTCACCCTTGGTAATAGCATGCCACAGCACAGCCATGCCACAGCACACGATGACTGCCCCATGGCCATCCATAGACCACTGCAGCTGGTGCAGCCCCCTTGATCTGTGTACACTACTGTGCCAAGCACAGCATGCCTCCAGGTGCTGAGCATGCAATGGTCTGCATGCCACATGTGGAAGTGCAGCACCCAGACCATGGCTGTGTACACCCGGCAGCTATGCCATGGGCACAGTGTTGTACCATCTGGGCACATGGCACTGATGAGCATGATGGCCACACAGGCATGGACATGGCCACAGTGCCAGGGGACACCCATGAACAGGTGCGTGCCACACACCTGCTGCACCCTGCCACAGAGGCAGATGTGGTGCGCACTCAGCATAACCATTGTGGCACACACACAGAGCAAGGCATGGGAAAAGCACAGTGCACCACCCAGTGTAGGCCAAGCAGAGCACAGGTGACGGGGTCAGAGCCCACCACACACCCAGATGCAAAACAGGACATACCGGACACCACAGTGCAAGGGGAACTGACACGGCCGGGCACCTGAATGGTCACTGTACTGAAGGCCTGGAAGGGCCCTGCAGGGGGGTGCAACTCTGGTTGAGCAGCTGCAGTGCAGGGCATTGCTTTCGGAGCATGGGGCCATGGGATGCACACCCTGGTGGATCAGCTGCTGCAGATGTGTGGAACCATGTGCCATGTACACAGATGGTGCCGCAGTCCATCCAAATACAGTACAGGGCCCAGGTGAGTGTGACAGGTGTGATGCACACACAGACACAGACGACACACACACACACACTGCCTGGCCGTGGCATCTGAAGCAAGGTGATTGCCAACCACGTAGAATACCATGGAGATGATGGCCATGCAACATACAGTGGGTCTCTGACAGGTACCAATGCCGGTAGACAGTGGCTCCAGGCCACAGCAGCCTACCTATTGTGACATTGGGCCACTGCACACAGAACCCACTGGCCTGAGCAACAGGAACCCCCCACAACCTACCCTTGGGACACACCCATGCATGGGATATGCAGACATACATCCTAGCACTGTGCATGCCCACAACAGTCCCTGGCACATATTGCCCGAGACATACACACTGCTCTGTTGTGGAGACCCCTGATGCAACCCACACCCCTAACAGCCCATACATGACCCAATACAATGCCCCCCCCTGCAGGATGCTGTGTCCACCCAGCATGCCAGGCATTGCCCTAGGGATGCTGCATGTTCATGCCACATCCCCCAGCACTTAGACTCCACCATTGCATGCACACTGTTACTGTACACCCACTGAACACATGCAATCATGTGGGAGCCATATACTAGCGGAATGGCCCACGCATGGTCACACCTAGGAGCAACCTAAGGATCTTCATACACTGCCATGTGAGAGGGCACAGCAGTGCAAAATGCAGTGGCAGCAACAGTCACCACCCCATCCAGTGACACCCCTGCATAGTGCACACACCACACCACCATCCCCCCAGCAACCATTGCACACTTCATGGGTACCTATGGGTGCCAGACCACGACAATCACCATCACTCAGCTCCAGGGGTGGATAGCAGTAATGCACCCCCAGAGGTACCATAGGTATGTATTGATGAGTGACAATGAGTATCGGCAATGTGCACTGATCCATGGGACCATGTGCAGGCATGACCATGCCCATACATATAACATAGAAACATAGAACTTGACAGCAGAAAAGGACTGTCAGGCCCACCCAGTCTGCCCAGTATGCCTAGCTTGCCCCTAGGACATTGCTATTGCCTACTGCCTGCCCCCCTCTCTAGATCTAACAGACCCTTGTATCTATCCCACACTGTCTTGAATCCCTCATAGTTCTTGACTCCACCATCTCCTCTGGGAGTCTGTTCCAGCTTTCCACCACCCTCTCCATGAAGTAGAACTTTCTGATGTTTCCCCTGAACCTCCCCCCTACTATCTGCAAATCATGCCCCCTTGTTCTCAACTCCTCCCTTAGCTGGCAGATGTTCCTTACTGGCACACTGTTGATACCCTTGATATATATGAAGGTGTCAATCATGTCCCCCTTTCCCTTCTTTGGTCAAAGGAGTACATGCTGAGGTCATTTAGCCATTCATTGTATGACAGATGACTAAGTCCCCTTACTATTTTTGTTGCCCCCTCTGGACGCACTCGACTCTATCCACATCCTTCTTGATGTATGCCTCCAGAACTGATGCTATACTCAAGGTGAGGCCTGACAAACTGCCTGTACAAGGGCATTATGACCTCCTCTTCCTGCTAGTTATTCCCTGCTGATACATCCTAGCATCTTACTGGCCCTTGTCACTGCCTTTCTCACATTGCTTTGCCACCTTCAGGTCCCATGAGATGATTATGCCAAGGTCACTTTCCAGTTCAGTAACCACTGGGGCATGCTTCCCCATACGGTATTTTGCGCCTTGGTTATTTTTGCCTAAGTGCATGATCTTGCATTTTTTTGTGTTGAAGGACAATTGCCATTCCTTGGACCATTCATCCAGTTTCTCCAGATCTCTGCACATGCTCTCAACCCCCTGTGGTGTATCACTCTATTGCAGACCTTCATATCATCCGCAAACAGATGCACTCTTCCTTCCAGCCTCTCTGCTATGTCTCTTATAAATATATTGAAAAGGAGTGGCTCCAGCACTGACCCCTGAGGCACCCCACTGGTGACCATATCCTCTCTAGAAGGTACCCCATTAACAATTACTCTCGGTCTCCTGCCCTCCAGCCAGTTTTGCACCCACCTAACCATGAGCGGCCCCAGACCAAGGCATCTTAGTTTGTGCAGTAGTCTTCTGTGCAGCACAGAATCAAGTGCCTTTTTGAAATCTAGATACGCAACGTCAATTGCCACCCCCTGATCCAGCACCCTGGTGACCCAGTCAGAGAACTCTGGCAAGTTCGTTTGACATGATCTTCCCTCAGTGAACTCATGTTGCCACCATTCCTATGGTAGTGTCTAGGTAGCTAGTGATTCTCTTTTTTAGCAGTTTCTCCATGAGCTTGCCCACCACCAATGTTAAGTTGGGGAGGGTGGCCCTACAGGGGGACCTGGAGGCTCTGGAAAGATGGTCTAGAAAGTGGAAGCTGAGGTTCAATGCAGGGAAATGCAAGGTACTCCACCTGGGGGCCAGAAACCCAGGCCAAGTGTACACCCTGGGGAAATGCTACAAGTCTTGATGGCTGAGAGGGACCTGGGGGTGGTGGTGGATGTCAAGATGAACAACTCTGAGACTTGTAGGAGGGCAGCAGCCAAGGCCAACAGGATGCTGGGATGCATCGCTAGGGGATCTCCTCAGAAGGAGGAAGTGATACTCCTCTGTATAACTGCTTGGTAAGGCTGCACCTTTGAGTACTGCATGCAGTTTTGGAGGCCACACTTAAAGAGGGACATTAACCTCCTGGAGAGGGTCCAGAGGAGGGCAACCAAAATGATTTGGGGCTTGGGGGACAGGACCTGTGAGGAGAGGCTCGAAGAGCTAAATATGTACACATTGGAAGAGAGAAGGGACTGGGGGGACATGATAGAGGTCTTCAGGTACATGAAGAGGGTAAATAGGGGAGGAACAGTCAGGGTGCTTCGAAGGAAGGAGGAGGGGCCACTAGAGGGCATGGGTGGAAGCTGGAGGGGGGAAGATTCAGAAGAGAAAGGAGGAGGTGCTACTTCACTGAGAGGTGGTGGAGCCATGGAATGCACTGCCTAGGGGCTGGTGGAGGTAGAGACAGTGGAGGGGTTCAAGAGGGGTGGGACAGGTACAGGGGAAGGGTTCTGGAAGCAAAATCCAATGCAGCAAGAATATCCGGAACTGGGAAGGGAGAAGCCAGAGAAGGCAAGGGGGACAGCAAGGTCAGCACCCAGGGTGGGAGCTGACCAAACGAGCAGACACGAAAGACCGTTAGGCCTATTCTGCTGGCATTTTAGTATGTTAGTAAGTTCACTGGCCTAAAATTGCCTGCTTCCTCCTTGTCTCCCCCCTCAGGAAGGGGGATCACATCCACCCATTTTCAGTCATCAGGAATCTCCCTGATTCCAATGATCTGTTGAAGAGGCTGGACAGAGGTTCTACTAGCACCTTACTAAGCTCCCTCAGCACCCTGGGGTGCATCCCATCCAGCCCCATCACCTTATCCACCTTCAAATCCTCAAGCTCCCTCAGCACCTCCTCTGCCTGGAAGGGACTGAAGTCAACCCCCACCACCACCTCGTGTTCTCTTATTTTATAGAACTCCTCTCTTCTCTACTGTGAATACTGAGCAGAAATAGCTACCCCTTGACTTTCTCCTTTTGTTCACATATTGGAAGAAGGTTTTATTCCCTGCCTTGACTATGTTGGCAATTTCTCTTCTGTTCTTGCCTTTGCCCTCCTGACCTCCTTACCTGTTTCCTTCAGGGTCTCTTGGTACATGGCCCTATCCTCCTCCTCCCTCTGTTTCCTTTTACACCTCCTAAATGCCTTACTCTTAGCCCTGGCCTTCTCCACCACATCCCTATTAAACCAGAGGGTTTTCCTCATCTTCCTTTTTTTTATATGGCACAGAATAGTCAGAACCTGCATTATATACAGCACTCAGTGACAGCAGTACACATGAACAGACACAGTGTACTGCTGAGGATTGCTGCATACAAGGGTACAAAAAGATACACATTAGGCACAATCATAACATAACAGAACACACCACTCCCTGCATACAGGCAGGTACCCACTATATACTGTGTAGAGGAGAAGGAGCATGGTATGAGGGAACAGGTGATACACCTAGATAGTGGGCATGTACAGTGGGAAGGAATGTCATCAAGGCCATGTGGGTGGGGGATACCCAGGAGAGCAATGGCACCAAGCTCCTGCCTGGCACCTGGCATTGGAGTGGTGATTGTGATGCTATGCATGCCTAAGAATATAGAGGCAGGGAACCACCATTCCACAGGGAGACTGGGTCACAACTGAAGATGCTGTAACACCCATGTTGATATGGACCCACTGACCCCCAGGGTAGGGACAAGGGGGGAGCAGTGATCTCTGGGTCCGACTATCCCTGTGGAGGGATTAGGAAGGGGACACAGTCCCACACCACATGGAGTTGACCACTATGCAGCTGATGGGAAAACCCACACCGACATGCCCAAACACCCCTCTGGGCCAACCATCCCAGGTGCACGACACTGGACACTCATGATGTGGCACCCTGTGGCACTACTCTGCAAGGACAGCTGACCACATGGTCCACCACAGACACACTGCACCAGCCTGGGTGTGTTCCAGTGCAACAGTCTGAAATCTGTGCAGTATGGCGAGGCCATGGACTGTACACTATGAGCACATGGCCACGGGAGACCTCTGCATGCGCATGTGTGGTGGCAGGGCACACCTGGTAGTCATGTGCACATACAGCCACAATGAAGGGCAATGGGTACATTGTGCACAGCATGCCAGTGCTCCTTCATGACTGGATGTCATGGTGGCACCATGGGATGTGACATGTGGACCCATGGCAGGCTGGGATGCATTCATGTCACACATGACACTGCTTGGATGCCTGCCATGATGATAACCTTGTAGAAGTAACCTGATAGGTGTGGAATATGGTAAGGGGGCCTGCCAGTAATGGCACAAAGGTGCATACATGTGTACTTAGGTGTCCTGGTGACAATGTCACACACACCTCTACTGGCTCTGTCATGTGGCCATCCTCCTCGCTGACTGGTTGCCATGCGACTGCCCACCTGGTCTGCAGGGGAGACATAAGCATAAGAATGCAGTTAGTAACCGGAATACACACAAAGGCCCCTCCATCAGCGGCACCCATGTCTCTGGTGGTGCGGTAGTCCACACATGCCGCTGACCGTGTGCCACACCGCACCAGACACCTTGTGGGGATATGCATGCCGGTGATCGGCTGTGAATGGCACAGGCACACATATAGCAATGGAGCCACGCTGGATGCACATGCATGTACTACAGTGTACAAGTGTGTGGGACATGTGCCATGGCTGCCCTCCATGGGTGGTCATGCCCCAGTCAGCTGTGTGCACAGGTCACGCAGCCCATGGTCAATGACACCATTACACCATGGCCTGCTATGGACCCAGCCAGCATAATCATGGGGCCACATGCTGCACTGTGTGCACTGGTCAGGCCTGTGTGCTGTGGCAGCAGACAGGCATACCATGCATGGTGCATATAGGCACAACTGTGTGGGTGCCTATGGTAGCCCACAGACATGCACTATATGCCGCACAGTATTCACGGGTGTGATGCATGTTGCACAATAGGCATGCTGTCCCCTGGTCTCTGGGTCATGCATGCCCATCCCAGCAGTGGCCATCGACATGCAGCCACAGTCATAGTTCCCAAATAACTACGCCAGTCCATGCTGTTGCACCTCTGTGGTCTGTATACATACCTGGCTGTGGCACATTGCCATCACGGACCATTGCTCTGTAGTGGTCCAGTCTGGAAGTGTCCCTCCTCCAGAGGTCACCATACCAGTAGTGACACTGTTCCCTGGAATGCTGTAGCCCCCATCTGACAAATGAATCTGGGTGCCACCTGGGCCCACACCATGAACCGTGGGGTGTCCAGGCACTCTGAGCCATAAAACTGGCCCTCCACTTGGACCACTAGGTCCACCAAGTTTGCAAGTTCAACTTCGGATGACCTCTGGTCCTTCCTTGTGCCCGCCACCACTCTGGTTGCATATGCCATATTGCTGGTGATTTGCACTGCCTTGCTGCATGTTCTGGGCCTGTACGGGATGTGGTTCACACCTACTGCGTAATTTGCCATCTTATGTTTTACTTGGGCGGCATGTGTTAGCACCATACAGTAGCACCATAGGGCATGCAGTGTTGCACACTGTGCATGCCTGGTAATGTGCTCATGGGTGTAAAACCAGGGTCAAGGCCCATTCTACCATGCATACATGGCACATTTGAAATGCCATACTGTGGAGGTCAGGTTGTGTCACAACCTGCCCCAAACGTATTGCACAACATATTTTGATAGTGCGGCGTATGTGCACAGCGATGATACCTGGGTGTGCATTGCGCTGTACAGGTGTACACATCACTGAATCACCAGTACAGCATTGCAGAATTACACATATACCTGACTGTGTGCGGTGTACTGTGGGAATGCGTGATTGCAAACCACGGTGCATTTGCAAATGCGCGATGGACTCCTGTTTGCATGGCATGGTTCACTGCTATATTCAACCTGCATATGCTAATGGCCTCATTACATTGCCCCTGCACAACCTAGATATTTGCATGTCATTACAGGACTGAGGTCCATCCATTTACCTGTGGATTAGCATATGATGGGCAACGCACCACCGGGCAGAGTGATGTGAACCAGGAACTACATCTTGAAAGGTAGGCCATTCTTACACTGTGTGTTTGTGTGTGTCACCCTGTCTGTCATTATCCAGTTGTGCTCCACACAGGGCAGTGCTTCCAGGGCTTATGCACATTTCTGTCTTGCTACAGCACTGCTGATGGTGTCTGGAAAGCGTAGAAGGTCAAACTTCATGCGGATGAACTGAAGGCCCTGACAGAGGCCTATGTACTGAGGAGGCTGTTCTGTGTTGAAAGACAGAGACATGGCATGATTATGATAAGGGTTGGGATGAGGTGGGCAGATGCAGTGAATGCAGAGTGGGCATAGAACTGCACCCCCAGGAGTGTAGGAAGCATAGCAGTGGTCTCCTAGCAGAACTAAGGGAAAAACAGGCACAGGTCAGCAGGGATCAAGAGGTCATGGGTGTGGGGCCATCATGCGCAATGCAGCTGATGGTGCAAGAGGCTTTCATGGCCACCACCTTCCAGCCAGTGGCCCTGCTTGATGTTCAAGGTGCTGGACAGGAGGTTGACCTTGCACCAACCCAGCACTGTGAGTATGGTATAGTACTCTCTAGCCATCACATGCCTGTCACACCAACAGTCTAGTGGGTACACTTGCACATACCCAGTGTGTAGTCCCCTTCATGTCACACACACACAGCAGCCACGTGTTTGTACAGCACACCCCTCTCCACACCACATGTGCCTCCCCATATGGTGCCCGGCACACACAGTGATGCTGGCTTGCATGCATGGCCCCTGTCAGCACCTATCAACTAGTGTATGTCAGCATGCTGTTCACCATGTTGGGGCATCCCTAACACTGTTTTTCTTTTCATCCACAGCACCAACAAGGCCTAGGCCTAGTAGGTTATCACAGGTGCATGCCGCTGGACTGTATGCACCCTCCACAGTTCCCACAATCTCCAGGCCCTACTGCCATGTACATCAGAGTCCCTGGTGCAGGCCGGGCCATCTACCGGTGATACATCCCTTGCTGTCTTGGTTGTGTGGGGGGCAGGGGGGGCTGGTGTTGCTGGTCTTGATGGTGGTAGTGGTGGTGATGATGGTGATGAGTTGGCTGCCTATGATGATGATGAAACACCATTGCTCTATGGTGAGCATATCCTGGCATTCGAGGAGCTGGATGACCTGGACGCTGGTGAAGTGCTCGCCACAGACATTGTTGATGGGGGACACCTTCATCAACAGTGTAATCCATGACATGGAGCCCACAGTGCCTCATGGCATCACCCTGAGTGCAGCTGCTGCATCTGGTGCACGTGCATGACAGGATCCTCTGCAGGTCACTGCACAGCATGCACAGCTTCCCACCCGCAGGTGCAGGGTGCAGCTGTGTGCACTGCCACTGCTGTGCCGCAGGGTCCACTGACCTGCACATGATGGCCACCGCCGATCAGCAGCATGCTCTGCAGCAGACACATTAAGCCACTGAGGGGTTGCCCCCACATCACAACCTCATTGCCCTGTGCAGGTGCCACCAGACGTCCTGCACAGGGCACATAGCCCAACCCATGATTGGCCAGCCATACCCAATCAGGAGCCACTCCCACAGGACCCCATGCTGGCCACCCATAAGAGCATGCTGAGGTCAGCTGTGGATGACAAGGTGTGCCTGTATGATGACATGGTGGGGCTGCAGACAACCTTACACCACCATGAGGAGCATTGCTCTGTCAGACATGCTGAGCTGATGGGGGCCATTGCTGCCAATACAGAGGCACTGCATGATATTGCTGCAGCAATATGTGAGCACACAGCAGCAGAAGCTGTGGGCAGTGTGCTCCCCACACAAGCACATGCATTTGATAGCACCTTCAGCACACCTGTGCGACCCCCACCAGGCTTTGCTGATGCCACCCCTTCCCGACTTACCCTGCCATTTCACACCACAACACCTGGTGGTGGTCTTGACTTCACAGTGACAGGACCCACACATGGGTGCCCCCAGTCACGCACACCAGTATACTGTCCAGGACACAGGGCATGGCATGTAGATACCCCAGTCCTGCAGTGGTGCTAATGACATGCATCTCCACAGCCATGCTCAAAGCATCCCTGTGGCCTCGGCACATGGAACTGCCCTGGTGGTTGCCCTGTACTGGAGGGTCTCCATCTGTGTGCATGGCCACACCACAGTGTGCTCATCCTGTTGCTTTGCAGCAGATGGTCAGCACCTTCATCCTGCCACTGTGTGCTATTCAGCATGCCCCCCCATGCTGCAGTGTCACCAGGCATGGATGCCGTGGGGCTGTGGGCTGCATTGCTGGATGACATGGGCATGACATGGGGATGATGAGTACACATTGGCTAACCACTGTGGGTATGTGCCATTCCTAGCATTCTGACCAATGCTGCCCACATTGCCGGACCTGTGGGCATTGGTGCGTGGCTTCTGCCTGTCATGGTCAGGGGTCCTGACAGAATTCTCATTCTGGCATTCCTGCTGTCCATGCTACAACGCCTCTAGGTCACCTTCACATGGGAGGTGGCTGCCAGTGGCATTCTGGGTGCATGGCCACCTGTCTAATATCACACATCCTACATACATGCATACCCACCTCCTGTCACTGAAGTGTTCCATGATGATGATATGATGGTATTCCTGCATAACCACCCTAGAATGGCCATACGTGGGTTGCCCCTCTCCTGTTGTGGCTGCTCCTCCCCATCTGCTGGCTCCATGTGCGGTGCTGTGTCACCCTCCTGATCCTGTAACACTATTCCATGGTCGAAGGTCATATTGTAGGGCATGCAACATGCTAAGAATATGTCACAGACCTTCTGTGGGCTGTATTGTACGGTACCTCCAGATCTGTCTAGGCATCTGAACAGCATCTTTAGGATGCCGAATACTCACTCGGTGATGTTCCTTGTCCTGGTTTGCACCCCGTTATACCTCTCTTCCACCTTGGATGTGGACCACAGCATGGGTGTTAGCAGCCATGGTCTGAAGGGTATGCATTGTCACCCTCTGGATGGATGGGGATGTGTCATTACTCCATTACTCAGTGCCACGTATGTCCATCGTGCACAACCCAGGGCTCACCTGACCTATCACTGACTGTCCTGCATTGTTCTGCCCGGGCGGTGGGCACACAACATGAGGCCACTGCCAGCACTGGTTCAGCTAGTGTGCATTCACTCCACAGCCCCTTGTGCAGTATATGCAAGTGTTGCCACCCTCTGTTGCAGTGCCCAGTAATGCCCGCCTGTGTGTGTGTGTGTCACATAGGTACCTGGTGTGTTGCCCAGCCCCTGTTCCTCTTTGCTGCCTACACCATTCTATGCTGACATTGAGCTACCACTCTTCTTTCTCCTGTCACACTGTCTATGTTGCTTACCCCCCCAGTATGCCTGTCAGTGTGCCCTGCTGGCCGTCACACTTCAGCACCCTCTGTACATCCATCTTGTCTGCACCCATTGTGTTCTGTGTGCACCTGTACTGCTGTTGTGCTGCACTCACCCACGAGATGGCCCCTGGTCAGCTTCCCAGACTTGAAGCGGTGGCACAGGTCTGACTGGTGTCAGATGTAAGCGTCATATTTGGCATACACTTACGTGATGCTCCCTGTGGCAATGCACACCACCTGGCAGTTGATTGAATGGTAGCCTTTCTGGTTCCAATTTGCTTTGCTGTCACTTCCAGGTGGTGCATTGAGGGCCACATGGGTACGATCTATTGCACCAGTACACCGGTGAGGTGTGCCACCCTGTAGAAGTCCTGCTTTGCTTCTGTCTGCTCCACTGCAGTGATAGGGAATCTTATGTACTCACCAGCATGGGGCAGTAGAGCACTGAGGAACTGAGTGAGGAGCCTGGACATGGCTGACTGGGTTATACTGGTGGTGTTCCCCACTAGTGTATGGAAGGTACCTGTGGTGAGCAGTTAAATGGCTGCAGTGACCTTTGTCTCCGCCATGGCATGTCTTCTGTGTGTGGGTGCCTGCAGCTTGTCATGGACCAGGTCACAGAGCTGTCTCAGCAGTGTCCTGCCCCAGTTAAGGATCTCTGTGTCCATCAACTGTTCAAAGGTTATGTGGGGCTGGTACCAACTGTGATGGGCATACCACCCACCTCTGTCAGCCAGCCTATTGTTCCCTGTCTCCTTAAATCAGCCTTTACTGCAGCCATGGCAAATACAAGGCCTGCCATTCATCTGGTGCCTGCAGTGGTGGTTAACATTTTGAGATAGCATCTACAACCAGTAGTTCAAAGAAAGGCATTGTATCCAAATGAATGGCCGAGTATAGATTTGGGAGCAAGAGGTGGGAGACCCCCCCATCTGGAGTAACCAGGTTTACCTCTACGGCTTCAGTTTGGGCACCTATGGCTTTCTTTCAGGCACTTGGCCAGTACTAAAGAAAGCACCCAGATGCCGGATTGTGGAATTTTTCCCTTAGAGCTGGAAAGTGCTCATGCATGGTTTAGGGAGCCACCATCAAACTCCATGCAATATGGAAAAGTGTCCTAGTACTGGCTGGGGTGCCATGTCAAGGAATTGAAGAGAAGTATACCATTTAGGGCTGTGTGTGCCCAGATCCATTCAGAACCTGAGGGTTTGTAGTGAAGAAGTGATTGCTCTGTACCTTGTAATCTGCATTACCAGCGAGTGTAGCCCTGGTGGGGGTCCATCTTTGCTTTGTTATTCTCTGTGTTATGTGAATAAAAGCCACACTCTTGAATCCCATTCCTCGTTTGGACATTTCAGCTATTGCTTCCAGTGTCTGGATTTACTTGGGTGCCCATGACCAGAAGTACAAACCTAGTATAATGCTGAGCAACTGCTTTCTCCCAAGGACCCAGTTTTATGGCCATGCTAAATGGTTTTCCCCCAGGTATGAGCCAGGTAGTTGCCACACTTGGGTAGCCCTGTCTGAAGGATGACAGGCTCAGTAGTAGAAGTAATAGGCCCATACACAGTTTCTGTTTGCAAGAATATTTGTAGTGACTACCTCCACCTCTCGGTGGTGCCTAGTTGTGAGGAGCAGCCCTTCCAGTAGAAACAAAGGGGCCGGTGGGGAGGTTACATGTATATTGATTTTCTTTGTTTATAAAGCTTGCAGCATCAGCAGCAGCAAAGGACCAGCTGCATGATGGAAACCAGTGGGGGCAGCAGGAGCAGGGCCTGCATTAGGGTGGTGGCAGCAGCCACAGGGCCATCGGCTGGTGCCACCTGCACAGCAGAAACAGGAGTAGCAGACCCCAACCTCCTCTGCCAGCACAGGAGAATGTTGGCACCTCTTCTTCTATAAAAGAGGTGGCAGTGCTGATGAAGGAAGTCACCAGCCATGCAACACAACCTTATGGATCAGAGAGGCTGCCTGTAAGGAGGGATAAATTGTTCACCACCATATAGGCCACCCTCAATGCTGAGGACAGGGAGTCATGTCTAGGACTGTCTGGAAAATAAAACATAAATGGGAAGGCCTCCAGAAAGGAACCACCAAGTTCTGAAGGTAGGCTAGGTGGAGGAGCAGCCACCACTAGGGATCGGGGCCATAAGAAGACAAGAAAGCCAAAGGAGTCCACAAGATCTTCTGCAGTCAAAAGGATGTGGGTGGAGGACAGCATCACCAGTGAGTATACTAATCTGATCCTTCATTAAGTTTAATAAAATCAGTGTTGGAGTTACACTTTATGATCTTTGTGACTGTGAGTGAGGGTAGCCCATAAAGGCACAATTGTTAAATACAGCCCCCTCTTCCCATTATAACTCAAGACAGAATGGCAGTGATGCATGAGCTTGAGCTATCAGGGCTTACTGCAGAGTTAGGTCGGGCTAAGCCCTGGCAACCTCCTCTGTAATTCCAACACCGATTGTCATAAATAATTTTTAAAAATTGACATTTACCCTGATGTAATGTTGTCATCTTGTTTTTAGGAATTCCATTTACATACTGTCAACAAAATGCTAAGAACAATAAAGTGTTTTCTTATCATACCTTGCCTGTGAGGGCATGCGTGATAGACAGCAACTGATCTGCCTACAACCCCTCTGTGAAAGTGATGGTGTATGTGTGTGTCACATCATGAGTGTATTATGTCTGTGACAGAGTCATCCAATTGCATGGGTGTGCTGTAGCACCACCATATTCCATACATGGCTCCACAGGGAGAGGTGCAAGAACTGAGAGGATATGGCATCTGTTATGGATTGCATTCTAATTGGTTGTGCTGCTGTCTGACCTCAACATTGTTAACATTTGTTGCATCTGCAATCATGTGCATGGCACCTGTCTCCATTGTGACTATCTCTGACTTGCTGCATGTCATCACTACCATCTGTGTCTTCATCCAGACTGTGCAGTGGGAGTGTGCAGGACTGCCCATTTCTCCAT
Source organism: Neoceratodus forsteri (assembly GCA_016271365.2). Classification (NCBI taxonomy): domain Eukaryota; kingdom Metazoa; phylum Chordata; order Ceratodontiformes; family Ceratodontidae; genus Neoceratodus; species Neoceratodus forsteri. The sequence continues at coordinate 123,811,808 of CM057457.1, forward strand.
ACATTCCCTTTCATAGCAGCCCCATGAAGCAGGGAGTGAGCAATGCTGTCATCCACTACATATGTGTGCTCTGCTGCACTGTGTATATCTTGATTCCCAGTCCTTACACTGAAAAGTCATGCCACTCCATGGCTGTTTCCAGCAGCACTCCTTCCTTACCTGAATAATACATGTGCATTTTTCTTTGCTGGATGTGGACCCCTTAGTGTGTATCCTCCTGATCCCTCTTCATGGGATTATTTGTGGATGGTTTTCCATGGTTAAGTATTATGGCACTTGGCCTTCCCCACAGGATGAAATATGTTTAATTACTGTTGCTTTAATCTTATGTGTTCCAAATTCCATCAATGATTTGAACTATTAGTGTCCATTTGCAACAGGTGCTACAGGAACCTCAAGTGCTCTGTCTGTTGGCATTGAATCCAACACTAGTGTGGAAGGACCACGAAGACCAAGCACAAGCAGTAGGGAACCTATGTCTGGTAAGCTATTTATATTGTCAACAAATTGAATGTAGTGATGAAAAACTGAATAGAAGCAGCAAACCACTGGAACCTTGCCTGCAGCCTTGCACTGCGGTCAAAAGGCACCACTGTTAAAAATTTTGATCTGCTGTGTTGTGAAGTTGAAGTGCTCCTAAGGAACAGGTGGCCACCTGACTCCTTCCCCCATTCTAGTGCTGAATAACCTCTAATATTCCCCAAGGGGTCCTGTGTAAAGCATGACACAAGTAATTAGAAAACACACCTCCATTACAATCCATTCAGCAGGGTGGTTGCAGCATTGTGAAAGTGTGGGGGGGGGGTCATGCAAGTGGTACAGGTATGTGGAGCTCAACATCTTCATGACCAAGCTGGGAATGGCATCAGGCAGTCAGCTTATCTATACAATCTTTATAAGTTGGTGCCTTTGCAGTTCGGTGCAGGTTATCCACCTGTGGCTCAATGGTTTCTGAAAGAGGGGGCCACTAATTCCACGGCCAAGCCCATACCACTTTAAGAAGTAGAATAGCCTTGACTGTCCCTCAGTCAGTGTTTTGGAATGTTAGTGAATCATTACTTGTGATGACGGTGTCTGTGTCACTGAACTGCAGCACTGCAGTAGGTACTGGTGGTGTTATGAGCCATTACTCCCCTAGTGGAGTGTGTGGTGTCATCTGCAGAATTTTGAACTGTGTATGACTAGTGGGCTGATGAGGGGCTGATCATGGTCTGCAGAGTTATGCCACAGTCATCTAACTGTGACAATGAAATAGAAGGGACATCACAGGCCTTCAGGTGGCTATCTGGAACTTGTCAGTAGAAGCTGCTGTTAGGGTGAGAGGGCTAGTGTTGCCATTGCTGAGTGAGGTCAGACAAGACTTTAATAGTGATAGGAAATCATGTTTATACCATTATGTATTTCTATGTTAGGCAACCAGGCAAATAAGAGGGCCATTGTGCACTACTGTACTAGGTTAATTACAAGTGTCACCTGGGAGTACAGGGAGGTTGAGTATGTTGCTCAAGACAGGTCACACAGTTTGCAAGTGAAGGCTGTGAGAGTGAGATCAAACCCAGCTTATTGGATGTATCATGCTCATTTATCACAGCTGAATCACTATAACCACTTGTAAACCTCCTACCATTCTTTGTTCTTCAATGTCAGTCAGGTATTGTGATAAAATGTATTTATTTATTTAAAATTTGGTAACTGGATAAGGCACATTGAGGATCATTTCACATGCAACCCTGGGACAGGGGGTACAAAAGACAACAAGGGTTACAAAAAAAATTAGATACAGAAAAAATACAATATACAAATATTTGTCATTCTAGTAAACTTAGGCTTCAAAGATATTTATACATGAAAAGACAAAAGAATAATGGGAGACAGGGAGGAGGGCAGGAGTTTAGTTTGGGAACTGGGTCAGAGGACAGAAACAAGATGTAACAGGGGATGGTCTGAGAAGACACTTAAGTGCAGGAAAGGAAGGGATGAGGAGGGTTCAGAAGGGTAGGTTATTCTAGAGGGAGGGAAGTCTGAAGGATCAAACAAGTGTCCCAGCAGAGGCACGGGCATGTGGGAGGGTGAAGGAGTGGAGGTAGTTAGTGTGCATGGGATAGGGGGTGGATGGAGCTAGGAGGGAGGAAAGATAGGAGGGAAGAGTGCCAAACCAGTATTTAGAAATAAAGGTAGAACAATGAGACAGGCATCTCAGCGAGTGGGATTGGAGAGATAGGGAGGAGTAGAAGTCACAGTGGTGAGTCAGAGGGGAAGAATTAGAGGCAAAATTACAGAAAGTGTTGAAGAAGATGTAGAGTTTGGTGAGGGAGGTAGGTGGGGCCAAGCCATAGACAATGCTGGTGTAGTCAAAGACTGGGAGAATCCATTTAAGACAATCATGTTGGACTAGAAGGAAACTTTCTTGTGACAGAAGAGGAACCCAGTTTGTCCAGAGCTTAGAGTGAAGGGCATTAAAGTGGGAAGAGAAATCCAGTGAAGGGTCAACCACACTCAAGATACTTGTAAGCAGAGACCTCTTGAGTGGCGTACTATCAGGGTGATGAAGGCAGAGAGGGAGGAGCCTGACAAATTTCTGCTTGGAGCTGAAGGTCATGGCTACAGTCTTTTGGCATTAATTTTAGGCTGTTTGCTTTGAACCAGTTTGTTACAGCAGTGAAATCATGTTGAAGGGAATTTGGACATCAGAGGCAGAGGGACCAGATAGAAAGAGGATGGTGTTGTCTGCAAATGTGTGGATGTGGGTGTGGGTACATACAGAGGGCAAATCATTAATAAACAGAGAGAAGAGAACAGGGCTGATGATAGATCCCTTGGGAACACCTGCAAGGATAGGAAGAGGGGGAGATAGGATGTTGTTAACTTTTACTGACTGGGACCTATTAGTGAGATAAGAACTAAACCAGGAGACGAGAACAGGGGAAAGACCAATGGCACTTAACTTGTTTAGAAGGAGAGAGTGGAAGACAGAATCAAAAACCTTTGTGAGGTTAATAAATATAGTCAAGGTGATCTGCCCATGATCCATTGGGAAGTCAATTGTATCTGTGAGGGGAAGGAGGGAGGAGGTGGTGGAGTGAGATTTCCTAAATCCAGATTGGACTGGGGAGAAAGTGCTGGATGCTGAGAGAAAGTCATTTAGCCTAGTGAGGACCAGGGATTCTTGGACCTTGGTGAGTGATGGGAGACGTGATATGGGGCAGTAGTTTACAGGGGTAGTAGGGTCACCCCTTTTATGAAGGGGGAGGACAGTAACAGACTTTCAGGATGAGGGGATGGTAGAGGAGGAGAAAGATAGATTGAGGAGGTAGGTTAGAGAGATCAAAATTGAAGTAGAAGAAGAGATTTTGAGACATCTAGGTGTATGCCATCAGGGCTGGAATTAGAGGGTTTAAGGATCCAAGTGCCTGAGGACTTCCAGAGGGGAGACAGGGCATCTGAGAGCCAGAAGGCAGATTGGAGGAGAGGAGTTGGGAATGGAGGGGAGGTCTTGTAGAAGGGCACAAGTTGTAAAGAAATTGTTTATGCAGCTACGACACAGGAGGGATCAGAGACAAGGAACCTGTCTCACTAAGGGTGGGTGAGGGAGGTTCAGAGGAAGGTAGTAGGAGTGAGCAGAGTTTGTTCCAGAAGGAGGAGGGAGAATTGTTGGAAGGGTGCAGTTGGACTTTGAAATAGTCAGATTTCATCTGGTGACTTGCCTTTGTACAGTCATATTGGCGGGCTCTGCAGGTCTTTTGAAGCTGCACCAAACGAGGTCATGAGATTTACACATAGACAAGATTTCAGGAGAGATCCAGGGTGATGGTGGCATTTTCCCTGTTTTCAGAGGGCATGGGCATCCCAGATATTTAGGAAGCTGATACGAAGTGGGTGAGGGCAGCATCAACAGAAGGAGTAGAGAGGACTGGCAACCCTTTGCCATTGCTAAGTTAATGAGTAATTTGCTTGTGTCAAGCAATTTGAGCAGTCGGTACTGGATATACAGTATTTGGGGTGATATGATTGGGGACATACTTTCCTGACACAATAAGTGAGGCAGTGGTTACTAAGCACATCAGGAAGAACATTAGCATCACTGATGCAGTGAGGATGGGTTAATAGCACCCAATCAAGCAGGGTGTGGGACTGGGGCGAGGGTTGGGACGTTTTGCTCTTTGTTCAGTTGGGTCAGGTTTAATGATTCAATTTGGTGGCATGGGTTTTGATATGAGGGGAGAGCCAGTCCAGATTGAAGTTGCCATGAAGGATCTGCAGATGTGAGGGTGATAGTAGGGTGATGCAGGAGACAATGGAAGATGGGGGAATTTAGGGAAATATACAGGACTCCACCAAAAGCAGTGTTGGGAACAAAAGGTGAACTTGGCTAGAAGGAGTTTGTGAGATTTAGGACTTTTCACAATGTTTGATATTGCAGGAAAGGAAGTTGTGGGAGTAATTGGAACCTCACCTCCCTTTGCCACTGATCTTGCAGGTGGAGGTTATTTTATTTATTTATTTTTATTTTATTTGAAATTTTGGTAACTGGGTAAGACCACAGAGACAGTTGCTGTCCCTTTTTCAGGGTTGACCCGGTAAGTCAGACAACACGTATACAAAGCAAGTATATTTATATAAAGGCATTACAGTAATATACATGGCAATTACAGCAATAATCAGGAGAAGTTATTTACAGAGAAGGATAACAGTATGTACAGGATATTAGTCAGGGAAAGCAAGCTTGTCAGGGATATGAGAGGACAGCCACATGTCCATGATGCATAGGAGGTCAGGGGAATGCTAAGTGACCCAAACATTTAAATCATCCAATTTAGGGAGGAGGCTTCAGGAATTTATGTGGAAGAACCTCAAGCCCTTAAGAAGGGCCAATGGAGAGGAGGGATGGGAGGGACCAGGGTTGAGCTTGACATCCCCAGCTAGGAGTAGGAGAAAGATGAGAAAAGGATATTGGGGAGGTGAAATTTGAGCTTTAGCCGGTGACCTGTGAGAAAAAAAACATTTGGAGGGGGCAGAAGGTAGGAGATGCAGGATGGCTTCAGGTTCCATAAGAGACACTAAATAACCCAGGGTGGATTTTTAGTATAGGGAATAGGGATAGCATTGGAAGAGGGAGGTGAGAAGGATGGAAGGGTAAGTTGGGTAGGCCACACAGGGAACAGGGTGTATCAGGGAGGGTGTTGGAAAGGGATGGGTCAGAAACAGGTGGGAGGATGGGAAGAAAGAAAAGGAAGGCAACAAGGGGGTGGAGGAGATTGCAGTGGGAAGACATGTTAGGCATGTTATGTATGTTAGCAAGGGTCAGGCAGTAGAATCACTGAGACAAACAGGGCAGTGTAGCAGTGGCCTCTAGTGACCCAACAGTATGAGATGCAGATAGTGATTTAGGGAATAGAAAATCTGTGATGTGTCACAAGACACCTCACATGGCACTTTGCGTGACACAGGGACCTATAAAGTAAATACTTGCCTAGGGCTGGAAGGTGGGGTGGGTGGGCAGCCACCATGATAGCGGCAGCAGGCAATCACAATTCAGCAGTCTGGAGGGTGTAGTGCTGTGCAAGTACCTGCCCCCATTGTGCAGGTTCCTAGGGCTCCAACAGCCATGGGGGTGGGGGGAGAGCATATTCTGGCTCCTAGCTCTCACAGACTAGCTGTGGAGGGAAGGAGAGGATAAGGTAAGGTACATGAAGTGACATAACCACTTGCTGATAAATTCATCAGCAGCAGCAATGTTTGTCATACTACATCAATAGTTCATTATTTGTTTCTTCTTAAAGTGGCCCACAAGTTCCCACTGCTGTTTCATTTCCTGTGTCAGACATATGCCACAACCAATGAAAACACCACCACATGTCATCCTGAGTAGAACTCTGTGTCCAATGTCCAGTTAGGAGGTCCTTTAAAGTAAAGATATATACACAAGGCCGGATATTCAAAAGGGTTGCACCATGCGCAATAGTGTTGCGCCGGCGCAAGTCCGAACTTGCTCCATTCTGCGATATTCAGCAAGAGGCAGTTGTGCCACTGAAAACAGGCTGAGCAACAGCACAATGCAAATTAATGCATGCTGAACTGGTGGGGGAGGTACCATGCATAAACTGCACAGCCCGATATTCAGCCGGGCTGTGCAGAGTTGTGCAGGCGCAACCCCCAACCTGCGCCTGCACAACTTTGAGCCAAAAAAGGCTTGTCGAGGGCCACTCACAGGTGAGCTGCTGCATTGCAGGGTGCAACACAGCAGCTGCCACCTGTGGCTGGCCCCAACCACTCCTGTGCCCCCACAGCCCGATCTCAGGCAGCTGACTGTAATCCCACCACCACCTCCCAGTGGCCCGATCGTGGGCATAGTGTATTCCCCACCAGCCTGATCGCGGGCAGCAATGTGGCCCCAGAACATATCCCTGGTGGTCAGTGGACAAATGCCCGATCGCGGAAAGCTGACAGGCCCTTCTGAACATAGCCCTGGTGGCTATGTTTCACTTACCACGAAGCCCCACTACCCCGCCCCGGCAGCCGGTGGGCGGTAAAGAGCCCACCTGGGCCTGGGCACCTGGGCCACATGACACTGTCTGCAGCTGTGAGCCTACTGGGTGCAGAGCAAGAGCCATCGGGTGTGCAGCCCATATCAGAGCATGACAGTCCAGATTTGAGAATGATCTATTCACAATCTGGACTGAAATGTACAGTAGGCTGCGCCCATTGGCTCTTGCCTGCACCACTGGCTGCAGAGCCCTACCGGCAGTCAGTTGGTGGTGGGCGGCAGGCGGTGGGATGCCGCCGGGAGCGGGTGGTGGGGCCTGCGTGGTGGGTGGGGGGATGCTAGCCACCAGGGCTATGTTCAGGAGGGGGTTTATTAAACTTACTGCCCGTGATCGGGCATTTTGGTCCACTGACCACCAGGGATGACTGCGGAGGAGGGGGTTATTATACACCGCCCGCGATCAGGCATTTCCGTCCACTGGACCACCAGGGATACATTGGGGAGTCACATTGCTGCCCGCGATCGGGCTGGTGGGGAGCACACTCATGCCCACGATTGGGCCACTGGGTGGTGGTGGAGGATCTACACTGTTTTGCCCGTGATCGGGCTGCAGGGGGCGCCGGTCCCTGACGGCCGCTGCCTGGCAGGGCGCCAGGCGCAAGTCCTGGGGATCGGGCGCATCACATGCTAATGGTATGCAAATGGGGCTGAGAATCAGATGCAAATGGCCCCCTGCACCTTGTATGAATTATGGCCCCATTTGCATGTCACCTTTTGAATATGGGGATTTTGTATGGCGCAATGGTACTAGCGCCACATGAGTTGCATGCTCCACTCTGACAACTTGCGGTGGTGCAAGTTCCACTGCGCCATGCACAGTGGCTGTGGCCGGGGGTGATATTCAAAGGAGTGCTCAACAGCTTAACCTTTGAATATTGCCCGCCACACCCCTGCGCAACTATTTTGCACAGCACAAGGACTTGCACCTAAGAATAGTGCAGATTGAATATCCAGCCCACACTGTTTATGTTGCAGAGTACATGTTTAGTATCCCAAAAGAATAGTGGGTCCACTCAACCATGCACATCGTGTGAAGCTCAGGTTGCTCCCCTAAACAAGTAGTCATTCCAGGCTGGAAAGGAGGGTTTTGTGCCCTGTGTGGGCAATGTGCACTTGACAGACAAATTCCCATTCCAGAAAAGGATAAATATGGCGTTAAAATGTTTAGAACTACATTGTGCAAGGGATGACAAAACACAAGGTATATGAATGTAAGTGGGGGGGGGGTTTCAATGGATTGTACACTGGCTTAGAGTGAGACAGTGGTGGAGGTTCATACTGCAGTTCATACTGTGGTTTGTCAGAAAACTGAGGGTGCAACAGCCCATTTTTGCTGCCATCTGAGAACCCTTTCATAAGTGTTTTTCTCCTTTTCAGAATCGACTTGTCCAGTCTATTTTTAAATGTTGTCTTATGTTCACTAATAGTTATGTCCAGTAATAGATTGTTCCACATTCTGACCACTCTCTGTGAGAAAAAGAACCTTCTATTGTTTGTATTAAACTTAAACATATACAATTGCAGTGGATGCTCCCTGGTCTTCACTATATCCTGTTTGAAGGCAAATCCATTTCAATGGCCTATGCAGCCAGTATAGTGTTATGCTTGTGCAACTGTGTTAGTTTGGGTCTGGCCATTCACACTCTCTATTCCAGAAGAATTGCCACCCTGTAGGGGTACCAAAGGCAAGTAACCCTTGAAGAGGGTTCCAACCCTAGAGTTGCCATGGGATGATTCATGTGGCTAAAAAGTACCTTAGGAAGGATACCAAAGAGAGAAGTGCAGTCACAGGAGGAGGAGGGGAGGATGGTGGGGCAAAGAAAAAGTGCTTCACAATGAGGCTGAGAGGAACTGCTTATATAACTCAGGAAGTGGGATTGGCTGGCTGCTTGTCCATTGACCTCCAGGCAAAGCCTTCCAATTCAATAGCTTACACAGCCAATATAATGTTATGCTTGTGCAACTGCATTAGTTTTGTTTTGGCCAGTCACACTTCTATTCCAGAGGAACTGATACCTGTAGGGGTACCAAAGGCAAGAAACCCTCGAAGAGGGTTCCACCTCAGAGGTGCCATGGGATGATTTCCATGGCTAAAGGTGCCTTAGGAAGGATCCCCAAAAAGAATGAAGTATGAAGCATATGAGCAAGCTGTAACTGTGACATAGTAGTAGACAAGCATCAGACAGTTTGATAATGTAATGAGATGCTCAGGATGATAACGTGATGAAAGCCAGGTTTGCATGGCATAATTCCAATGGTTTGCATTGAGAATGAGGGGGTCCTCTAAGGAGAGAGGGAATGGCAGGGACATCATCCACTTCCATCCAACAGTGGAACCTACCTAAAGAAACTAGGGGACACTACTATGCTAACTAACAGTTATGACCTGAGGCAATGGAGGAGAGAAAAAAAAACCTTTGAGGAAGAAATCTCTGGGAATCCAAGGCCTAGGTCACCTTCCCTCCTGGCCTGGCATATTTTACTTACTGACAGTTCTGCAGCTGCAATTCAGAAAACCCAGTTAAAGGGAGGTTGAAAATAATGCAATTTGGAGGAAGGCTCTCACTCAAATCCCTCTAGCAGGAATGCCATGGAAAGTTGCGAGTGTTCTCTGCAACACGAATAGACAACCAAGGTGGGAAAAGGAGAGTGACGACTGTTGAGGCACTCACCTGGCCTACTCCACCCTAAACTCAAACCAGGTGAACCAGAGGCAGTGTAGGAATGTGGTAAAGGTCCCCTGCTAGGGAAACCACTAAAGCCAATGGATAACCGTTATTTATTTCAGTCTTTTGGTAACCGGATAAGGCCCCCTAGGTGCAAGTGCCTGTTTTCAGGGGTGACCTGGGAGCACTGGGTGCTTAAGTGACTTGCTCAGAGTCACACAGTATGCAAGTGGAAGTTGTGAGAATCAAACCCAGGTCTGGTCTTCTGGATGTACCAAGCTTGTTCACAGCTCATTATAGTGGAACACTAGAGCCAGAGTAGTTCAGAGTAACCACCATTCACAGCTAGTCTTAAATTCTACACCAGGAGCTGCTGTCATGCAGTGAACAGCTAAAGTGAAGCCCAAAAGCGAGACATTCCCAACTATAGGCCAGGTGAGAAGGACCCTGCCCCAAGTCAAACATGCTCAAGATGTGGACTAAATGCAGAGGAGGCCATCGGCTGCAGGAACCTGCGCCAGAATGGTATGGTTTGCATGCCCCAAAACTGATAGAGAGCTGAAAAGCTGTTGACCAGCTGAATGACGCACTGATATGCTGAAACGTAATGAGCGGTGAGTGCTGAGACCTTGCAGGTCGAATGCAGATTGAGGCAGCAGACATCCCAGAGGCTGAAGCTGAGGGATGTGGTAGGCATGAAGCAATGATTGCATATGCAAGAGTGGACCTGCACGTAGGTCGGTAAACAGTAGTAGTGATAGGTGGACCTGCACATAGGTCTGCATAACATAGTAGCAATGAAACAGCACCATGAATAATGGGGAAAGACAGCCAGGCATCTAAAACCAATAGAGGTGACACATACTCAGAGGATTTGTTAGGCGGTGACAAGATTTGAAACTAAGTAACAGTCTCAGCAGTAGCTTTAGTTGACCTCTGAGTATAACAGGGTATATGAACATAGAGCAACATCTGTAATGAGTATAAAGAGTTGTAAAGCTGCAATAAACATAAACAAAAGAGACACAATGCTCTGAAAGCAGGTGTAACCAGGCAGTGCAATGAGGTAAGTAGAATAAGAGAGCAGGATTGAGCTGCATAGCTAGGTTCAGAGTAAGCCTGAGTCAGGTGAAAACAATTAAGTATGCAACATGGAAGCAGCTATGGCTGAGCTGAAACACACAGATAATGATTGCAGTTGCATTGCAGTAATTTGAGAGTTGTGAGTAATAGAGCAAATAGTAGGAGCTTTGGAGCATATGCTAGGAGCTTAGAAACAAAGCTCCCTCCAAAAACAAAAACAAAGACACACAAACACAGAAAACAGGGAATAAAGACAGAAGAAGCATGCACATCTGAAGGCAAAATACAAACCAGAAGCAGAAAGAAACACAGAAATCCAGCAGACAAGCAGGAGCAGCAAGGGGCCAACCAGCACAGAGGACAGACTGGATAGAGCCTTCAGTGCAAAGAAAAGTGCTTCAATGAGGCTGCGAGGAACTGCTTATATAGCTCAGGAAGTGGGAGTGTCTGGCTGCTTGGCCATTAAACTCCAGGCTAAACCTTCCAGTTCTACAAATACCTATAGATATGGTTCATTTACAACATCCCACAGAAACTGTCATCTCTGTTCCAAGGACCTAAGATTTAGTGTCTCCTGTCTGTTTTGATATTCCTTGTTTTTGAGACCCTTTATTTGTTTGGAGAATTTTCTCTGGACTCTTTCTAAATTGTGTATGCCATTTTTTATGTTTGCTTCCATGCATGTGCAAGAAACATAGTGCCATCATCCGAGCTTTTGTAGTTGTGGCACCCTGTCTTCCAATTCAATCAGTGTATTTGCAGGCGCGGCCACAGTTCACCAATGAATGCTGCAGCTGTCTATGACAGCAGCTGAAAATGCAGTGGCGTACAGCTGAAAGGGAGAGACTGCTTCAGTGAGCAATGATAAGATAGTGTTTATTAGCATATTGCAGGCAATCCTGCTTGTATACATCTCTTCTTTCTCTTCCTGGAACATAAATTCAGTTTGAAGTGAACTTTTCCTAGTACTATCTTTCTGGGAGGAGGCAAGTGACTAAAATGACATCCTTGGAATGTTTCCAAGAAAAGATCTAATTGCCATCCTTGGAATGTTGAGTCAGAGTTCAGGGTAGGAGCGGCATTGACAAAAGCAGGAAAACAGAATCCCAAAGAGACTGAAAAGATAGACGCAGCTGTCGTCTGTTGGCACACCTGATCAGCACTGTAATAATATTCCCCAACCCTCTGAGTGTCTCTGAATAGCGCTCCCGCCCCACCTGCCGATACAGTATGGGTTGACGGTGCCCAATCCCCTTCGCCCAGCCCCCCAGAGTTTTGAGGTGCCACTGGGAGCCTCACCCATGCGGGCATAAGTGAGAATGATGATGAGGTGCCCAATCCCCGCCAGCGCAATTAAACCCCCCAAAAGAAATAGACTTCCAGTTGCCAAGCTGGGAGCCCATCCCAGTGTGGCACACATCAGAGTGGCTGACGGGGTGCCTCCAATCCTCCATTGGCTCCACTGCCCCCCAAAAATCTTTCCAGGCCACCACGCTGGGAGACCACCCCAGCATGGCACAAGTCCCGCGTTGTCTTCCTAAAAAGAAAACAAATACCTGAAAAGAAAAAAACGGTCCCTTGTTGATTGTCTTGCCCCCAAACCCATGCCCACCCTCTGCACATCCACCTCCCCACACCCCCACCTCACCCCATACTTACTTCCAGAGGCCAGCATGATGCTCTTCGGTAGACCGGGAACAAATCTGCACTCTTCAAAGCCATCCGCAAACTGAAGAAATGACGGTAAGCTGTATAAATGACTGATTTATGAGCGTGCATTGCACAGTTCCTACACATGCTTGTAAGTTTGCGAATTTTTACAATTTTTACTCCATATTTTCAACACTGCCATTTTACCACATATCTTTATGAACAGTACAGCTGTCATTTTTCACATCTCGCCCAAAATTTGTTTCCATGCATGTAGCGTACAATTGTGCAGTCGGTGTGCAAAATCAATGTTTGGGACAGATTAAGAAAATCACAGTGACACTGTTCATGAGCAGAGGTCTTAAAATGGCTATGTTAAAAATTTGGTGACAAAAGTTCATAAAATGACTGTGTTACGAGCATGCGTGGTGCATTTTCCACGCACCCTTGTAAATTCATGAATTTGTAATATTTTCAGTCCAGATTTTCACCACTGGCATTTTTCCACACTTCCTTATGAACTGTACAGCTGTCATTTTTCACACCATGGCCGAAATGTGTTTTCGCACTTCCAGTGCAGAAATGCGTGGTCACTGTGGGAAATCACTGTTCGGGACAGATTAAGAAAATCACAATGACACTGTTCATGAGCGAAGGTCCCAAAATGCCTGTGTTGACAATCTGCTGTAAGAAATCCCCAAACTAATTACATTATGGTTGTGCATTGCACAGTTTTTATTTTTTATTTATTTATTTAGCTTTTTGTTGACCGGATAAGTGCACTAGACAAATCCTGCCTATTTTCAGGCACGACCCGGGGAAGGGGGATACAGATGAATGCCAACTGACCTTGAACTAGATTAAGCTGTTGGTGGTATTTTTAGTGAATGAGGAAATTCGGCCAGGACACTGGGAAATTCCCCTACTCTTTTCGATAAGTGCCATGGGATCTTTAACATCCACCTGAACTACCACCAATCCAGGCAGATGGGACCTCAGTTTAACGTCTCATCCGAAAGACGGCACCTCAGAAATGCAGCACCCCTCTCATGCTGCATTACAGTGTCAGTACTGGGATATTAACCCAAGTGCCAGATGTGGGAACTGAACCCACAGCCCTCTGATCTCCCGGCCTCAGAGGTGAGTGTGCTACCTACTGAGCCACTGACACTGCTGAAATGTGTTTTCGCACTTCCAGTGCAGAAATGTGTGGTCACTGTGGGAAATCACTGTTCGGGACAGTCTCAGTTTCTACGTATGCTCGTGACTTTACCAGTTTTTTTAATATTTTCACTGAAGATTTTCAACATTGCCATTTTTTACACTTCCCCATGAACAGAACAGCTGTCATTTTTCACATCCTGTTCGAAATGTGTTTTCGCACCTGCGGTGCCAAATGGCATAGTTGCTGTGCAAAATCAGCTTTCTGCTAACAAACTGATATTGCCACTGTTCATGAGGTGGGGGTCACAAAACCATGTTGAAAATTTGGAGTGAAAATACCAACGAAAGCCTGAGGCATTAGGGTTTCCGACCATAACGCCCCACCCTGTAGAGACTGACAGGCATCAGAGGTGTGACTTGGGATTGTTGCCTGTAATGCTCATACCATTCCACCCTCACCCACACCCTGCAGCCAGTGAGAGGCACTGAGGTATGCCTTGGACTCTTCGGACCCAAACTTCACCCCATTCTCCTATACAGCACCCACCTCACCATATTTCCTGATGGAATGGGGTGAATATAAGGGCCAAAGACCCCAAGGTACACCTTGACACTTGTCGGTGTCTGTGGTGTAGGATGTGGTGAAATGCTATGGCTGTTATGCCTGATGACCCAAAGGCACACCCCAATGCCTGCCACCTCTGCAGGGTGGTGGTGGGTTGGCTTCAGTTCAATATTTCACTGCCATTCCTATTATGCAGCTCTGTAACTTCTACACCACCAATGCCAGCAAGCAAACATTCGGCATTGACAAATGCTTGTTTTATGACAGGACCTGAACTGGGAACTGTAGTCAACATGTGGCCTTACATACTGTATATTTGGTACAATGGGAGAAGGATCCTAGCATCCCTGGAGACAATGTTCTTCCTTGTAGTGCATATAATCTTATTTGCCCTACCTATGACTGTATTTGTCTGTTTAGAGAATTTTAAGCCCAGTTATTAGTATTCCCAAATCCTTATCCACTGTTGTTTCAACTAGTACTACTTCCCAAGATGGTATTGCTGTTTGTTGTTTTTTGGTCCTAAGTGCATGACTCTGCACTTATCGATGTTTAAAGCCATACCGCAAGTTTTTGTCCATTTGTAATGATGTCAAGATCTTTCTGAATTGACATTTTCAAGTGTGCTACAATCACCTCCCAATTTCAGATCATCAGCAAAATGTACATTGTTGTTGTGTATTTTGTTATTAAGACCTGCAACAAACACCTAGATATATAAAGTCCCAGCACTGACCTCTGGGGACTTCACTGGTTACTCCAGTTGTTGCGGGTAGTGCCCGCTTATAGTAACCCTCTGGTTCTACTATCTAGCCAGTTCTGTATCCGCTGTATGAATTTTCCATTAACATTTCTCTGTGTCAGTTTTGTAAATATATGAGCCTGGGGAATCCTGTCAAAAGCTTTACTGAAATCAATATACATGACATCACCAGGTGTTTTGTTGTCAGGTTGTTTACTAACATCTTTATAAAAAAAGAGTAGATTAGTGGGAAAATTAATGGAGAGTATACTAAAGGAATGATTGGGGGTGTACTTGGAGGAAGTGGGAGGTCTGGATAGTCAGCAACATGGGTTTGTGCCAGGTAGATCATGTCAAACCAATCTTGTGGAGTTCTATGAATTGGTAACATCAGAACTGGACAGGGGAAAGCCTGTGGATGTATTATTCTTGGACTTCAGCAAGGCGTTTGACTCTGTCCCCCACAATGGTCTGGTGGAGAAACTGATGGAGTTAGGAGTAGGCCCTTTGATGGTCAGATGGATTGAAAACTAGCTAGCTGGACGCACCCAGAGAGTAGTGGTCTGTGGGGAGCTCTCGAACCCTAGAGAGGTTGGTAGTGGGCTACCGCAGGGCTCGGTCCTGGGTCCAATCCAGTTTAATGCATACATATCGGACATCAGGGAGGGTATAGGGTGTGAAATGAACTCTCTTCGTGGATGACTCCAAGATGGGAGCAGTAGTTGAGGGAGAAGAGGGGAGGTTGGCCCTGCAAGGGGACCTGGACACCCTGGAAAGCTGGGCTCACACACGGAAATTAAATTTCAATATCACCAAGTGCATGGTGTTGCATCTTGGTCGGGGAAACCCTAAACACAGGTACACCCTGGGAGGGAGGCGCTGGAGGCCTCAATAGGGGAAAAGACCTAGGGTCATGGTGGATGCTGTATGAATAACTCTGAGCAGTGCAGGAGAGTGGCTAGCAAGGCAAACAGGATGTTGGGATGCATCGTGGGGATCACCTCTAGGAGCAAGGAAGTGATTTTGCCACTGTACAATGGACTGGTTAGACCACACCTTGAGTACTGTGTACAGTCTGAGACCACACTTGAAGAGGGACATACAGCTCCTGGAGAAGGTACAGAGGAGGGCAACTAAGATGATACGAGGCTAGGGATTTGACGATGAGGACAGACTTGAGGAGCTCTGCCTGTTTTCATTGGAGGAGAGGAGACAGGGAGGACATGATTGAGGTCTCTACTACCTCAAGAGAATAAATACGGTAAACATGGAGGGATCTTTAGACTAAAGCAGGAGGTATCACCAGAGGGCATGGTTTGAAGTTAGAAGGTGGAAGGGTGAGGGGAAAAGAGGAGGAGGTTTTTCACTGAGAGGTGGTGGACCCTGGAATGCACTGCCTGGTGAGCTGGTTCAGAGATCCATAGTGGAGGGCTTCAGAGAGGGTGGACAGACACAGAAAGTGGATGTATCAGATGATGGCCTGTCCAGGGGTGGGGATGGATGATAGGGGTTTCTGGAGCTCAAGAGATGGGAGGGCCTCGGCACCCAACTAAGGATCTAAGGTTCGAGCAGACTCGATAGACTGTAAGGCCTAATCTGCTGGCAAATAGTATGTTAGTATGTTAGCCAAACCAGATCTTTTTCTGACAAACTCGTGCTGAGTACTGTCAATAATACCTAGAAATGTTTCTATCTGATCTTTCATGATCCCTTCCAGAATTTTCCCTGCTATGGATGTCATGCTTTGTGAGGTGCTGATGAAGGGACAGCTTAGTGGAACATGTGGGTGTTTTAACATCAGTCAAACCTCAGCTTTTAAATACTCATGGGCTTTATACTTCACTTCCTCTGTAGGATGTGGTGTTGAGGGGTGGTACATGTACAGCAGTTACCAAGGAGAGTAGGCAAGGTCAGAGGATGTAAACCAGCAACAGAAGATCAAGCTACAATAAGGTTAAAGTGGACAGAGTACTGTACTACAATTACTGATGATGTCATTAATTTGACATTTGCACAGTTCATTCTGTTCAAACTGTATATTTCTCATTGTACTGCAGACAGCTCTGACACATTGCCACCAGCAGTGCCATGCCCATAGGATCACCAGGAGGACGAGAAGAAGAAAATGACCAGTACATGGTCCAAAAACCATGTGCTGAAGATACAAAGGAAGCTGGAGAAGCTGGTGTGGAGGGAGAAGCACTGGCACCCCTCTGAGAAAGAGACAGTGCCACTTGAAGCACCATCCAAACAGGAACACACCCGCTACCACCGGCACCCAAACAGCAGGAGGAGAGCTGTGACATCTGGACAGACATAAACAAATTTAAAAAAAAGGTGACTGTCAATGCAGACTGGCATTGTAAGACTCAAGGCCAACCAGCACTGCATTTTGTCATTTGTTTAGAAAACTGTCCTCCAGGGGAGGCCACAGCAGAGGCTAGCAGTTGATCACCAATGCCATTGAGTGTGTTTTGGGAGCACTCATGGCTGAAAATTGTAAATAGTGCTGAATCTTTTGTTGGTTGTTGTTATATAAACAGTTCAATTTTGCTGCTTGTCCTTTTATAGTTCTTTGTTCAGTTATTACTTGTTTTGTCATGATATAAACATTTCCTATTGACACAAGCCTTTCTTGTCATGGGTCTCTTTACTGGGTATGAAGGTTAACAAAAGTTTAATGAACATGTCTGATTCACCTTCAGACAGTTTCCTTGTATAATCACTCTTTAAAACTTTACAGTACTAGTGGTTCTGGTACAGAACATGACCAGTCTGAAGGGATGCTGATTTTGACAGTAGAAGTAATGTGATGATGAGTACGATTGGGTGACTGAGTCAAAAGGGCCCTTGTGTGGGGAGGGAAATAGAGGCACCTTGGTGATGCAGTACAGGCAGACAGGATAGGGCTGCTGTGGACCCACAGGATGGCTTTCAAACTTTCAGAAGTAAATTGAAAGTGTGTTGCATGGAGATGCACAACAATTTTCATCATACAGAAGTACTCTATCCCTCACCAGCTCTTACTCAGAACCCTTCTCTTCCACCTCAACAGTAGCAGTAGCAGGATGTTTGGACTGAAGATGTTCTTCCATCTGATGCACACTGCGCCCAGCTCTTTCTCCTTCTCTTCTGCCAGGACTGTTAATGGTCCTGGACCCCCCTTAACATCATCCTTTCTGCTACTGACTGCCACTGGATGTACACCCTCATTGCTGTTAATCCCCAGTAGCTCTTAAGTAAACTCCTACAACTCCTGTGAGTGTGACTGTCCTCTTCCTGAGACTTCTGATACTGACACAGTAGTGCAGTGACATCCATGGCAGTTTTTCTTGTCACTTCTGCACACTGAGAAACAGCTGCTGTGGGAGTGGGGCTACTACACCAAAACCCAAAGAAACTGGGACAAAAAATGACTACATACATAAATACATATTTAAACTAATAAATAGGTGGGAGACTGGGAAATTATCCTGGCCTCTTATTAACAGCACTAGCTCATCACCAAATCGTAATTTAAATATTCTTACCTTTAATGCTCGATCCATGAACATCTCTAATTATGCTGTATTGGAAATACTTTCTCAGACCCTAGGACTGGCAATAATTGCAATAACAGAAACATGGGGTAGTATAGACAAAGATTGGATAGCGAAACTGCCTGGATATAGACACTACTATAAATACAGACAGAACACAAAGAAAGGAGGAGGGGTCAGCCTTTATATAAGGAACAACATCCATTCGTATGAAAAGGAAACTGACTTGCAACTGGAAAGTGTCTGGGCCTATATCCAACCCACTGGCTCCTACAAACTACTTGTCGGAACTTGCTATAGACCACCATCTTCAGACTTAAATGTCACCAGACAGATTACAGAAGAAATACTGCAATTAGCTAACAAGAACACTATATTAATACTGGGGGACTTTAATTTACCAACTATAAATTAGAACACCCTCTCTGAAGCTAATCACAATGATGATCAACTTCTTTCTGTAATAATAAATCTAGGTCTTAAATAAATTGTAAGGGAACCCAACATCTGACATCAAGATCTTACCCCCTGTGGGAAATAGTGATCACATGTCCATATTCTTCTCTATGCAATTCCCCCTTCAACCCAAAACTAACAAAATTAAAATAAAACAATATCATAAAGCAAATTTTAACTGCAGCAATCAAGCCCTTGAAGAAATTAACTGGGAACAGGCCTTTCTCCCACTAAATACAAATGAAGTTTGGGACTCTTAAAAACAAAATAACTCAACTTGATAAACAAATATATACCTGAGAAACATAAATATAACAATAAAGGAAAAATTCCACAATGGTTTAACAAAAGCATCAAATCATTAATTACCGAAAAAATAAGCTCTTCTCCAAACTTAAAAAGCATCACTATCTCAAGTCAATAAAATATTGCCAACTTATAGAGAGACAGTCAAATGTTAAAAAAACAGATAATTATAGCTAAACGTAACTCTAGAATTTAAGACTGCTCACACAAAAGACTGTCATAAGGCTCTATATTCATACCTAAATGAAAAAAGGGCTGTAACAAGTTAATAGGGCCATTAACTATCAACACACAAACAATTACCACAGATATCAAAACAGCAACTGAGCTTAAATAATTACTTTTCATCTGTTTATGCACAAAATCAGTTCCTCTATCTATTATTGTACCCCTAAAGGGTGAAATAAATATGATCACAGAACAAGATACTCTGTCAGCATTAAACACCTTAAAAAAACACACCAGTTCTGGTCCAGATGGGATTACGTCAAGGTTTTTAATAGAAACCAAAAACACTATCATTCAACCTCTAAAAATAATTTATAACAAATCTCTATCTGAATCAATTGTACCAAAAGACTGGTGCTCTGCAATAGTTACACCAATCTTTAAAAAAGGTTCTCATTCAAAGACTGAAAACTATCGACCTATCAGTCTAACATCTATACCATGTAAACTAATGAAAAAATTATCAAACATAAACTCGAAAATGAAATGATAACTTTAAATATTAATGATATGTACCAACATGGGTTTAAACAAGGTTTTTATGTGTTACAAACTTGATTTCCTCCTATGAATACATTAACTATAACTTGGACTGCAATATACCTATGGACATTATCCTGTTGGACTACAGTAAGGCATTTGATAAAGTTTCCCACTCAATACTGATTGACAAACTTAGCAACATGGGGTTCTCTCCTATATTGGTTTCTTGGATAAACCAGTGGTTGGATGAGAGAACACAGAGAGTTAGGGTAAACGATGAAATGTCTGGTGTAAGAAGAGTGACCAGTGGGGTCTCCCAGGGCTCGGTGCTTGGGCCAACCTTGTTCAATCTGTTCATAAGTGACATGCATATATCTGCTAGCAATATAATGGTTAAATTTGCAGACAACACAAAACTTGGGGGAAAGGCTATAAAATACAATAATATATCCGGACTACAAGTTGACTTATCACTTGTAGAACAATGGGCATCTACAAATGAGATGTATTTCAACATTTCTAAATTTGTAGTACTACACCTGGGAAAAAATAATCCAGCTCATACATATTACTTGAATAACACTATCATCAGAACCTCTACAGTAGAAAAAGGACCTAGGAATATTTGTGAATAATAAACTATCCTCAACTACCCACTGCACCAAGATAGCAAACCAAACTAATGCTATACTCCGTAGAATAAGTAAAACATTTGTATCTAGATCAGAACAATGTCTCCTCCCCTTTACAGATCCATATTAGGTCATTTTAGATTATGGCTCTCCTTTCTGGAGCCCTTATTTGATCTTGGATATCAACAGGATCGAAAATATTCAGCAGAGCCACTAAACTCATTCCACACTTATCAAACCTTGACTATAGCACTAGATTAGTTAAGACAGGACTACACACTTTGTCTCAAAGAAGACTCAGAGGAGACTTGCTACAACTATTTAAAATACTAGGCAGTTAGGAACAGATGCAGATCTGTGGTATTAAATTTTCCACCAGAAAAACCACAGCCAGATTACATAATAGACAACTAGAAATTATGAGAGTAAAGACCAACAAACGAATCAACTATTTTACTATAAGGACACCAAGAATCTGGAATAAGCTACCACAGGATTTGGTCGACTCGCCTAACATCTTTACATTTAAGAATAAACTAGATAAATGGATATCTGGGTAGGGACTCAGTAAATGATCCATGTATATGGAGGACAATCGTGATGGGCGTGTCGCCTTCTTTTGTCCTAAACACCAAAGTACCAAAGTAACTGTTAGTTTTGATGCTAACTCCAGCTGACAATAGCATAATATGGGGCAGTGCTGGCACTACACTGCCACTGGAAATCAAGCAGCACTGACTATGCTGCATACACTATCACCTTCCTCCACACCCTCTGCACCTCCTTGTGACACTGTTCTCACAGAGCCTCTAACAACGGGACATTTTCTGTGTCCTCCGTGCTTTCCTTGCCCACAATTGTTTGATGAGTTTTCCCTCACTAAAGACCACAAACACATTAAAACCAACACAATACCAATTCAGAACAGAGACTACCAGACTATTATGCAATAGTCATGTGAAATTCAACAAACTGGTGTAATGTCTTTGCCTCAGCACTGCAAGTACAGACAGCAGCACTTTATTTCTTGTACTGCACAATAAGACTGCAGATTATCAGTCAAAAGCCTGTTCTGTGAAGCAGAACAAACAGAGCTCTTTCCTCCTCAGAAACCACTTCAGAAGTGAGTGGCTATGCAGTATGAAAAGTGTGCTGTAGCCTGATACCTCCTTCTGCACCCCATGTGACTGCAGCTGAACGCAGAGTAATTTAAGCTTTCCACAGAATTACTGTGCTAAACCACAGAAATTAGTGTCTACAGTGGAATGAAAAAGGAAGACAAATTATGCAATCCTTGAGTTCTGTGGAGTTAAAAGAAGAAATACAAAATAAAACCAGAAATGGTGGAACAAATGAAAAAAATAAAACCCAAAGAAAGGTAGATTGCTGACACTACAATTATGGTGCTCTACAGGCTGGGTGGTTAAATTCATTATGTGACCTTAAAATTGACAATACTACCAGCAGAAAAATAATGCAGAATTATATTTCAAACAGCGAGAAAAAAAAATGATCTGGTGAAATAAGTGGTAAGAAACTTTAATCCTGCAGTTGAGGTTAAATATCCGCCAGTAGTAAATATACTGTATACTGCAATATGAGGTGAAAATACATAGTGCATTTTTGGTAGTTTGGAATTTCACCACAGGTGAAAGGACGTAAAATTCTGTGAAAGTTTTGAAATTTGAAGGAACTTCCACAAAAGCAGAATTCACAACTTCCGCCCAGCTCTAATAGTTAAAGGGGGGATAGCATAGAGGGGATCAGGAAAAATCAAACATCTTGATCAAATACTTCTGTTTAGTGTTCACAGTAAAAAGAAAAGGGGAGAGACCATGAAAATGAGCCAGTAGCTTTGATGGGAGGGAAATGGACACTAGTCCAGTTTTCTGTGCAGATAGTCCAGAAAGTACTTGCTAACCTCCAAGGGAGCTGAGGGAACTCAGTGAGGTACTAGCTGTACCTCTGACAGATCTGTTTAACAGATTACTGAAGAACGGCAAGATCCCAGAGGACTGGAGAAGGAGAGGTAGTACCACTCACAAAAGTGGTAGCAAGGAAGAGGCAGGCAATTATAGGCCTGTTAGTCTGACATTGGGGTAGGTAGGTAGGTAGGTTGATGGAAACATTGCTGAAGGAAAGAATTGTGGAATATCTTAGATCTAACAAATTACATGATCTAAGGCTGCATGGCGTCATAGGGGGAAGGTCCTGACAAACATATCTGACAGATTTGACTGGATAATAAATGAGTTGGGTCAGGGAGGGGCAGTGGACGTGGCCTACCTGGATTTCAGAAAGGCTTTCAACACCATTCCACATAGGAGATTGATAAGCAAGTTGGTAACTTGGGGTGGGTAATGAGGTGGTAACCTGGGTAAGAAACTGGTTAGCAGATAGGACACAGAGGGTAGTGGTAAACAGAGTTTACTCAGAGGAACGGAGGGTGACCAGCAGCATACCACAGGGATCAATACTGGGACTGGTCCTCATTAATCTCTTTATAAGTGACATAATGGAGGAACTGGAAGGGAAGATCTGGCTCTTTGTAGATGACATCAAGGTCTGCAACAGAGTGAATGCTCAGGAAGGGGTGGAAAGGATGGGCAGGGATCAGAAAAGACTGGAAGAGTAGTCAAGGGTATGGCAGCTGGGTTTTAATGCAAAACAGTGCAACATTATGCACATTGGCCATAGAAACCTGGGAACAGAGTACACATTGGGTGGAGGATACTGACAAAGACCAAATAGGAAAGAGACCTAGGTGTAATTCATATTGGGTGGCCTAAAGGTGGCCAGACAGTGTGACAAGGCAGTCAGAAGGGCTAATGTTATGTTTGGGTGCATAGGAGGGGCTATCTCCAGCAGGAAGATGGAGGTGGTGCTGCTCCTGTATAGATCTCTGGTAAGATCCCACCCTGAGTACTGTGTCCAGTTCTTGAGATCACATATCTGGAAGGACATAGGCAGAGTGGAGGTGGTCCAGAGAAGGGCTGCCAAAATGGAGCAGGAGGGAATGGGGGATATGATAGAAACCATTAAATACCTCATGGGGGTTAATAAGGCACAGAGGGAAGGTGCTTTGCAGAGAAGAAGGTGCTCTAGAACAAGCGGGCATGCTATGAAGCTGGAGGGGGGTAAATTCAGGAGCGATGTGAAGAAGTTCTAGTTCACAGAAAGGGTGGTGGACACCGGGAACAGCTACTTTTTTATTACCATCATGTAAAATTTTGTGACGGTTTAAAATACAAAATTTAGTAAAGCATTTTTATTTGCACCTTTTCTGAATTATGGTATTAGTCCCCATAATTTAACTGGTATCTATATAAGTGTAGTTCCCATAAACATTCATCTTATACTTTAATTCAAGTGGCTAACACTTCACTCTTCTCACCAGCAGTTCCAATTCTTTCCTGTTTTCGCAGCCTTTAGGTGTGAAAGTATCGGAAGATAATAAAACATGGACTGTTTTCCTGCTCGCTAATAGTGTCCTGTCAATGGGATCATGCCCCATCTCCATCTACCCCTCCAGCAATATAGTCAGTGTGGTTGGTTTGTTTGTTTTAATTTGGGTGGAACGTAGAGATGTGCAAAGTTGAGAAAAGTGTGGACTTTCAAAGATTTTTCCTGGCGAAGTGGCACTTTTTTCCACAATGTGAGCAAATGTCGCACTCAGATTTGCCACTTCATGGGAAAAAAATGCCACTTCATCTGAAAAAACATTGTGAAGTCAGAGTTGGTGATGCCAACAGGAACTTCATGAAGTTGAAGTGTCACAGCTTCACAGCAAGTTCACTGATGAAGTTTAACTTTGCTGCATTTCTAGTCGGGCACGTCACTTTAGTCTTCACAAACCTACATCTCCAGGCTGCTCAGTTAGTTTTCATTACAGTAGAAAGGAAGACAGACACCAGAGGAGACATCACTGATCGCTTGCCATGTACATTGGCTCCTAATCCAACAGACACCACCAGCACATCCTTCCTACTGTTCTCACCTCACATCAAATAAAACTACTCGCCTTTTTTTTTAAGCATTGCTCTCCAATGTCAGCCATTACTACACTTACTTACTCTGTCTAAGAAATGACAACTAAAGAAGACAACTCTAAAAAGATGAGAAATTGTTTAATAACAAAACAGTCCAGAATATGTGTGTGTGTGGGGGTCTTTCCATATTTTACCTAGCAACACAGCACTATCTGATAAGGAGGAAGGACACAACCATAAAAATCAATGAACAAAACACTTTAAAAATTATTTTTATTTATTATTTTTTTTATCTTTACTTCCTACCAGTTGTATGATCTGAAAAATCCACTCCAGGATGTGGGTTATACTGGTATTCACCCACTTCTGGTGTGGTTTAGTCACTTGGCCTGCATTCATATGACCAAACCACACTTGGCATGGGTAAATCCCAGCCCAATCCACACCATGTTATGGATTATTGCTTAAATCACCATGAAAGAAACTATATGGTTACTGTGCAGCCTAGCACTGGACCAAATAAGGCTCTCATAAACCAGCACCGCCTTGCATCATGGAGTCAGATCTGTAGCTTGGCCTTGGGTTATGAGGGAGGGGAATGTGGGAGGTGTTAGGGATTAGGGAAATGCATACTGAGCTGGTAGCAGCTACTGTAGTTTCCAGGTATGTTCTTGGGGAAGGGGGAAGGGGAGAGTACAGTGCACTTAGAAAACACAATGTTCTCATGGTGCAATAATATGCAAATAAGTAAGTGAGCAATTCACAGGCAAAGAGCAGAAGAAAAATATGAACAATGTGCAGTGTACAACAACATAATGTTAAGTAGAGGTGGGTAGTGGAAGAAAACTGGGGAACGGAGGGCTACACTAATAACAGTGCAGGTGGAGGGCTGCAGATGAAGTCCATATATTTGTTTAGATATTTATATATCTTTATAAAATGTGTAGGGAACATCTTGCATCCCAAATGGGTGAGTAACGTGCCTGCTATTCGCTTTTATATCACGCCCCTTACTCCATCAAGATCTTTTTCATTGATGCTGCAGTTTTTCATGGGGTTTTAATAAAAGAGCTTTGGAGAGCAGACACATTTTCACCCTACTCTCCAAAGAAATAATATGATCAATTACAAAATTATTTGTGTTAAGTATATATTATGTTTATCACGCATTGGGCATTATATATTTTATAGGGCTATTTAATGTTGGGATTTCACTGATGTATCATGAAAATGAAAGAAATTATGAAATGCAATGCAATAAAGCTGTTTACAAATATTGGTACTTTACCTTTAATTTTTCTAATATAAAAGATCCGTTAGTCCTGAGTAAGGACATGCTCACTGATGAAGCTCTGCACAGGACTCAAGCGCCAGAACCAATAGTCCTCCAGCATGGATGGATGGAACTTAAATTATTTTTGTAGCATTCATCAAGTATCCAGTTGAATTACTCCTGAGTGCAGGTTTTCTGTCTGTTCTGAGTGATATGCTGTATACGGTGACAACCACCAGTATGGAAACATGATCCAGCGTCAAGATTAGAGTGCTACCAGATATCTATGCCTGCAAAAAATATCTGAAACAAATATTTTGGCAGACATATTTGTAAAGCACAAAACCCACCAGCAACCACTTGCCACTACTTCAAAAAATCTAATATAGCTATATTTCTCTAACCCCACCATGCCACCCTATAACACAAGTACATGAATTTCAATATGAGTCCTCAAAGTCTTAGTTTCATCTTTTGTTGTTGTCTTTTTCTTAACTTTCCATGACAGGCCTCTGTACCTTTGTCGTTGAGTTGAGAGCCACTGTCACTCGATAGGTCACCCATGTGCCCACACTCTCACTCAGTCCACCACCTACTCATTCACTCAACACATCAAACAGCAACCAATAGGCCCTTAACTTTTGAGCCACATAGAAAGCTGCTGCAACTGAAGTACAGAATTGCTGACAGAGAGGAGTATAAGCATGTAGCTTTACTTTAAAGGTATATTTACATTTATTTATGTTTCTCTTTATACTGAGAGTAGCAGGGTAAGTGGGAAGAGAAAGAAAGAGATCAGTAGGCAGTGTTTAGAACACACTGAAACTTGTCTTTAAAACTGTAACAGTCAGTATGGGAAAACTAGCTCAGGAAACTAACCCACCAATTGGAGGTACTAGCTGACTCAGGATGTCCTGCCTGGTGGAAATTCTAAATGTTGAATATAAGCAGACACTCCTAACATGTCCCCACACCAGTTCATGTCCCAACATGTGACTGGAATAGTACAGGAGTGGATCTGGCATAAGACTGGTGTCTTAAGCATCAGCAGTCATCTGCAAAGGAAGCAGGGAGGCAAGGGACTGTCAGTCAACTAAGATGGGGTACCTGTTCACTACTAGTCTGACATTCACTACTGGGAAGGGCGGAGGGTCAATATACAGTAGGTCCAAACTGGGAACTGTTGTAACACCTTAACTAGGGTAATAATATAAAGGGATTTGGGGAAAGGGAAGGGAAAGGGAACATTTTTAACCAGGAGTAGCACACTAAGCTGAAGCTAGTTTCCAGATATGACCTGGGAGCATGAGGAAGTTAAGTGACTTGCTCAGGATCACACAGTCTGCACCTAGACAGCTGTGGCATTCAACCCAGGTCTCCAGATCTGCAGCTCAGAGCCTTAACCCACTGCACTATACTGCCTCCTTAACCATTAAGGGAATGGAGGATATCGAATAACTCCTTGTATATGGTCAGGGTAAAAGGGAGAAGCAACAGAAGTCTACTTAAAAGCTCAGGAGAAGTAGACTAGTACATATCTTGGGTATAGCAGCAGGGGTAATCAAGACAAAAAAGGCAAATAAAAATACCCTATCTAGGGTAAGGATATAAATTCATTTTAAGATAATGGGAAGTAGATTTGGAAATGATGGGGCAGTGTAGTGCAGTGGCTGTATGTGGTATTATTCAGGGAGGCCTTCTGGGGATTGAGGTGTTGTCCCATCTGTGTGCAACTCTTTGGGCTGAGGAGGGAGGTTTCTGGACTCTGGGTCAAGTTTGGCTAGGATTCAAGAGGCCTCTTCCCTCATCCAAGGATCACCAAGTCCACTGTCATTGCCTCAGAGCATGCCTGGTAGGAAGGCCAGCTGGACTGTGCTGGACTCTGGGAAGGTGCAGGTAAGGGAACACATTCCTCAGCCTCTGCCACTAATGAACTTTTTTGTTTGACTGGTGGGATGGGACTGCCAGGATGAGGTACCCATGGTAGTAGTAAAAGAGGGTATGGGGATCCTTCACGGAGGATGACACAAGGTGAGAGAAAGAGGACCCCGGTAGAAGAGAGCAAATTCTGGTGGGGGATTCAATCATCAGGGGATAGTTTTGGGAACACCACAGGAGGGAAGCAGGGAGGTGAGGTGCCTACATGGCACCTCAGCAGGGAAGGATGGGGAGCAGATCTTTAGGATCATGATGGTGGTGGAGTAAGAGGGGAGATGGCTGTCCTTACCCAGGTAGGAACAAATAACCTGGCAGAGGAGGAAGGTTGGGTGGTGCAAGACAGGTTTAGGGAGATAGGGAGGGACCTGAAACAGGTACTGTAGAACACACAGTTGTCTTCACTGAGGTGCTACATGTGCAATGCTGGGGGGGGTTGGGGAAAGGCATACCACACCACACTACACACTTGGACAATTGGTTGAAAGCATGGTGCAGGGAGGAGGGGTTTGGATACATCAGGGATCAGGGTCCTACCTGGAGAGATGGAGGCCTGTTCAAATGGCATGGCCTCTATCCATCCAGTAGGGGAATGGTGGTCCTAGGTGGGAGGTTTAAATGCTACTTTAATGTGCATTTAAACTAACCAAAGGAGGTGGCTGAAGAAACGTGGCAGGCAGTGAAAGACCCCTCTACCACATGACAGAGCAGCAGTGATGAACAGCCAAGGGAAATTAATTCCCCAGGGTTAGTGGGTAGTAGGGCAAGGGAGAAGGGATAGGAGAGTAAAGAGGTGGAACTACGTGGAAGAAACTACCAAGGAGTGTGGAGAGGAAGGATAAATATGGGAATGACAGTATCATTGAAAAAGAATGGTGAAGGATGGGCTCAGGAAGGAGAGCACAGCAGGAGCAGGGAGGGACAAAGTGAGTGGAGACCTACTGTATGTGTGCTGATGCAAGGTGAGTGGAGACCTACTGTATGTGTGCTGATGCAAGGTGAGTGGTGACTTACTGTATGTGTGCTGATGCAAGGTGAGTGAAGACCTACTGTATGTGTACTACTGCAAGGTGAGTGGAGACCTACTGTATGTGTGCTGATGCAAGGTGAGTGGAGACCTACTGTATGTGTGCTGATGCAAGGTGAGTGGAGACCTACTGTATGTGTGCTGATGCAAGGTGAGTGGAGACCTACTGTATGTGTGCTGTTGCAAGGTGAGTGGAGACCTACTGTATGTGTACTAATGCAAGGTGAGTGGAGACCTACTGTATATGTACTACTGCAAGGTGAGTGGAGACCTACTGTATGTGTACTACTGCAAGGTGAGTGGAGACCTACTGTATGTGTGCTGATGCAAGGTGAGTGGAGACCTACTGTATGTGTACTACTGCAAGGTGAGTGGAGACCTACTGTATGTGTACTACAGCAAGGTGAGTGGAGACCTACTGTATGTCTACTACTGCAAGGTGAGTGGAGACCTACTGTATGTGTGCTGATGCAAGGTGAGTGGAGATCTACTGTATGTGTACTACTGCAAGGTGAGTGGAGACCCACTGTATGTGTACTAGCAAGGTGAGCGGAGACCTACTGTATGTGTACTACTGCAAGGTGAGTGGAGACCTACTGTATGTCTACTACTGCAAGGTGAGTGGAGACCTACTGTATGTGTACTAATGCAAGGTGAGTGGAGACCTACTGTATTTGTACTAATGCAAGGTGAGTGGAGACCTACTGTATGTGTACTAATGCAAAGTGAGTGGAGACCTACTATATATGTGTACTACTGCAAGGAGCCTAGAAAACAAAATTCTTGCCCTTGAGACTATCATTGCAGTGGCAGACCTGGATCTGGTGGCCATGACAGAGTCATGGTGCATCGACAATGACAGCTGGGACATTGTCATACTAGAAAAAACATGCTTAGAAAGGATAGGGCAGGGTGAGAAAGGGGAGGGATGGGTTATATGTAAAAGAAGGTATTAAAACCATAGAAATACAAGGTCATAGTGGGGAGAAGGAGGGCTGGAGATTCCTTGGGTTGGCTTAGAGATGGTGTCAGGAGCCATTATACCCATAGAGGTGGTGTACTGGCCACCAGCACAGGGGGAAGATATGGATAGGATTTCGGGGAGGCCATAGGCAAAATGGCAAATAAAATAATTATTAGTGACTTTAATCTACTAGATGTAGACTGGAACATCCAGGCCACAGCTACAGCTAGGAGCAGGGTCATGCTAGACTGCCTGCATGGGGCATTTCTCAGGCAGCTGATTACAGATTCCACTAGAGATGGGGCAGTGCTGGATCTGGTACTTACGGACAGGGACAGCATTGCAGATGTCACAGTGGTAGCCCGCAAGGTTCAAGCGGCCATTGTACAGTGTGGTTTGACATATGGATTGGGCAGGAGAAAAAACTCACCAGTAAGACAAGGGTCCTGGACTTCAGGAAAGCAGATTTTAAAGAAATGGAGGCTGCCTTAGGAAATGCCTTGAAAGGGTGGATAGTGGGGGAGGGTGGAGGTACAATGGAACAGAATAAAGGAGGGTCTGACTAGGGAAATGGCAAGCTGTTTAAATGTAATAAGCAAGGGTAAGAGGAGAAAGAGGCCTCTGTGGTTTTCAAAGGCGGCGACTAAGGTGGTAAAGGAGAAAAAAGCAGGTTTTAGGAAATACAAGGAGACCCAAACAGAGGCAGACATGGAGGTATATCTAGTGAAACAAAGGGAGGTGGGAAGGAGGATAAGGGCAGCAAAGGCTCAAACTTGAGTAAAGGATTCCCCGGGAAGTCAAAAATGGGGATAACGTTTTCTTCAGGCATGTGAGTGAAAGGAGAGAGGGAAGGGGTAGTATACTGAAGATCAGGAGACCAGGAGGGGGGAAGGTGCAGAGGAAGACCAAGATAAAGCTAAAATTTTAAATGAATAGTTCTGCTCGGCCTTCACAGTGGAGTAGTAGGACTGGTCATCAGAATTAACAGATACCAGGGAGAGGGGTGGAAACAAGTCCATTTACAGAAGAAAGAGTTCACCAAGAGTTAGGAACATAGAAACATAGACTTTGATGGCAGTTAAGGACCGCTTGGCCCACCTAGTCTGCCCATTTCCCTACCTACAGGGTAAGTTGCAGATCCTAGTTAACCAACAACCTATTTCTTCCTACCTCCACAAAAATTGCCTTATGTCTGTCCCATGCATTCTTGAATTCTCTCACAGTTTTAGACCCCACAACCTCCTCAGGAAGGCTGTTCCATACGTCAACCACCATCTCTGTGAAAAAATACTTCCTCATATTGCCCTGAAACCACCCCTCTGTCTTCAAATTGTGTCCCTTGTGCTTGCACATCTCTTTTCTGACTTTTGGACTTTGTTGATTCCACTGAGGCACTTAAAAGTTTCTATCATGGCCCCTACTCCCTCCTTTCCTCAAGGGTATACATATTGAGCTCCTTTAGTCTCTCCTCGTATGGCTTCTCTTGCAGACCCTGCACCATTTTAGTTGCCCTCCTCTGCCTCTATCGTGTCTATGTCCTTGTGGAGATGGGGTCTCCAGAACTGGACGCAGTACTCCAGATGGGGTCTCACCAACTGTCTGTACAGAGGGATAACAACTTCCTGTTTTCTGCTGGTGATGCCTCTCCCAATACATCCCAGTATCCCCCATCCCTCCCTACTGCCTCTTACATTGCTTGCTAACCTTAAGGTCATCTGATATGATTACCCCCAGGTCCCTTTCCATTTGTGTTGTTGTTACTACCCCCCCCCCCGTTGTGTAATCTTCCCCTCGTTTTTGTTTCCCAGGTGCATTATTTTGCACTTTTTTTTTGCATTGAATCCAAGCTGTCATACTTCTGACCATTCCTCCAACCTTGCCAAATCCCTTCTCATCCTTTCCACACCTCCTTGTGTATCAACCCTGTTGCAGATCTTTGTGTCATCTGCAAAGAGGCATACTTTTCCTTCCAGTCTCTCTGCAATGTCATTAATAAAGACACTAAAAAGGACTGGACCAGTACTGAACCCTAACCCACTAGTAACCCTTCTTTCTTCAGAGTGGACTCCATTTACAATTACCTTCTGTGTCCTGTTGTCCAGCCAGTGTTTTACCCAGGCTTCCACCCTGGGACCCACTCCCAGGCTGGTTAATTTGACTATTAATCTTTTATGTGAGACTGTGTCAGATGCCTTGCTAAAGTCTAGGTAGGCCATGTCCACAGCCTCTTCCTGGTCTACTACTTTGGTCACCCAGTCAAAGAAATCAATTAGATTTGTCTGACATGACCTTCCCACTATGAACTCATGCTGCCTTGGGTTCTGTGCCCCACTGGCCTCTAGGTACTCAACATTTCTTTCCTTCAGAAGTGATTCCATCACTTTCCTCTACCACAGAGGTCAAACTGACAAGTCTGTAGTTTTCTGCCTCCGTCTTGGTCCCACTTTTGTGAGGAAATCAGATCTGCCTTCCTCTAGTCATCAGGTACCACACCATCTTCCCACAATTTGTTAAAAGACTAGTCAGTGGTTTCACTAGTTCTTCCCTTACTCCTTTTAAAATTCTGGGGTGAATTTGTCAGGGCCCCATTGCTTTGTCCATCTTCAGTTTTAGAGTTCTTTCAGAACCCTTTCTTCTCTTGAAAGGACTGGGATGGACCCCTATCAGTGTGCTTCTGTTAATTGGATTAGGCACCTCCCCACTTCCTCTTTTGTGAATACTGAACAGAAGTATTCATTTAGTATCCCTGCTTTTCACTGTCCCATTCTGCCCACCACCGTCCATTCTATTCAGCATCACTATCCCTCCCTTTGTCTTTCTACTCTCCCTGATGTGCCTATAAAAGATTTTATCCCCCTTCTTAAATGAGTTGGCACTTGGGGAAACAAGGCAATGGGGCATGACAGGATCCACCCATGGATACTTATGAAACTAAGGCGGTGCTAGTTGCCCCTCTGGCAACTTTATTTAGCACCTCATTGGAGATGGGGCAGTTCCAGAGGACTGGAGGAGGGTGATGTGGACCTTCTGCACAAGAGAGACAGCAGGGAGGAGGCCAATAATTACAAACCAATCAGTCTCACATCAGTGGTTGGGAAGTTAATGGAGTCCTTGTTGAAGGAGAGACTAATGAACATGTCAAACAAATCATAGATTTCTTTGACTGGATAACAATGGAGGTGGATCAGGGAGGCCAGTGGATATGGCCTTTATGGACTTCAGTAAGGCCTTTGACACTGTTCCACACAGGAGGTGGATGAAGAAACTTAGTAACCTGGGGGTGAGGAAGAAGGTGGTGTGCTGGGTATCAATTTGGTTAAAAGATAGGAGGCTGAGGGTAGTGGTATACGGCAGTGACTTGGATAATGTGAAAGTGACCAGTGCAGTACCAGAAGAATCAGTACTGGGCCCTGACCTCTTCAATATGTTCATATGTGATATTATGGAGGAGATGAAGGGGAAGCTGTGTCTCTTTGTGCGTTACACAAAAATCTGCAACAGGGTCGACAACCAGGAGGGAGTTAAGAGAATGTAAAGAGATCTGGTGAACTAGAGGAGTGGTCTAAGGAGTGGCAGGTGGGTTTCAAGGCCAAAAAGTGCAACGCCATGTGCCTAGGGCAGGGAAACCCAGGGACTGTGAATAAGATGGGGGAGAGGTACTTACAGTTACTAAGCAAGACAGGAACAAGTGGTGATAATGTCTAATAATCTCAAGGTGGCTGGGCAGTGCAATGGGGCAGCATGCAAGGCAAGCTAAATTTTGGGGTGCATAAGAGGGGACCTCTAGCAGAAGAAGGGAGGTGGTGTTGCCCCTGTATTTCTCACTTTTGAGATCCCACCTAGAGCGCTGCATTCTGTTCTGAAGGCTTACGCCTCCACAGGGACATCAACAGTGTGGAAGTGGTCCAGAGGAAGGCTATTAAAAAGGTGCATGGATTGCATGAGATATCATATGATGAGAAGCTGTGGGAGATCACATACTCCGTAAGGAGAGGAGAGCAAGAGGGAACATGTTTGAGACCTGTAATTATCTCATGGGGTGGACAAGGTGCAGGAGGGGAGTGTCTTAAATAAGAGGAAGAGCACCAGAACACAGGAGCATGCCATGAATCTTGAGTAAAACAAAGAAACATAGAAACATAGACTTTGATGGCAGATAAGGGCCACTTGGCCCACCTAGTCTTTCCATTTCCCCTACCTATTGGATAAGCTGCAGGTTCTAGTCAACCAACAGCCTACTTCCTCCTACCCCTCACTACAATTGCGTTATGTCAGTCCCATGCATTTTTGAACTCCACCACTGTTTGTGACCCCACAACCTCCTCAGGAAGGTGGTTCCATGTGTCCACCACCCTCTCCATGAAAAAATATTTCCTCACGTTGCCCCGAGCTGTCCCCCCTTAATCTTCAAATTGTGCCCCCTTGTTCTTGCACATCTCTTTTTCTAAAGATGCTACTCTCTTAGACTTTGTTGATTCCCTTGAGGTACTTGAAAATTTCTATCATGCCCCTTCTCCCTTCTTTCCTCAAGGGTATACATATTACGCTCCTTTAGTATCTCTTTGAGTGTGAGAAGTGTAAGAGGGATGTGAGAAAATACCTCTTCATAGAAAGAGTGGTGGACACACTGGGACCAGCCTGCCAAAGGTGGTGGTAGGGGTGAAGACAGTGGGGAGTTTTAAGCATGCATGGGATAGGCCCACGGGTATAATAAATGAAAGCAAGGGAGGAGGGAGTTACACCTTTATTAAATAGAGTCTGGGGTGTAGTGTTAGGCAGAGAAAATAGAGCTGAGTAGATGAGCCTACCGGTTCTTTTCTGCCAATACATTCTATGGTTCTGTGTAACACTAATGCTGGAAAACCCTCCCAGACAGAATCACAATTAAAGAATGCAGCAAAGTCCCCCCCCCAGCCCTTTCAAGAGCTACACTGAAAACGTAGTATCTCTCTTTTACTTGAACACGCCACTGTCTCTCTGACTAAAGAAAATGGCCATGCACCTCTTTCTGCCTTTCTCTCTGACTCCTATCAAAACTGCCACAACATTGTCTGTCACGGTCTAAAAAAACATATGAAACCACAAAAGCCACTTAAAAAAACAAACATATTAAACAAAAATGCCATTGTTTTTGTTAAGAGATATTAAACAAACTTGCTTCCAGCAGCACCACACAGTGATGCAAAGCTGAAACAAGGGTTACATATTACTAAAAACAGCGTGAAATGCAGTTTGTTCTGTATTTTAATATTTCAGTCACACTTTTATTTTTAGTGACAATTACAATGTAACAGCAGGGTAGGTAATCCTTAATTACATGCAACAGAGGTAATTACACTGCAACTACAGTGAAGAGATCTGACACTTAAAGTGTTTTTTACTTTTTTAAACTTGTAGGGTCTTATGGCATACATATAGAAAATGTCTTAATGGAATAAAAATGAGAGAGAGTGAGAGTAGCCTCTCCTTACCTAAACAAAGTGTAGCTGATTTGTGTTTTCCTGCATGTCCTATTCAGGATTGTACTGGCCTTCAACAAATGCAACAGATGAACCCTCTGATATATTTCGTAATGTTATTCAAGCTTTTTTCCTTATCCATCCTATTTCATCACAGATAAGGGACCAATGCATGACAGCTCAAACAAAGAAATAGTCACATATGAACTTAGCACTGTGCAATAGAATAAAGGTTTCTTGACTCAAAGGCAATAAATGCACCTCTTTACATTCGATTATATATAGTATGTAAACATTATCTCACCTGTGAGTGTTGCCCTTAGAAAATGGAATGTATTAGTAATAGTGGAATTTAAACTGTGTATGAACTCTGCAGTGTGGTCACTCCACCCCACCCCCTCCATTGGTTTAATGCCAGATGTGTTTCTAAAGTCAGTGGAGCAGTAACCACCAGAATCTAACTACTGACTACTATAAAGTTTAACATTTTAAGAACATTTTTTTAAACTTCAAATAAAAAAATAGTAGGCAAAACTGATAAAATGTCCACAGGTTTAAAATGTGTGAACAACTGTAAAACGTAATGCTCATACATGTAGAAAACAACATACTGATTCTCGGCTGAACCTGTGTTCAGGTTATAGAAGAGGAGGCACAGTCAGGGTTTGTACTGGCTTAATTTTGCAGTTAAAGTTGTTACTGAAATTTTCAGTTCATACAAAAGAAATACAAAGAACATTAAACTGAGGTAGGAAGGGTAGTACCATAGTAGCAACATAACAAGCATTTGTCAATGCCGAATGTTGTCTCGCTGGCATTGGCATTGGTAGAGCAGGAGTTGGAGATGCATAATAGTAGTGACAGTGAAATATTGAACTGACACCAACCTCCACCCCCACCCTGAAGAGAAACATTTTCAACATAGGCATTTTGGGACCTTCCCTCATGAACAGTGGCACTGTGATTTTATTAATCTGTCCCAAAAGTTGATTTCCCACAGCGACCATGCCATTCTGCGCCACAGGTGCAAAAACACATTTTGGGCAGGATGTGAAAATGACAGCTATACTGTTGATAAGGGCGTGTGAAAAAATGTCAGTGTTGAAAATCGGGTATGAAAATATTGCTAATTTGCGAAGTTACAAGGTGCGTGGAAACTGCAACGCGATGCTTGTAACACAGTCATTTTATAGACTTATCACCAAATTTTCAACATGCACATTTTAGGACTTCTGCTCATGAACAGTGTCACTGTCATTTTCTCAAACTGTCCCGAAATTGGATTTTGCACAGCAACCACGCTATTCTGCACCGAAAGTGCGAAAACACATTTTGGCCAGGATATGTAAAATGACAGCTATACTGTTCATAAGGAGGTGTAGAAAAATGTCAATGTTGAAAATCTGGAGTGAAAATATTATAGATTCACGAAGTTACGAGCGTGCGTGGAAACTGCATAACGCATGCTCGTAAAACAGTCATTTTAGTTTTTTTCACCAAATTTGCAGCATAGGCTTTGAGAGCCCCACCTCATGAACGATGGCACTGTCATTTTGTTACTCAGTCCCAAAAGGTGATTCCATGCAGTGACCGCAAAATCACCTTTCGGGACCGAATAATGCCATGACAGTGACTGAATTCATGAGGAGGGGCCCCAATAACCCCATGTTGAAGATTTGGTGCAAAAATTCCAAACAATGCCTGAGATATGCACAAAAGTTGAAAAAAACATATTTATGCCATTATACAGCTTATCATCATTTCTTCAGTTCGCATCTGGCTTTGAAGAGTGCAGACGTGTTTCCAGTCCACCGAAAATAGTGCTGACTCCAGAGGTAAGTATGGGGTGAGGGTGTGGGAGGCAGGATACACAGAGGGTGGGTGCGGGTTGAGGGAGGGAGTAGGACAGACCACGAGGACCGTTTTTCTTTACAGGTTTAAAAAATCACGGACTTTTCTTTTTTTTTTTACAGGGACATTTGTCACGCTGGGGTGAGCTCCCAGCATGCCACCTGAATGTTTTGGGGGGCTAGCCGATAGGGGATTGAGTACTCCCGTCGGCACATACTGAAGGGGGGGCTAGAGCTGAGGAGAATTGGGCACCCCTCCTCGGCACACAACAAATGAGAGGGTATTATGCCAATGGGGATTAGGCTCCCTGTTGGCACATGCACTGGGCTAGGGCATGCTGACAGGGGGATTGGGAACCCCTGAAGTTGGCACTGTGGCAGGTGATGGAGGCAGTCACTGCCACCATGTTTGCTGCAATGTTTCACCAGGAAAGGCATGTCGGGAGGTGCCGCTGCATGATGGGCTTGGCTCTCACTGCAGCGGACCTTTCCTTAGATGTGCTAGCCACATTATGTATTCCTGGTGTTGCCGTCTGCTTGTTGGCTGATTGGGAAATGAGGAATGCACCTACTAATGCATGCCCTGCATTCGCCCAACAGTGACTGCGCCTCCAAATCTGCTACTGTACTAGTGCAATATGTTGGCCTCGCAAGCGCGAGTCAACATAAAAATGCAATACTAAGTATAGGTCTATACATAAAAAGTGTCATCAAAATATCATAGTCACATATACAGACAATATGGTAAAATAAATATACATTTAATGTAACATAAGCACAGGTGAAAATATGTTCTAGACCTGATGCAATGAAAAATACAGTACAATAACCTGTAGGGTGCAAGACCAATGGAAAGGCTAAACATTGCTACGTAGGTTTCATAGATTAGAAAACTGAGTATACAGAGCTATGTACATTTATACCTGAGTGCTATAAAGTATTGTAAGTGACATAAGGTAAATAATTTGCTGTCGATTTGAATCCGTGTTGTTTTACCTATGTTAGGACCTTCCACAAGTTTAATCCACCAGCCTAGCTGTCTGCTCTCTCAAGTGTATATTTATTTTTTATGTATCTAACATGTTTTGTCATTCCACTGTCCTAACCTCTTTTTTTATTGTTGTCTCCCCCCATTGATGAGGTACCTTTGTAAACGAGTCTTTGACTCAAAGGTTGTAAAACTGATTCTCTACAATAAATAAATTTAAAAAAAAAGAAGTGGAGCTAAAGATGTCAGGGCAAGTAATGCATAATAGAGGGAAGGTGAGAGAGCCTGTCAGGTGGTATTGATGAGGTGTGTACTCTTAACAGATGCCCTTTCTAGGAAAAGAGAAGAAGAGGGCTGAGTAGAATTCCCAGTGGCAGCTGAGTGTAGGTAAGAGCAGAAAGAATCCCACATAGAAATGTGATGGTACATGGTATTGTTCAAAAGGCATGAAAGGCAATCATACGTTAGTTGAAGGAACACTGGAATTTGCCAGTTGCATAATAGTAAACATTTGGACATGACACTGGTCTGTATTATTAAGTCAAATTGTTTCCTGTTGAAAGAGGCAGCACCTGTACCTAAGACAATAAGAAAAAATCCCAGAAAAGAGGTATCAGTTTATTCAAAATGCTGGCTGGTTACTAGATTTAGTATATAAGACCAATATGTCTCAATACGCATTAGTATACTGTCCTGTTCAAATTGATGGCAAAACAGTACAAAGGGTTATTAGACTCAGGAGAAAGCAGAATTTAGTCCAAGCAGATGTACTGAACCAGCTTCCAGCAGCTGGAGGGCCAACTACTGGGGTGACATGCATTCACGGGGACATTCATCTCTACCCATTGTTGGAAACATACTTAACTGTGCAGGATGAAAGTCAACAATTAAATATGGGGATTGTGCCAACTTTACCAGTCACGGTACTCCTGGGACATGAATATCCCAACTTTCAGACCTTTCTCAGCTCTAACGTTTGCGCTGCTGTGATTAGATCTGAAGTTCAAGGCAAGGGCACATTGGGAAAGTTATTTCCATTTGTCAAAGTATTGTAAAAGTTATTGTGAATGCCAGAAAGTCACCAAGCTAGGTAAGAAGGACAAAGCCCCTGATGCCCATGCCTTGGCTACTACTCCGTTTCGAGAGGATTGCAATGGACATTGCTGGCCCCTTACCTAGAAGTTCTAAGGGTAATAGGTACATCCTTGTAGTTAGTGACTACACTACCAAATACTCTGAGGCTGTTCCTGTGCTTGCCTCAAGAATTGATGATAAGTTGGGCAAAATATTTAGCCAGGTGGGCATACCTCGGGAAATATTAACTGATTGGGGTAGCAACTTCTGTTCAGTAATGTTGAAGTGACTCTACCAGACCTTAGGCATTGAAGCCATTCATACAACACCCTATCATCTGCAAACAGATGGCCTGGTTGAGTGCTTCAACCCAACACTGAAAAAGATGATACAGGAGTACGTTCAGGAGGAGGGTAAGAATTGGGATTGATATTTGCCATACTTATTGTTTGCATACAGAGAGATGCCCCAAGCATCTACTGGGGTTTCCCATTCGAACTACTATACGGGCGTAACTCCAGGGGTCCCTTAGATATAGGTAAAGAAAAATGGGAGGAAGGGAAAACCCTAAATGGTATGATGCCCTCTGAATACATGTGCCAACTTAGACAGAAGCTAATAAAATATGTTCAGAAGGCCCATGACACCGATCAAAACAGCAAACAATCCAAACAATGCAGTATGATAAAGGAACCAGACAAAAGACTTTATGGAAGGTGAAAAGGTCTTATTACTGCTACCATCTTCGAACAGTAAGTTGCTTTTGAAATGGCAAGGTCCCTATACAATAGTAAAAAGGATGGGTCCTGTAACCTATGAGGTGGTCCTACCTGACAAAAAGCAGAAAAAGCACATTTATCATGCTAATCTGCTTAAAGCATGGGTAGACAGAACTCCTGCAACAGAAAGGTGGCTACTAAGACTGCACACTCGGAGCCTCCGCAAAATCATACAGTCAGAAGTACACAAGCATGGCTACATCAAATTGGTGAAAGAAAGCTATTATACTTAGTTAGTTTAGAAAAATCAGTTTATTACAACTGATATGATAAAAAACAGCAGATTTTCAAAAACAATCATTTCATTAATTGTTCTACTACTAATGTAATTTATCTTGCGTGTTGTATTTGTCAATGTTTTTATGTTGGAAAAACAATCAGGATGTTAAAAAATAGGATGTCAGAATATTTACGTAGTATCACTAATAAAGATACTACTAATGCACTAGCTGTCCATGTACTCCAAAAAGGAAGTAACCATAAATTCAAATTTCAGGGATTTGAGAAAGTATCCCTTAATATTCGAGGTGGAGACATTAATAATAGGCTGCTTAAGGCTGAAAGCAAGTGGCAATATGACTTACAAGCATATTCAGATAAGGGCTTGAATGCTATGTTTAGTTTGATTCCTTTCTTTTTTTTTTTTTGCAATTTAAAATTTTATTGATTTAAAGCGCCAGTATCCACAATTACAGTAATACATCGAGAAAGCATACAGATAGGGAGATACAAACTTATTGCAGATAAAACCTGCATAACGACCAGATAAAACAATCAAGTAAACACATACCAGGGAGGCAGACCCACAATAAAAGAAAAAGAAAAAAAAAACCCTCTATCTCCCAATATAAAACTATAAAACAACCCCATCCCAATACCCTAAACCCCCAACCCCTCTCAAGGTTACAATCACTACCAAATGGAAAACACTCACACAGAAAAGAGAAAAGGAAAAGAGAAGTCAAGAATAGGCAGAGAAGACAAAGAGAGAGGAAAGCACAAAAACATTGCTGTACCACAGTGCATTAAAATTGTATTTCCAAAATTACTTAGTAATAAGTCGAGACGCCCCCACTTAGTCATATATGCATTTGGTTTGCCTTGCATGTAGGCTATATGTTTCTCCAATTGCAACGCTAACATACATTCTCGGTGCCATTCCAACATAGAAGGAGATCCCATAGATGACCAATGCCTGAGAATTATTAACTTCATAACCGCAGTAATAAGTGAGACATGGGCTCTCCAAGCTTTCGGGTCATGTCCGGAAAGATTAACAATAAACATGTTTCCAGCGTGTTCATATTGAAGGAGTCAAGGATAAGGCAACAGTCTGCTGATGTCCTCCCAAAGCCAGCGAATCTTTGGGCACTCCCACAGCATATGCCAAAGGAGCCTCCCCAAAACCACAGCGCCAGCATGCAGGGAGCACCGTGTCTTCCATCGGAATAAATATGAGGGAGTCAGATAGAGATGATGAATAATATTAAATTGGACCATCCTAAGCCTATCTTGCTTGACATATTTATAAACAGAGTTCCATAGATTCTGCCAGAACTCCGGAGAATCCCAATCCCCAGATCTCTAGCCCAATAGTAACACACCCAGAAGGGATTTTCTTGTCCCATTCTAAAATTTTCCCATAAATTTTGGAGACCGCATGGGACTGGGTTGCTACCTTCAAAGTTCGTCCATACTAGAGGGCTGATCATGCGAGGCATGGATAGAAAAGGCCCTTGACAGACAGCCTTCTTAAGCTGCAACCATTTAAAAAACAATTGTCCGCCACCCTAAAGGTCTTTTCATATAAGCAAACGACCTAGGTACCTTCTGATCTAAAAATCTGCTGCTGTGATATGACTAATCTGGGGCCAGAAAGAGGGAGATATTGGGAGACCCCCAATCTTAAAATGCATATTTTCAAAAATAGGCTGAGTGTCTGAGATCCACCACTCAAAGCCTAGGTGCTGTTGTAGTGGAGGAAAGCCTTCAGGACCATGCCATGGGATTGTTCCTAAAGGCCCTCGGAAATTCATAGGGAAGATATAATAATGTCACATAGCGTACATCGATGCCCTTAGCAGTCCGCCTCAATATCATGTACCAGAGGTCTATAATCCATAGGCTGCACCTTCCTAATCCACCAGGCAAGTTTACTAACATGCTGGGCCAAATAATAGGGCAAAGACCGAGGGGCAGCCAAACCACCCTTTTCTAGGGGCAGTCAGGTTGTTAAATGACCACTAACAGCTTCCTTGTCCTATAAAGGAGACAAATAACTTCTGCAGCTTAGCAAACCATCTTTTCGGAGATAAACCTAACATTCCCAACGGTACAGAAACCTGGGCCGGACATTCATTTTAAAAGATTTATCTTACCCCAGAGGGTCAGAGCAATGGGCATCACCTATTCAGATCCTCTGCTACCACTTGTGTGAGGGTGCCCAAATTCTCCTTAATCATCAAAGCCAAATATTATTAATCTTAATGCCCCAATATAGTAAGGAACCAGATTCCCAACCTAAACCTAAGGGTTGCAAATCAGCTCTTATCACCCTCTGATTTAAAGGGAAAATCTTAGTTTTAGAGTGATTCAACTTATAACCCGACATCTTTGAGAAATAACTACTTTCCTCCAATATCGCTGGCAGGGAGACACTTGGCTGTACCACATGCAAAAAGACATCATCAGCATAGGTAGAACAAACATAGGCTCTACTACCCACTTTGATCCCTTCGATCAGTGGGTTTCCCTGTAACCTACGTAGAAATGGCTCAATATAAATGTTAAATAAAAATGGGGATAATGGACATCCCTGTCTGGTGCCCCTTTCTAATCTAATAGCTTGTGAGAGGACTCCGTTACATTTCACCCTGGCAGATGGAAACGAATATAGTATTTTGACCCATTTTATAAAAACATCTGGCAAACCAAAGGCCGACATAGCAAGGAACAGATAGGACCAGGAGACTCTATCGAAAGCCTTTTAGGTCCAATGACAAGAGCACAGCAGGAACATCTGAGTCCCTGACCTCTGCAATAAGGTGCAACAATTTTCTCAGATGGTCCTGAGGCACCTACCCCTCATAAAGCCCACCTGCTCCTGCATATCAATTTATCCATCACTTTCGACAACCTGCCTCGTAAATTTTGCCAATATTTTAACATCAGTATTTAACAGGGATAGCGGACGATAGCTATTAAGATCAAGTGGGTCTTTACAGGCTTCAAAATTAGTGTAACTGTTGCCTCGAGAAAATTGGGATCCGAGACCCCGTGCCTATGCCAATACTCAAAGACTTCCAACAAAATAGGAGCTACCTGACTCGAGAAAGCTCTAAAAAGTTATTGGGATACCCATCAGGCCCGAAGATTTGTCCGGTGGCATCTGCTGGATAACCAGCGGACCTCCACAAGAGCAATGGGGCAGCTAGGTAGTTGGCCTCTTCTGTTGAAATTTTGGGAGACCACAGAGGCTAAAATTATAAATTTCAATTCTGATGACTCAACCCGGAGTCCGTGAATAAATTTTTGAAAAAAAGCTCTGAAGGCCTCAACCATCTCCGTCGGGTCTGAACATACTTGCTCACCCTGAGAACACAAATTCCTGCAATATGATGAGCTAAATCCAATTGCTTTAATCAAGTAGCTAACAGCTTTCCTGCCCTTTCCCTGAGTCTAAGTATTGAAGTTTTATGCACGTATCCTGAGCTCCACCTTTTGTTGAACCAACCCTGCAAATTGGGCCTGTAACTTATGCAGCCTAATCCTCTCAGAGTCAGGTGAATGTTGTGATATATTCATCTCCATTTGCTTAATCTGCGTTAATAAGGAGTCCATCTCTTTTCTGGGTATAATTTCTCCTCGTGGCGATCTTAATTAACTCCCCTTATGGTACATTTTAAAGCAGCCCAAACCAGATCTTTCGGTCACTGAGTGCTGATTAACCAGCAAAATGTATCAATATGCTCACTTATTGTCTGCCATATAGACTGAGCTTTTAATAGTTGAGTGTTAAGCCTCCAGTGAGGAGGCGTCGAGGCAGAAGTCAGGGAAGAGCAAGATATACTCTACGGGGCATGATCAGA
This sequence comes from Neoceratodus forsteri, assembly GCA_016271365.2. NCBI lineage: Eukaryota > Metazoa > Chordata > Ceratodontiformes > Ceratodontidae > Neoceratodus > Neoceratodus forsteri. The sequence goes on from CM057457.1 coordinate 123,855,292, forward strand.
AATCACCCTGACTGAAATATCTGCCTGGATTACCTCGGGGACTAGTAGGGCACTAACTAAAATATAATCTATCCTCGAATAGGACTTATGCACGGGAGTAAAAAGAATACTGGCCATATTTGGATTCAAATCATGCCAACATCCAGAAGGCAGCACACTCCATAAGACCCTTTAACGCTCTCTGGGCAGGGATAATCCCTACGTCTATTGAATGTCCTGTCCAGGTCATTCTGGAGCACCAGATTCCAGTCCCCCCCCCCAATAATTATCGGTTGGTGTGAACCAGCCAATATCCTAGATAACACCTTCGTATAAAAAAGGGTAGTATCCTCATTAGGACCATAGACTGAGCCCAACAAAATCGTTTGTGAGGCTACCTGAGCCAAAACAAATATAAAGCGGCCCTCAGGATACCAGTGCTCTTCTAGTAGTTTAAAGGGAACACTCTTAGCTACAAGTATAACCACCCAGCCCTTTTAGTTGATGCACCAGCTCCAAATACTTGAGCTACCAGGTCTTCCTAAAGTACTGCACATCACACCTATTCAGGTCGTTTCCTGAAGGAAAGCAATATGCACTCAAGTGATGCAAATGCCTTAATATTACTTGCCGCTTGGTCCTATCCTTGGCTCCTTTTACATTCCAGCTGATAAGTTTCAAAGTCTGAGTCATGTGAGAGTAAAATATAAGTTTCACTGAGACCTATCATAACACCAAGACTGTTTACCATCAGCGAGGAGGCCCCTTCTTACCAGGAGACATACTTAAGCCCGACGCATGGGGACTCCCTGAGATTTGTAACCTTGCAGCACACTAAAGCCCACCCCCTAAAACCCCAGGCCACCCCTGCACCCACCTCCCTCCCCCAACCCAACACAAGTATATACACCACTTCCTCCCACCTAAAGCACTTCCACCAGTTCCAATGAACTGCCCTCCAACCTAACACTAGCCACATGATAAACATTCCATCAACCCCGAACCCCCAGCCACACGCCCGGAGCCCCCCTCACAATGATTAGTCAACATGAACTCAATCGACCCAGCTGAGCAGTAGGTCTTAGAAAATACATAGAACCAATGGAGGACCCTACTGCGAAAAAGAACTCCACCAATAGCATAAGTCCAATCGTTGAGTAAGCAAAAGGTCACATACGAGCCCTTGTAGAAGCACTGCAACCTCCGACCAGTTCGAGCTTCCACGGTAACAGTCCAGGACATTCAGTCCAAACTTCGCTAAGTGCAGGGACCCCAATCAGACCACAGGCCCGTCTCCAACAAGAATCCATCTTCGAAATGCCGACTACCCTGTAGAAAGAAAGAAGAGATAAAAAAAACAAAAAAACACAAGGAGAATACTGTCCATCTTCCAGTTGGCTGAGGAAATATTCCATCGTCTCCTCTAGTCTCCCACAATAACCAGCAGGGACCTCCAAATAAATCCACTTCTTCACATGGAATACTAGGCTCTTCCTGAAATATGCCATCAGTCCATAAGAGCAGCAGGCAGAAAAACTCCACATCCCTCTAACTGGACCACCATGGCCACCAATCAAATAAGCCTGTACAATGTCACTTGAACAGGTCAGGGAGCAAACGTTGCAACTTCTGCTGAGCCTCGGAGCTAGTATTGAATGAGAGCCACTGTCCATCCAGCTTGACCATCAAGATAGCGGGGTATCTCACCCGGAAAGGTTTAGAAGCTGCCACCAGTTTAGCTACTATGGGATGCAGTTCTCGTCGTTTCATCCTAACTGAATGAGGAAGATCCTGTATCACACGAATGCGTTTGCCCTCCCAGAGCAGGTCTTTTATGCCTTTGACTTTGTTCAGAATGTGCTGCTTATCCAGATAATTGAGAAACTTTATAATAAATGGCCTGGGAAGCTGATCTGACGTAGGAGGAGGCCGCAAGGCCCTATGCGCCCTCTCGATTATGTAATCCCCTCCACCTGGGGGAGAACCTGCGATCTTAATGCAGAGCTTTTGAATAAAAGTTATTGGAGCACTACCCTCTTCTTTTTCAGGGATACCAACTATCACAATATTATTGCGCCTGCTGCGCCCCTCCAAGTCCTCCAGTTTATCCTCCAATTTCTTGAATCTCCTTTTAACCAGCACTAATTCAGTTTCCTGAGAGGCCAGCTTATTTTCCAGTGAAACCACCTTAGACTCCATGTCCCCAACCCTAATCGAGAGTCATCCACTGATTTTTAATTGTCTGGGCGTCTTCAGCTACTGAGGCAATCGTTAACTGCAGCGGCTGCATGAGCTCCAGGAACGCGCTTCCGATAGCGGGGCGTCCCAGTGGCGACTGAGCTCGAGGCTAACAGCCTGCTGTTTGCCCTCTTCGTGGCCTTCTGTTTCTCCGGCGTCTGAGGCGGGCTTGGGCCTCGCCTTCCTCGAACCCATCCATGCCGAACTCCACTACCGACTGGGTTCTGCCACTTCCTCAAAGGTCTCTGCAGCTCTAAAAGTGGGAATTATGCAGTAAGGAATTGATTGAGCCCAGGACGCACTATTTACCCGGCGAACGGGAGAGCTCCACGGGCGCGCTGTCTACGCTCGGGCTGACATCACGTGACCCTCTTGATTCCCTTTCTTAAAAAAGTGTAATAAGAATAATGAAGATATAATAGGCTTATGATTGATAGCATATGGCAATAAGATTTATAAGCATATTTAGATATGTTTTTGACTCCTCTTTCTTATAGGAAGTGTTAATTAGTATTGCACAAATGTTATTTAATGGTTTAATAGATGTATTGTAATCTTATGAGACATTAAGTGCTTACGATATATTCAAGGTAGTGGCTGAAATAAATAATGTATTACTTTCCTCTCCCCCCTCCCTCCTGCCCTCCTTTCCCTTTCCTTATTCTTTTGAGAAGCAGTATAGCGCAGTGGTTTAAGGCTCTGAGCTGCAAATCTGGTGATATCCAGCAGCCCAGACCTGGGTTTGAACTCACAGCTTTCACTTACTGCTGTGTGACCCTGAGCAAGTCACTTAACTTCCTGTGCTCCCAGGATGCTCCTGTAAAAACTTTCAGCTTAGTGTGCTACTCCTGGTTAAACAACTAAAAAAGATAATATAATATTTTAAGCTACTGGTGTTTTCCCTTGGTGTCAAGTGGTGTGACTTTAGATTATTTTTATATATAAAGATTTTGGGGACTATATGTATAAGAATGTTGCACTGTCACTTTAAGCTGTGCCTTTTTAAATGAGGTATGTATTCACAGGTATACTCCTTGAGAAAGCGTCAGTGTGACGTGAAAACATTTGGCATTTTAACTTTGGGGTGATGCTGCTATTTTTTATCATGTCAGTTGTAATAAACTGATTTTTCTAAGTTAGCCAAGTTTAATGGCTTTCTTTCACCAACCTTATGTAGCCACACTTGTGTACTTCTGACTGCATGATTTTGCAGAGGCTCTGAGTGTCGATCTTAGCCACCTTTCTGTTGCAGTATTTCATATTTTCTTCAGGAGCTCAGAACAGCGGTCTTTGTTCCTCAGCGATAATGGCATCTGGTGGGCCGAAGGATCGCAACAGCAGCAGCACCTACCACTTATTCGTGAGTATACACCAGATTCCTCCAATGTTTTACAAGCTGCACTACATATGGACAGCCAAGTTGGTGAAACATTACATATTAATGCATTCATTGACTCACTGTTTTTTAAACTGGGGATGAAAGCACTTTATTGGTAAAACACCATATGTTGAACAAACTCAGACAGAATCAACAAATAGAATGCACAACAAAGTGCAACCTTTGAACATCAATGAAGCTTTCTTGAATCTTGAGAGAGTTGTTTTAAAAGCCAAACCTTTGTACTGGCAGAAGATTATGATGAATGCTTATCTGTAGGGGAATAGAGCACCACTCGGATTAAGATATACCAAACAACCCACGTTTGGTTTAGAAAGAAAACATTTTCTATTGGAATGGTAGACACATAATTCGAATAGTAGTGCTGGTTTAATTCAAATTATTTTAAAACATGCAGAGAAACAAGAAGTTGAGATTAAAGCAGCTATTTTTGAGAAAGAACACCAAGTTAAATCTTTTGAATCAGACCTTGAATATTCTATTTATAGAACAAGACTTGATCAAACCATTATAAAACACGATGCATGAACTAAGAAAACAAAGGAATATAGCCCCACCGGCCTCTCACGGGAGGCAGATTGCCGATGGCCCCCAAGAGGGTGGGGCTAGGAGGGCCACCCATCAGCAAGGAGGAGGCGGCCCCCCCGAGCAAAGAGCCCAATCCGAGGATCTCCTCGGAGAGGGCTGGACCAGACCCTCCCTACAGTGAGGGTCCACAGCAAGTAGATTTATGAGCTGTTCCAGGGATCTTGCCCTCCTGAAACAGCTCCTCAGCAAAAATTTTGTTCCTTGGTTTGCTTTTCAAATCCGGCTTTTCAGTCCGCCTTTGTTCTACACGTGGTTCAGCAGTTACGCTGCCAACTTTCGGTCTTTTGTGTTTTTTCCCGCTTTAGTCTTTTGCTGTGTGTTCCTGAACCCGAGGTAAGTGTTTTTTCATTTAGCTTTCTGGGAATTTGCCATTTTTTGGAGTCTGCAAGCCCATTCCAGTGGCTTGCAATTTCAGGGGCCAGTTCTTAACATGCTTGTGTGTTCTTTTCTATGCCTGTTAAAGCCTGGTGTTAAAAGTTGGTCTGAAATGGGGCTCTGTAAAAGGCTGACGTTTCATGTTTGCCTGCCTTGGTCTTTTCATTTCTACATTCTTTGGGCTGTTTTTCTGTTCCCAGCACCCACGTGGCTTTTCCTATGTTTGTCCCAGGTGCTCTCCTCCCCCCCCTTTTTTCGCCTGCTGGGGCATTTACTTTCTGCCTTGCCTGCCTCCTTTTGGCAGCAGTGTGTGTGTGTGTTTTTTTTTTTTCTTCTCTTCAGAAGTTGGACCTGTAATTTTGGTAGGGTAGTGCAGGCTTTTCGGTTCCCTGGTGCCACTGGCTCCAGGCATTTGTGGTCCCTCTGGGTCTTGGCCTTCCCTATCGGCCATGCTTTCATCCTCTTTGGGTGTTCATCCCAGCTTTCAGCCCTTCCACATGGCTTTTCCTTGGTCCCCTCTTTGGCCCAGGTCACCCCCCTCCCAATCCTCTTTCTTGTTCACTGGGGAATTTGCATCCTCTCTCTCCTTTGTCAGGCGGCAACAATTTTTGTGTGTTAGCGGTTTGGTTGGTAATTTTTGGTGTAGTAGTGCAGTTGTTCTGTGTCTCCTGGTGCCGTCCAGGTTTCTGGCCAGGGTCTCTCCTGATCTCTTCCTTCTCTAGTCTGCCATGCTTCCTTGCTCCATTCAGTGTCTGGGAGCCTGTTCCTGCTGGAGGTGTGGGGGGGGGGCTTTCTGTGGGTCTAGCTCTGCTCCACATGTTGAGCTGCTTGGCTAGGGGGTTTTTTTTTCCCTCAGTTAGTTCTCTCTGCACTGCCTATCCAGTAGCATCTAGGGGTATTTTCTGAGTATCCAGGAGCTCTTGGGAAATGATCATAAATTCTTCAGGGTTAATGGAGTATTGTACAGAGTGAGTATGTAGGAGTAACCGTAGCAAGTGAGTCATTGCTGTTTGTTGGGGGGTGGGGATTGTGGGAGTAATTATAATGCACTATTGAGAACTGAACTCATTGGGGGCCTACATCATGGCAATTAAAATACAATGCTGCAATAATAAAATTTTTGGAGAGTTTGGGCTGGTAGTCTTGTTGCGGCTGTGCAAGCGGCCTGTGTTTTGGTGTGCCGTTGGGCTAATGGAGTTCGTGGCTCACTGAGCTCAGCCTTCCCAGTGATGCCATGCTTTCTTTCCCCATGTGTGTACGAGGAGGCCTTGTCCTTGCTTTGGGGGGGGCGGCTGTTTGCAGGGCAGGGTTCAGCCCCTCCCTGCTACAAATTTTTTCTCTCCTCTTTCCTCTCTCTTTCTCTCTCTCTGAGCTCTGCATGAACTCATGTGGATTAAGCAAAGCTCCTTGGGGGCAGTACAGTATTGTGCAGTGAGTATGGGGGAGTAGTTGTTGCCAGGTGAGTTATTCACGTGGTAAATTGTGGGACAGCCGGCCGCCAGGCGCAGCAGTTGGATTTCGCTTGCGGCGCCGGGCGACCCGGTTCGGAAATGGACTTGGGTCGTCGGACGGCTACTGGGTAGAGAAGGATCAGCACTGACTGCCTCTCCTTCTCCGGGGAGGGGTTGGGGTAGCAGTCGGCGCCAAGGGGACCCCTAGTGGAGGCTAGGGATCACCCTGTGCTGTGCTACGCTGGGGAGGGAGCGAGGCAGGGCAGACGCTCAGCGTCATTGCACGTCCCCGCCTCCCTCAGGGAGTGGGCTAATGGGGGTAAAAACCACACCCAGCGTCTATATGACGCTTTACTCTGGGATGCCCTGATTGGTCACCAGAGCCATTCCCTGACCAGTTACTAGTTCCGCGGTCCAATACCGGGGGTCGGAACCGCGGCCCCACTCTCTGGGGGGGAAGCCAGGGATGACTGGGGAGTCGGCAAATGTCCGGTGACCGGGGATCCCGGAGTCCGTGACCAGGCTGAGGAACGGACGTAGGCGAAATAAAGAGCAAATTTCAAAAAAAAAAGAATTGTGGGAGCAATAAAATGCACTGTCGGGAATTGTAGTTATTAGGGGCGGTGATATGGCAAATTAAAAGTTATCATTGGGAACAAGGGAGGGGAAAAGAGGAAATAGGAGGTGGGGAAGGAAGGGAAAGAAAAAAGAAGAGGAAAAAAAACATTCTTTCTCCTCTATCTCCAGATATACACAGTATTTGTTTTAATATGAAAAGCATTTGAGAGACTGAAAAGGGGAAGGGGGCATTGGGAGCCTGGTTGTGTAAATGGGAAGGGGATTGTCCAGGAAACACTCTAATGAGATTAAATTACAATATCTTTATTTTTTAATTGATCTTTTTTTTTTTTTGTTGTTTATTCTATTTATGTACCATCCGGACAGGGCATCCTTCTGAGGAGCCCACTCGGCAGTAGCCTCTCACTCCCTACCTGAACCCTCCACTACCAGTACACTCCCCACCAAGCCACCATGGTGAGACCAAGTCCTCTGGCAACTGGGTACCCCCTGAGGAAGGGCATGCCCGCCCTCGGCAACCTTGCAGACTCAAGGGGCCTACCTGATGGCTGGGTTGGCACCTGGGGAGCGTGTTCCTGGTGCACTTGGGCCGGCGTTGGGATGTGGGCCAAGCCCCTGGAGCCCTCTTCATCTCTGCTGGTCAGGAAATTTTAATTTTGCACCCATCCTCCCAGGAGAGCTGCAGTAAAATGATGCCATGGTGTACGGCAACCCTGTTGGCATCCGCCACGCACCCCTCTGATTTAGTCTACCATCCTGTAATGCCTCCGATCTCCATCAGGGGCCACCAGGATGCTGGACAGTCCACAACCCACCCCAGAAGAGGACACTCAATCCTCTCCTGCCCGCTGACCCCGGCTCCCAAGTTTGTTCCCGAACCTGGTCACGGCGTGGCGCGAGATGTTGCGTCCAGCGCCCCAACCCTCAGCACCACTGGGCCGGCCTTTTTTAATTGATCTTGTTCTTCTTTTTATACATTCTGATGTCTGCTTCTGACAGCAACAGTGCTCCCAGAGTCAAATAACCATTTCCCTGTGGCATGCCTTCCTTTTTCCTGTTGATGCTGGATCAAATCCCTGTATGACTCCTTGTGCAACTTGTTGTCAGTTATTGGAGCCTTACTTCTGACTTTCTTCTCTATTTAACATATCTGTACCCTTTTAAAGCAAAAAGCTCTGACTTTCTGTCAAGTTTTATTAAAATGCCACTCTTTCAACTATAAAAAATATGGGGGTGCAAATTACCAGTGATGCATTCCTGTAAACTCACTATAAACAAGACAAGAATTGAAGAACAGCGTGTTTTTATCCACTAAAAACAATCTAGTCATGTGGAGGAAAGTCCCAGTCTGTAGGACACAGACATCCTCAGATGATGAAGATAATCATTGATCTCTGCCGCCATACAATCCAGAATTTGTCCAACTGAAGGCTTCTTCCACAGTGCGCTTCAAACGACAGCAAGAGTAATTGTTCAACATAATAGGTAGACATAAGTAGTGATGCAGAAAGAAAAACAATTGAATAAAAATAATTTTGCATATACCCCAGTAATACCTTGGTATTTTTAACATCGATACTGGTCAACCTATATAGTATTTAACAAAACATAGAAACAGAGTAACATTGACAATGAAGGCCGGAAAAAGACCAGAGGTCCATCCAGTCGGCCCAAGTTCCCAATAATTACTGGAACCTACTGTTCCTCCAGGGTACTAACCCTCCCCATCCTCTCTCTATTCTCCTCCTTGGTTCTGTCCCCCCCCAGTAAAAATGATTCCCTTCATTATGTCCCAGCCCTGCTTAAACCCTCTGACTGTTTTGCACACGCCAATTCAGCCGACAGACTGTTCCAAGGTTCCAAATGATAACGGACTGAGGAGGAGGAGCCTAGCAGCTGAAACTGTGATGGCAGTCTGAGGGTTGCTGCCGAGTGGAGAGCACACGCACCTCTCTTTAGCTAACTGGGCTCATGTTTTGTACAGAACACTGATTACCACCTCTAAATTACCATCCTGAATTTTATCATTGCTAAGCCGTAGTATATCTACATTTAAGTTTAACTTCTGAAAGTTTTTTGTTCAGCAACCACCATAACCCTGTGCTATCTTTCCCACAGACTCTCCACCCGAAATTGCGAAAACACTGATGCCCAACTCGGCATGTCCAAGGCAGTAAGACACATAGCTGAATTACCAGAGCAACAGGCTTGGCTTGCAATGGAGAATGTTTGCAAAGAGAAGAACAAGCCCAGTACAAAATCTGCAAAGAAAAAACTGAAACACACTTTGGAAGAAATGGACAATCCCACATGTAAAGACTTCAACAACAAAAAAATGTTAAATCTGTTAGTGTTCCCCTTTTATTAACCCATCCCAGAGTCTCCATTAAATGCTCCACCAGTAGACCCAAAGAAGGACTGGGCAGCTGACTGACAGAGAGTTACAGCCATATTATCCATGCTGTCTGCTACTTACAATCAATCTGCTGAGTTGGACGCCATACCGGAGGAACCGTCTTTTACTACTGCTGATGAGGAGGAAGACAAAACACTATCCAATATGAAAGTCCCTGACATACAATTCACCAGTAATGGGTCAGAGGCAAGTAACTCCACAGGTCTCAATGTTAATTGGGGAGCTTTGCAACTTTCAGGAGGGGATGGGGGGGGGAGTTTGTTTTAGCTAATGACTCGACACAATTCTCCCAGGGCTATAGCACCATAAAAAAAGCCTTAACCTTCAGTTAGTTCTACTAATCTAGAACACCTATAAACTAAAAGCCAATCCCAGCCCTCATTAACTAATAGTTCTGAACTCGCTATAAACAGGGAATCACTTAATCTTTTATGAGCAGAAATTAAACAAGATATTCTAATGGAGTTCATGTCTGCCACTGAAACCCTAACTAATATGGCTGCTACGGTTGCTGAACTTAATAATAATTTGAACAGCTGCAGCTCAAAACTAACAAGATAGAAAGACATATCAGTAATTTGGAGGATAACTTCAATCCCAATTTTACTAAGATACCACACAACTCACAGTTAATTCATGAGCTACAACTGAAAATCAATGACCTGGAAGACAGGTCTCAAAGACACAATGTTAAACTAACTGGTGTGCATGAGGGTGTGGAGGGGAAACTTGGATCCACTTCAGTACATTGAAAGACTGATTACCACTTAGCTGAACACACCCCAAGCAAAAAATATTAGATTACGTCCATGGGGGGGATGGTACTAACCGCCCTGAAGAACCAAACACAAGACCACCACACCACGCTTACCTCAAACCACATTATTTTTTTGGACCACAAACAAATACTTTGACATGCCAGGACCAATAAAGGGCTTTTTGTTAATGGTTTGAAATGTTCAGCTTATCCTGACTTTAGCATGGTTACAATACAATCCGACGCTCCTTTGATAAAGCCAAAGATATTCTAAGATAGAAAGGAATACAATTTGCTTTGTTACCATCAGCCCATCTAAGTTTTTTTATGCACGGCAAAATATAGTTATTTACTGATCCAAAAAAAGCAGAAGAATTTCTCCTATCACCGTCTCACAATTCGGGATGAGAGCATGCTCTGAGCTATTATTGGTTTTGCTTCTGCTAGGAGGTTATTATGTCTGATTATCCTTTTTGCTTACAGTTATATCGTTTTTTCACCTCCCCCCACCTCTGCCAATTACTGGCAGCAACTGAAAACCATCTTTTTCTTTTTATTTTTGAATGCTTTAACCATGTGGGATGGGCTGCATGGGGAGGTGGAGGGAGGTATTTCACTACTATTGGTTTTACTTTTGCCTGGATGTTATTATGTCTGATTCTCATTTTTGCTTAGACATATAGTTTTTCACCCCTTCCCACCAGCCTCTGTCTACTACTGACAGCAATTGAAAACCATTTGTTTTCCTGACTTATTTACCAACATAATAATTAAGTTATCTTCAAAGATATTGATTGTTGATTATTAATAAGAATGATGTTTTTTCTGAATGCCTTAGTCTTGTGGGATGGGGATGCGGGGTAGGGGGGTGGAGGTATTTCACCAGTTGGGGTCTGGGTTGAATTGATGTCTCTAAATACTGTTATGGGCTCATATTTGGAAACTGTTCCAAAGTTCCACCACCCTTTCTGTAAAGTAGTACTTCCTTACATCTCTCCTAAACCTACCTCCTGTTAATTTCCATTCATGTCCATGTGACAGTGAATTGGTATTCAGGCTAAATAGTTCCCAGCAGTTCACTTTATTAATTCCTTTAAGGAACTTGAAGGTCACTATCATACCTCCCCTCTCTCTTCTGACCTCCAATGAGTACATATTTAGTGCCTTGTGGCGCTCCTTATAAGATTTGCCATACTGTGACTGAATCATTTTTAAGTTGGCGCGCTTGTGCAGCCAACATCTTGCGGTAGCGCAGATTTGGAGGTGCGGTCGCTGTTGGGCGAATGCAGGGCATGCACCAGTAGGTGCGTCCCTCATTCCCCAATCAGCCTGCATGCTGGCGCCACACCATGCATACATAATGTAGCGAGCACATCTAAGGAAAGGTTCGCTGCCAATCTGAGCAAAGCTCGTGAGATACAGCAGACACTCTATAACAGCCATTGCAAGCATGGTGTACAAGTGTCAACTGCCGACCTGGGTGCCTAACCCCTGCCGCTTACCATGGTCCCACTCATAGTGTCATCGTGGGAGCCTACTCCTGTTGGCATAAAGCACTCCCCCATGTGTTATATGCCAAGGAGGGTGCCCAATCCCTCAGCTCTTGCCCCCACTTTGCTTGTGTACAACGGGGTGCCCAATCCCTGTCGGCATAAATTAACCCCGCTTTGTTGTGTGCCAGACAAGGGTGACCAATCCCCATTGGCTGCAGCACTCTTAAACAGTTTGGCACCCCAGCGTGCAAATGCCCTGTAAAAAAAAACTGTCCCGTGATGTTTTTTTTTTAACTCTGAGAACAAAAACGGTCCTCGCCATCTCCTGCCTCCCCGCAATCCGGCACTCCACCCACTGTGCACCCTGCCTTCTCACACCTCTCACCCCATACTTACCTCCGAGTCTGTGTGACGATCTTCGTGGACCGGGAACATGTCTGCACTCTTCAAAGCCGACCGCGAACTGAGGAAATGCCGTAAGCTGTATAATGCAATAAATAGGGTTTTCTCAACTTTGATGCATATCTCAGGCATTTTTGGAATTTTGGCACCAAATTTTCAGCATGGGGTGTTTTTGGGACCCCTCCTCAAGAATTCTTGCACTGTCATGGCATTACTCGGTTCGAAGTTCATTACTGCAGTCACTGCATGGAATCACCTTTCAGGAGTGAGGAACAAAATGACAGTGCCAATGTTCATGAGGGGCTCACAAAAGCCTATGTTGCAAATTTTTAGGAGAAATCAAAAATGACTGTTTCACAGCGTGCGTTAGCAGTTGCTACGCCGCGTTCATAACTTAGCATGGTTTGCAATATTTTCACACCACATGTTCAGCATTGCATTTTCCACACCTTCTTGTGAACTGTACAGCTGTCATTTTTCATCCTGCCGAAATGTGTTTTCGCACTTGTGGCACAGAATAGCGCAGTCGATGGGGAAAATCAGTGTTTGGGACAAATTACAAAAATGACAGTTACACTGTTCATGAGCAGAGGTCCTAAAATGCCTATGCTGAAAAATTGGTGATGATACTCCATAACATGAATGTGTTATGAGCTTGCGTTACGCAGTTTGCATGCCGCCGTAAGTTCGGAAATTTATAATATTTTCACTCCAGATTTTCAACACTGCCATTGTTCTGCACCTCTTATGAATAGTACAGCTGTCATTTTCACATCCTGATCAAAATGTGTTTTTTGCAGTTCCGCGCCAGAATAACCGCGGTCATGTGGAAAGTCCGTGTTCGAGACACATTATGAAAATGACAGTGACACTGTTCATTAGCACAGGTCCTAAAATGCATATATTGAAAATCTGGGGCCAAAGTCCATAAAATTAGTGTTTTTTTCTGGCGTCGTTGTGCAGTTGCACATGCTCATGACCGTGCATTTGTAATATTTTCACTCCAGATGTTCAAAATTAGCATTTTCCACACCTCCTTATGAACAGAACAGCAGTCATTTTACATACCTTGGTTAAAATGTGTTTTCACGTCTGGCGCAGAATTGCACAGTCGCTGTGCGAAATCAGTTTTGGGACAGTTTGAGGACATGGCGGCGACACTGTTTATGAGCAGAGGTCCTAAAATGCCTATGTTGAAAATTTGATGCCAAAAGTCCATAAAATGACTGTGCTGCAAGCGTGCATTACGCAGTTTCCGCAGCCTTGTAACTCATAATTTGCAATATTTTCATGCCAGATTTTCACCACTGGCATTTGTGCACTCCTCTTTATCAACAGTACAGCTGCCATTTTCACAGCCTGCCCAAAACGTGTTTCCACAACTGTGGTGCGCATGGCATGCTCGCTGTGGGAAATCACCTTTGGGACACATTAACAAAATCACAGCTACTGTTCATGAGGGAGGTCCCAAATGCCTATGTTGAAAATGTGCCTAAAAACTCCCACAAATAATTGGGTTGTGGACATCTGTTGCGCAGTTTGTATGCATGTTCATTGCTTCACCAATATTTCATATTGCCACTCCAGATTTCCAACGTTGCCATTTTTTATGCTTCCTCATGAACAATACAGTTGTCATTCTCCACATCCTGCCCAAAACTGTGTTTTTGTCCCTCTGTCGCTAAATGGCACAGCCACTGTGCAAAACCACGTTTCAGCTAACAAAGTGATTGTGCCACTTTTCATGAGTGGCCTGACAAGCAGCCCATGTTGAAAATGTGAAGTGAAACTACAACTACACGCCTACGGTGTTAGGGTTTCCAACTGTAGCACCCCCCCAACCAGGTACGGACTGACAGGCATCAGGGCTGCGACTTGGGATCATCGAATGTAATGCTAATGCCATTCCACCCCCCCTCCACACCCACCCTGCAGCCACTGACAGGCATCGTGGTGTGTCTTGCACTGTTCAGCCACAAATTTCTCCCCATGCTCCTATACTGCACCAACATCAGTGTATTTCCTTATGGAATGGGGTAAGTATAATGCCCAAAGACCCCAAAGCACACCACAACACTTGTCAGTCTCTACAGGGTAGGGTGAGGTACAATGCCATGAGCATTATAGCTGATGACCAAAAGGCACACCCCAATGCCTGTCACTCTCTATAGGGTGGGGGTGGGGTTGGCGTCACTTCAATACTTCACTGCCATTCCTATTATGAGTCTCTAGCTCTGCCATTGCCAATGCCAGCATGACAACATTTGGCATTGACAAATGCTTGTTGTTACTTTGCACTGCACTGTCTCCAGCCTAATCTTATCCTTCCTGAGGTGAGGACTCCAGAACTGAGTGCAGTACTCAAGATGAGGCCTCACAAGGGATCTGTAGAAGGGAAGTACTACCTCCTTTCTTCTGCTATCAGTACCCTTACCGATACATCCCAGCACCCTGTTAGCCTTGCTATAGGCCTTGCTGCACTGACATGATTGCTTAAATGAGTTGCTAATGATAACTCCCAGATCCTGTTCCTCAGCTGTAGTGCTAAGTCTCTCTCTTACCATCCAGTACTCTGTCCTGGGGTTCTTTTTCCTTAGGTGCATTGCCTTGCAATTCCTAGCATTGAATTTTAACTACTAGACTTTTGACCACCCTTCTAGCATTTGTAGGTCTCTCTGCATCTCCCTTATTCCCTTGTCACTATCCACCCTCCCACATAGTTTTGTGTCATCTGCATCTTGCCCTGGATTCCTTCTCCTATGTCACTAATGAACATGTTGAAGAGGACTGGACCTGGGACTGATCCTTGTGGAACCCTGCTCATAACTTCCCTTTCTTCAGATTTAACCCCATTAACCACCACTATTCTGTGCCACAAGTGCCTTCCCCCTAGCCAGTTACCTGCCCTGTTCACAATTGGTTTAGCTGCATCCATCTTCTTGAGCAATCATTTGTGAGGTACCAAGTCAAAAGCCTTGCTGAAGTCAAAGCAGAGGAAGTCCAAAACGTGGGCCTTGTCTAATTTCTTTGTCACCCAGTCAAAGAAAACTATCAGGTAAGTCTAACAAGATTTTCCTGCCACAGAAGCATTTCATTTACTATCCTGGAGCCTGTTGCTCTCCAGGTAGTCTATGAAGTCCTCTTTGATCAGTGACTCCATCAGCTTCCCTACTATAGAGGTTAGACTTGACAGGCCTGTAGTTCCCTGATTGCTCTTTATCCCCCTTTATGAAGCGGTACAATGTCTGCCGCCTTCCAATTCCTTGGAAGTTCCCCAGACCTAAGTGAGTTGTTGAACAGGCATACCAGTGGTTCAGCCAGCTCTGCTGATAATTACCTGAGTATCCTTGGATGCAACCCATCTGGTCCAGTGGCCTTATCTATCTTAAGGAGCCAGCCCTTTCAGAACCCTTTCACTAGTAAACAATGGCTGTCTCATTTCTGGAATTCCGTAGTGGTTGCTTTGATGCCATTCTCTGGTATGGACCTGCTGTCCTCCCAGTGAAAACTGAGCAAAGTAGTCATTTAGGATGGGCCTTTGCTCATCCTTCTCTATCACCCTACCCATCAGCTAGCCTTAACAGTTCTCCACCTTTCTCCTTTTTTTACTAATATATCCCAAAAACTCTTTTCTCCATTCCTGACCCTCCAGCAAGCACGGACTCTGTGTCTGCTTTTGGCCTCCCTGATGGCCCTCTTTGCCTCCATGCATTTCTGTAGATAATCCTCCCATTCTACCTCCCTGATATTTCTTGTATTTATAGAAAGCCTTCTTTTGTGTCCAGCTTCCCTGACCCTTGCTGAGAACCATAGTGGTCTCTTAAACCTGTTTTTCCTTTTTTACTGTTCTTGCAAACTTTGGATGCCTCAGAGTATGGCCCCCATTATTACCCCCATCTCTCCTCCATCCCTACTAACTTATCCTGACCAGTTCCTCATACTATTGAAGTCAGCCCTTCTAAAGTCAAGGACTTCAGTTCTCGACAGGGTTTGCCAGCCCCGAGGCCAATTCAAATCAAACAGATTTATAGTCGCTATTCTCCAGCGGCTCCCCTACTCCCACCACTCATACCATCTCTGAGCTGGTGAGCACCACATCAAGGACTGCAGTCTGTCTGGTGGGTTCCTTAACTAACTGCACCAGTAGACAGTCTTGGAAGGCATCCAGCAAGGCCTGACTACTAGAGCCGTTGGCCACTGGGACCTCCCAATCTGTGTCTGGCAGGTTCAGGTCTCCTAACACCACTACTTCCTCCTTTGCTACTCCTCTTCAAGTTCCTGTATGAGTTCCTCGTCCCTTTCCTCCACTTGCCATGGAGGCCTAAATATCACCTCAAGCATGCTTTCCTGCCTGAGGCTGCCATGAGTTGCACTCATACTGACTCAACCTCAAAACTGCTACCCCTAATGAACCCATCTTCTACCACCTTGATGCCTTCTTTGGCAAAACCAGCAACTCCTCTCCCTCTACCAGTTCCTCTATCCCTCCTGATCAGTGAATGCCCAGGGACCATCATCTTTCAGTATTTATTAATTGTGGCCCATGTTTCAGTAATGGCTACAAGGTCCACCTCAGTGTCTGCTATCAGAGCCTGGAACTCACTGAGTTTGTTAACTAGGCTCCTGGCATTAAGGCATGCCCCCTTCCATCTCATCCCTGCTCTTAGTTTGCTACTGTGCTTCTGTTTTCTATGCTTTCTCCTACCCTTTCAGGGGCATTTGCCCTTTGTTTCATCAGTCACTGCTGCCCATTCCTTGGTCCTGTAAACACTATTGATATTTCTGTACCCTCTTGCTGCTATAGTCCCCTGTCTCTGTGTTTGTCTAGCAGTATTCAATGTTACCTGACACACCATATGCATTGATGTGTCCCTCACAATACTGGCTATTCATGGCACTGTAGTGTATGATGCACTGTAGCATACATAACAATATGTCTATGGCATGCAGCACAACCACCATTGCCTGTGGTGCTAGTCCCCTGGGGCACAATAGTCTGTGCTGCTGTGTACAAACCCAGCCTAATGCTATTGACCTGTTGTTCCAGTCTGACATGCAGGCGGTACTGTGAGCAAACCCATCCTGCAGCTACTGACCTGTAGTTCTGGTCTGACATAGAAGTGCTGCTGTGTTCACCTTGAAATAGCACAAGCAGTCTACACATGGGAGTGCATGCAAATCAGACCATAATGGCATGCTAATGTGGCTGTTTGTCCTTGGAATGCCTAAGTAGGCTCATTTGCATATTTTATTCATTTATTCATTAAGAATATCGGATTACAACCTTTTGAATTTTTGAATATGGTAAACCTTTGCCCTGGCAAACATGTTTGTGTTGGGCAAACCTGTCTGAACCTTAGTGCAGTTCTACAGTATTTGGCCTGCACTGTTGTTTGCAGTTGTTATGCAACACTTCCTTGCTCATGCCCACATTGGCCACTTAGTTCAACTTTGCCTACTCCACCTCTGTGTGTACTGGACTTTTGTTGCTGTTTGACTGCCCAGTTGCTATATTCAGAGCTGTCTTCTTTGCTGGGCTGTCTTTGCACTCACAGCCATGTTTGCCCATCTTCGCTTGCTTGCTATATTCAGCAGTGTTTGCCCTGGACTATTGCTTTGAATGTTGCTTGCTAATTTCAAATTTCCCACCGGCAGTGTAAATTGTGCCTCCAGGCAAAGTTTTGAATAATGGGCCCTAGATGTCTTATGGGTGATCTATTATTCATGTATGACATAATGTGGTATCCATATCTGCTTAAGGAATTAGGTATACAACATTCAAACCATTTATTAAGGCAACAAGAGGTCATCCCTTACAAATTGTAGGAAAAGGTCTAAAAAATAAAGGAAGTTTTTTTTAACACAGGTGGTGAATCCATGGAACTCATTGCCATTAGACAGCGGTTACTGATCTACGAGTGAAACCTCTACAGTGAACCGTCAATGCCGACAACATCGACAGTTTGCTGTAATGTGCCAGGACACTGTTACTCTTCCCTGTCCTGCCGCCTCCCGAATCAACTCTGACTCAGAGTTGATAATCCTGTCCGGGGTGTGAAGGGCGGAACCCCCACATGGGGTGTTCAGGGGAATGCCCCCAATAAACACAAAGGATTTCTCCGATGGATTTGTTTTTTTGGAAATTCAACTTTATTGAGCTTTCTCCAATTATGGCATACAAAAAGAAAAAGTACAGTATTCAAAAACAACAATATACCACACTACAATAATCATATATAACATACAGAAATCAAAACATAAGACCACCCCCCATGCATCACCCTTATTTATGCTCTATGGAGTATGGGATGTCAAAGACAGTATAAAGAATACATAGACTCCATCTGTTCTTATAATGGTTCATGCAATTGTGGAGACTCGCAACCATTTTCTCTATTCTCAAGTTAGATAACAGTTCTTGATGCCATTCTGTATAAGAGATTACATGGGAGTCCTTCCAATGGCGGAGTACCAAAGCCCTAAGGGACAGTGCAATCATTGACATGTAAAATCTACGTTGTTTGACGTTGACATCGGTAAAGTCACCAGGAGGCAAATTTCAGGGGGAAATAAATTATCTAATCCCAGAAGGGGATCTTCCCTCTGTCTGATGGTCTCCCAAAGTGCAGCAATGGGGGGACATTACCAGAAGGTGAGGTACAAATTACCATCCACTTGGTTGCAACGTCCACAGACTGGGGAGGGGAGCTTGCCCATTCTGTGTAGTATTGCTGGTGTCATATACATGTTATGTAGAATTGAGAATTGCATAACATGCAGTCTGTCTTGCGTGATATATGCATGACAAGACTTCCATAACTTGTCCCAGTTAAAGGTTCTGTGGAGGAATATATCTGCCCAGTAAGGGGAGGACCCATCCATGTGAGGAAAAGCCAGATTGTACAATGAAGCATATATTATAGAAACCGAGTGAGATTGCTGGGCAGGGGTAACTAAAGGTAAAATAAGTTCCTCCCTCCCTCTATTTACTCCCGGTGGTACCTGTTTCAATAGGAGGAGATGTCAGAGTTGATAAAGTTTGAAAAGGCCTACTGGGCCTGATGGCAGTTTCAACATCATGTCTTTAATTGATAGGTAGGAATCCCCATTTGCTAAGTCTTGAGGGTTCTATCCCACAAGCGAGGGAAGCCAACTCTCTGTCAACAGGGCACCCCCTATTCAAAAATTGGGATTTCGCAGGATTGTTTGTGTCTTTCAGGAGGTTGTGTTTTAAGAACGTAAGTAGTTGAAAGTGTACTCTCACCGAGATGGCTATGGGAGAGTTGGACAATGATCTGGGGAGGTCTTTAGGCCGGGTATGTAGGATGGCATCTCTTGAGATGCCGGATGAATCTGTTAACTCCTTTTCTATAGAGAGCCAGGATGGTACATATGGGAACGAGTATAGGGTCTCTACTGATCGGAGCCATCTAAGGTATTTACTTAGATGGTTGGCCCAATAGTACAGACCAAAGTGGGGAACCCAGAGACCTCTCTTTTCTTTTGAAGCAGCCAGCTTGTGGTATGCTCATTGCAGAGGTTTACTGCACCAGAGGAAGCTCGATATCACCCCATGTAACTTCTTAAACCAGGTAAGAGGCAACCACAAATTTAACATACTTAGAGGATAGAACAACTGAGGCAAAACATTCATTTTAATCAAACTTATTCACCCCCAGAGAGACAAAGGCATATCCTTCCATTGGGATAGATCTTCTTGTATTTTAGACATCGGGGTCTAGGTTAAGTGATTTTAACTCAGTGTTACTTCTCGCAAGATTAATACCTAGATATTTGAGGTTATTTTGGGATCATTGCAACCCAAAATGATGCAGGAGTGTGCCATGAGTGCTATTGTTCAGGAGAAAGACTTTGGACTTGTCCAGGTTGATCTTGTAGTTAGAAACAACACTATAGCTTGAAATAGTATCCATAACAGCTTGAATGGAGGGAGAGGGTTGAATCAGGTGCAATAATATGTCATCTGCATATGCTGAAATCTTTAGAGCAGTAGAAACTACTTTTATACCTTGAATATTGGGGTTGTGTGTAAGCTTCCACAGCAGAGGCTCTAGGTACAAATTAAATAAGAAAGTTGATAAGGGGCAACCCTGCCGAGTGCCTGATTTTAATGGCAGTGGGGGGAGATATCACCCCATTACAATAGACTTTGGCACTGGGGTCAGAATACAAGGTTCTAACCCATCAGATATACAGTTCTGAGATGCCAAACTTGGCCAAGACTTTAAACAGGAATTCCCAGTCCACCCTGTCGAATGCTTTTTCCGCATCCAGAGAAACCAACACTGCTGGGTGTATGAAGTCTCTGGACACGGAAAAAATGTGAGCCAGTTTCCGTAAATGATCTTGGGATGTTCTGCCTACCATGAATCCCACCTGATCTGGTCCAATCAAATCAGGAAGTACCCTACTTAATCTGTTTGCTAACAATTTAGCAAGTAACTTGATGTCATTATTGATAAGTGAGACGGGGCCTGTAACTCGTAATACATTCTTCTGGTTTGCCTACTTTGTGAAGCACTCTAATTAGAGCCTCAAATAGACAGGGATCATATGGGTTCTCTGATAATATGGAAGAATAAACTCTTAACAACCAGGGAACTATTTGATAAGAGAATTTTTTATAGAAATTTGGGATGAACCCGTCCGGACCAGGGGCTTTATCTAGAAGGAGTTCCCTGATTGTTGCTCTAATTTCCTTTTCAGTAATAGGAGCTGATAGTACCCTCTACCTACTTCATTCAGAGATGGTAGGGAAGGTAATCAGTATGCCTCTATATCCCGAGGAAAGGGAGCTGACCTGGGGTCATACAGGTTCTGATAATAAAGTTCAAATTCGTAAACTATCTTTCTGGGAGTGACATTAATAGAGCCATCAGTGTGTAATTTAATGGCTTTGACTAGATCTTGTTGCTTCTTGTTGTTTTATCCTCGTAGCCAATTGGTGACCTGCCTTCTCCTTGATCTATGTAAAGCGAACAGGATTTAAGAATGGCATATTCTGCCTTTTCTCTTAGTAGATCATTATATTCTTCACATAGTTTTAAAAGGGTGGCTTTAGCTTTCTCATTATCTGTTAGGGAAGCGTGCTTTCCAAGTGTTGAATTTGAGTCAACAAATAAGAGTCGCTCTTCCTTTTCATTTTTCTGTGGGAGGCTATGCTAATGAATTCTCTTCTAAGAAAAGACTTACGGCCCATTCAATATCTGGTTTGCGGTTGTGTATATTGTCCGTAGTGTAATGAGTAATGGACTGGGCTATTCTTTTGATAGCATCTGTGTCCTTCAGAAACTGATTGTTGAGCTTCCACATAGTGTCCTTCTGATGGTGAGGAGCCAAAGATGCCAGACACCAGACAGGGAATGATCAGAGTTAACCCTAGCTTCTATTCCACACTCATGGATACCTGGCAAGGAGGTTGTCCTTAAGGAAAATAATCAATTCTGGATAAAGAACCATGTACTGGGGTGGAAAGTATATTCCTGGCAGAGGGGTTAAGAGTCCTCAGGGATCACACATTCCCAGTTGATCTACTAGGTTCCTTATGGCCCTTTGGGTTGGTGACAGCCCTTGAGTCCTTCGGTATGTCTTATCAATATCTGATGAGAAAGGAAGGTTCCAGTCTCCCCCTAGGAAAACCGAAAGGTGAAAAAAAGGAGATAAAGACTTGGAGGAGCTCGGTAAAAAAAAGTGGGTGAATCGGTGTTAGGGCCATAGATGCTTCCAAGTAATACTTAAACCTGATCAAGGCAACTCCTGATTATCAGCTAATGGCTGTTAGGGTCAGAAATTATCTCCAAACTGGTGAATGCTAGTCGTCGGGTTATGCTAATAGCTATTTCTTTGCTCTGTGTGCAGGAACCTAATGTAAACCTAATGTAAATGCTTGACCAAAACTTTGTCTCCATATGTATCTTCTTTTATAGTCACTATGGTGATTATTGGGGTATACAGTAAGTCCCTTGCAACATGTATTTTCTCTGAGATGAGACTAGACTGCACCTACTGTATGTAGGTAAGGAAGGCTGGATGCTTTCCCAGTGATTACACTGTTGATTGTAAGCCTGTATCATTATTATTTGCCAGTAATAAATTACATTTATTATCTGGACACCACTTGTCTGTTGCCTCTTCCTTTTGTGCAGTTCCAACAAAAACCTGAGAAAGGAAATTTATATTACTAAGTTACATTTGGTGACTGTGTGCAGGTTGGAGTGTATAAAGTGAAGATTCCATTCAATTAATTTTGAATGTAGAGTAGTATGGAAACATCTTTTGCCTACTTAGACCTACTCATACTTACAGTGGTTGTTGGTCTCGGCATGGCACATACATCCAAACCCCTTACACTCCATTTGCGAAAGTGACAGCATGCTGTTTGGCACCACCGCTTGCCCACGGAACCGGAAAGCTGTTAGGTAACGCGCCAAGATTTTATCCAGTTTTCTGACTGCTTTGTTGTTTGTTTGTCCACCCTTTGTTTGTTATGCCTGAACTTTGTACAGACTTGAGACTTGACATCTCGAACTATCTCACATCCCATGGTGGATGGACAGATTTCCACGCTGACGCCGAAGTCTGCAGACAGCCCTTTGCTGCTCATTTCAAAGTATTACTCTAGAGTCCAAGCAAACAATCAAAAATGCAACCTTAAAGGTCTTTTGTTGTGGCTCTGTATTCTGCTGTTGAGAGTCTCACAGCGAGGTGTGCCTCCCTTGAGATGCAAAATGCATCACTAAAAAAAGAGATGGGCCTGCAGACATCAGAGTGGCAGGAAAGGAAACAGAAACTAGCAGAGGAGACACAGTCATGCCACAATGCCAGTAACAGACTGTTGCATTGGACTGCTCAAGATTCTGAGCGAGAAATTTGTATGTTGAAAGATGATTGTGAAAGGTCGAAATATGATAAGAAACAGCATATCTGAATGACATTTTGAGTGATATGAATGAGGGTCTGAGAGAAGAGAAAGCTGAGCTGAAAGAGGAGAATGTGAGACTGAGTCATGAGCTAGACCAAGAGCTTAGGGAAAATGTCAAATTGGGCACTGCATACAAAGTGTTGCAGCGTGAGATTGAGAAGGGTATTGAGCAGGGTACTGCAAGAGTTTGTCATAAGAAATGTAGAGCCAAGATGGCAAAAATGCACCATCAATGGGAAGTACTTGCTGGCAGTGTTAAAGTAATGATAGGTTCCAGTATACGCCCATTGACATTGCGTCATCCGGTGATGATGACTCTGACTTCGAAGATGAGGCATGCCACGTCAGACGTAAGTTGAACCTCCAACGGGCTGTCATTTTCTCCAGCCATACACAAGATGGAGACCATGTTGTCAGACCCTCTATGTTGCCACATCTGCTAAACGCACGGCCCTGTGACACCAGCGACAGCCTGTATTTATAGTGCACCTCTGCTCACTCCCCTTTCAAGGGATGATACGGCGGAGGTCTGCTGCCTAATCTAAGAGGCCATTACTAACATCACTGCACCGGTAGGCTGATGGAGTGCCCTCCGGGATCAAATTGACAGAATGTTTGAGGACACTGTCAACCAGGATCACGCATTCAAGGCAGTTGCTGATGTGGTGGCAGAAGCTACCCTTCGCAGTGCCATGAAATGTCTTCAGTTGAATGCGATTCCTCATACTTCCAGTCCCCTTCGAGTTGCTCACTCTGTTCAGCAAATTGCCCAAAGTATCGAACAGATGGGCCCGACTGACAATCTCAGTTGCCATTTGGAGAAGGTGCGCTCCCTTTGCAAGAAGCTTTCTCTCCAACCTGAGTACCAGGTTCAGGTCTTGCGACAGATGATCGAACCTACCCTCTGGGCCAAGCTCCCAGAGACTGCATGCAATTGTAACATGCTCACATACAACAATATCACTGTGGCCCTCATCACCACCAACTCCACGGGTGTCATTGGAGCTCACTTGGCCTACAAGGTTAAGCAGAATGTGAAAGAAAGTCCCATGGCCTACCATCAATGGTTGTGACTCGCCTATGAAGCTGGTAAAGCCCTTATAAATGAGGTTGCAGACCGAGACCAGATTAAGTACAAGGATTTGTACATCTGGAACATGACTCTGGCTCTCCGGGAAAAGGCTGAGCTTAATGTCTACCTGAGTACCGATGCTTTTACGGAAATCCTTACCAAAACAGAGCGTGCTTACCAGGTATACCTCCGTAATCTTTCTTCTGGTAAAACCAACAAGATTGCCGCCATCCAAACCCCAGTAGCACAAGTAGCTGCAGTACAGCCTACCTCCAATACGCCTACCCACTATACTGTGGAAGGTAACAACCAGAAGGATACCCCTTCTGATGACAAGCAGTCACAGAAGGGGGGAGGACTGGAACTATAAAAACAATAGGAATAGAGACGGGAACAATTGGAAGAATCTGAATGCCTAATTCGATGGCCAGAACCATAACGGTCCTAGCTATTGGAGCCTAAAGGATGAGAACGAGACCCTCCACAAACTGCTGGAGGAGATCTGTGCTGAGAAAGTGGCTAAGCCTACACATACCATAGCAGCCCTCACCCTGGCTGCTGGGCAGCTATGTGGCCAGGGAAATCCTTTCCTGCCTTCGGCTATTGAACCAGTCAGCAACCAAAGAAAGAATCCTTTCATGACATTGGCTACTGGCCAGGCTGATGCAATGACCAAGAAGGAACCAACAGAGCAGGCCACCTGTGACATCACAGGTACAGCTGTATCCTGTGCAGGACATACTGGGGCCCAAGAGATTCTGCAGGCCTCAGAATCCTGGAACAGGATGATGATGATGATTCAGAAAATGCAGATTGACAATTACAGGCCCTAGTTTGGATTGTGAGTGACTTGATTGTTGACACAAATGGATAGCCTTGTGTGAAGGCCACAGTCATGGGCCATCAACTTTCCATGCTTCTGGATAGAGGGGCAGCCATGTCATACCTTCATGATGGGGACCCAATCTCATCTGACTGGTCTACCGGCTGGAAGACCAATGCCCAGGGTGTAGATGATACCCAGCTACACACCTATAAGATCTGTTCCTGTGCCTGTGGTGGTAGGCCAACTCAGAACCAATTTTGTCTTTGACCTCATGGCATTATGTCATCATCCCAGCATACTGGGAATTGACTTCCTAGCACTGCACGGCTGTGTAGTGGATCTTGCCAATAGACTACTCCTTCAGATCAAAGGACAATGTCATGCTGTCACCATCCCAGACTCACATGTGGTGGCAGCCATCTCCCATAACAACAGGGAGTAGGACGTCATGGCTTTATTCTAAAGTCATGGCCTGTTTTCTGAACTTGCACCTTTGCTGCAAAAGCGGATGTGTTTGCCACCAGCAAGCACGACTGCGGTAGGATGCATACTACCATTGAGATCACAGGACCCAACCCTGTGAGGCAGAAGCAGTATCCATTTCCTGCTGAAGCCTTACCCTCACTGAGGGAGACCATCCAATCACTGCTTCAGCAAGGAGTGATTAGGACTTGTGTCTCCACTGTCAGTTCATCGGGTTTATGTGATAACAGCGAAAGCCTAAAGGCGACCACCGTTATCAAGAAGTCAAGAGTGACGAAAATTTTTTTTGACACTCTGACACCCCGGCACACAGCAAAACAGTGCCAGGGACTTACTTTTTTAATGTTTTATGCAGGGGGCTTTGCCCCCTGCACACCCCTACTAAAGGATTCTCAACTCCAGGGGGGTGCATGTCAGGGTGTGTGTGAAACATAAAAAGGTTTGGGCTGGGTGTAACAAAAACGCACTAGTGCCCAGACCTGAACCCAGTACCTTGCCGACCAGCACTGCCAACCCACCCACGATGCCACGGGGTCAGCTCGCAACCCATCATGGCACCACCTCTCACATTCTGTCCCACCCATCACTGTGCATACTCACTCCCCTCTGCATGCATACATATAGCAACATCCTATCACTGTATTTGCCGACCCCTCCATCTGGTCACCCTACTCTACCATAGCCCTGGACACATGTGCCGGGAAGTGGGTCGCTGTTATTGTAGGTGCCCAATCTCTAGTGCTCATATGTCGGGCTACCAGTTCACCTGCTTGGACTATGAAAAAGCCAACTGGAGCTTGGAGACTCACAATTGATTACAGGAAACTTAATCAAGTTACCCTGAGTTGCGCCCCAACAGTAGCATCAGCACCCGATATGTTCAAGCTGTTGACACCTGACAAAAAGTGGTTCACAGCTCTTGACATCTCTAATGGGGTTTGGTCACTCACATTAACACAGGAAGGCCAATACAAATTTGCTTTCACCTTTGATGGGAGCCAGTATACCTGGACCTGAAATCCCCTGGGCTTCCACAACAGCCCTTCTCTCTTCCATCTTGGCCCTTCTAGATGAACTGCTGTCTCTCCTCAAGAAAGCAGACCTCAAGTGCAACCCTCTAAAGCATAATTGTGTGAAAAAATAGGTAATTTTTCTTGGTCTACGTATCACAGACCAAGGTAGATGCCCCGCCACAACAAGATCGAGGGCTTACAAGATCTGCCACTGCCTACTAGTGTGGCTACACTCATATACTTTTAGGAATGGTAAACTACCTTGGGACTTTATCTCTGACTTTGCCTTGATGGCTGATCCCTTGTATGAACTTCTGAAAAAGGACATCCCATGGATGTGAGGCCCCACTCACACTGACACACAGCTTAAGCAGGCCTTGGCCTCAGCCCCAGCACTGGTCAATCCTAACCCAAAGCTCCCATTCCATTTGGAAACTGCCATCTCTATTGTGGCCATGTCTGCAATGCTGGCACAAAAGTACAATGGGTATTTCCGGCCCATTGCATATGCATCCCAGATGCTGTCCCCAATAGAGAGAAAATACAGTCACTGTGAAAGAACACTCTTGGCAACCTACTGGGCTGTCAAGCACTTTCTGTACATCATTGGGTATGCTCCTATTGTCTTGCATACCTTCCACACCCTAACTAACTTTTTGCTTTCAGACAGAGTAAAGATAATTCCAGTCTCCGACACCAGACCCGCCCACTGGTCTTTGCTTTTGCAGGACAGGGATATCAAAGTACTACTTGCAAAAATGCCATCTATCTTGACCCATAGCCTACTCTACACAGGGAAGCCCCATGACTGTGCACTCCAACCTCCTGACTTACCTGAGCCAGGACCATTCCTACCGGCTACACCCGATGTTCTAGAGGATACCACCATTTGCTGTGTCTTTACAGATGGCTCCACCTCCTATGTAGACGGAGAACAGGTAGCAGGATTTGGGGTGCTCATTCTAGATAAAAATGGTGATCTCAGATGCATTTCCAGGAAATACGCTATCTCCTCACAGTATACCAAACTGGAAGCTGTAGCCTGTGCTTTGGAGGTCATGCCCCATGGTGACAAAGATGACATCATCTTTGCAGACTCCAATTGGGTCTGCTCCTCCCTTATTCCTCCCTGCTTCCGATTGGTGCGCCTTTCCCATAGACTTTAGCTGGACTCTGCAACACTATTTTGGCCGGGATTTTCTGTTATTTTATTTTATTGTTAATTCCACCTAAAAAGAGCTGTTTTACCTTTGATTTGTGCCCGATTTAAGGGTTGTATTGCTGTATTGTCTGATAGTGATTCAGCCTTTTGAAATCTGTGTGGGCTAGGCGCTTGGCGCCTAACCCCCCATACCCTCCCAGTCTTTTGTTGTGCAGATTGTTGATTTTAGCACCTTATTGCAGATTGCCTGCAATAAAGTACCTTGCTCACTGCCTTCTCCTCTGTCCCCTACCTTGCAGCCGGCACAGCCCTCAGACACAGGGACTGGGGGTTCTTGAGCTTCGCCACGGGCCGGCCCACCAGCCGACGAGGGAACCAGAAGGCCGAGAAGCAGCGGCAGAAAGAGCACGGCAGTCAACCAATCGGAAAGCACCGCTGACTCTGCCTTTGCTTCCGATTGGTGCCTTTCCATATAGACTTTAGCTGGACTCTGCAACACTATTCTGGCTGGGATTTTCTGTTATTTTATTTTATTGTTAATTCCACCTAAAAGAGCTGTTTTACCTTTGATTTGTGCCCATTTAAGGGTTGTATTGCTGTATTGTCTGATAGTGATTCAGCCTTTTTGAAATCTGTGTGGGCTAGGCGCTTAGGCGCCTAACCCCCATACCCTCCCAGTCTTTTGTTGTGCAGATTGTTGATTTTAGCACCTTATTGCAGATTGCCTGCAATAAAAGTACCTTACTCACTGCCTTCTCCTCTGTCCCCTACCTTGCAGCCGGCACAGCCTCGAGACACAGGGACCCAGAGAGGGGCTCCGAGCCGCCAGCGCGGTCGTGCGACCACCAGCCGACCGAGGGAACCAGGGAGGCCAGAGAAGCAGGCAGAAAGGTACGGCAAAGCCGCAAAATTTTCTTGCCCGCCTCCCCTTCGGTTGATTCTTTTATACACTTTCTCCCGCCATTTCTAAACCCACGCCCACAGCTATTTCCTTCCTCTATTAACCCTACCAAACCTCCACAATGCTACTCTGCTTCCTTTTGCTCCTGAGCCTCTTCTTCCCCAATCCCATATGATAATCATGATATACCCTTGCCATGGTGAATAAGGTAGTGAATATGGTCTGCCCACCCTGTCATCCACAGTGGACACCCATCTATTCCTTATTTATATCCAGCTATTTTTGCACTGCAACCCTGGGGTATCCACATAAAGTTTCTCTTACCCTACAGCATCCCTCAAGTGCCTTACATTCATCCTGGCTTTATATTAACCCACTATGCCTGTCCATCAGATTATTATTTGTGATAAACTTCATACCTATATAACAGGTCCCTCACCTATTATACAGTGGTTCTCCAAGAAGAGGAGGAAATGCTCTGACCACTCTCTTTCCTTTCATTTGGTGCCCTCCTCAAACTAATCTTCTTCCTTCTGATCTGTATTGGTACTATTGAAATAAATCCTGGCCCCATTGAAAGTTTCTTATCCCCTGCTGATCTAACCTCTATAAATGGCCTAAGTTTCCTTCACTTCAATGCTTGCAGCCTCTAAAAAAGTTCTCCTTAATACAGGCCTGGGTTGCACATACTCTACCTGACTTCCTGGTTATCTCTGAAACTTGGCTCAGACCTACAACAAAAGACAGTGATATAAACCTTCCCAACTATCAGCTTTTCAGATCAGATCGCCCTTCCAGGGGTGGTGGGGTGGCCATCTACATTAAAGACACCATCTCTGCATCCTGCCTCATCAATACATCCGAACCAAAGGAATTTGAATGTTTGTCAATTAAAATATCCCTTCCAAACTTGTCTTCATTTAAATTGATTGGCTGCTATAGGCCCCCCTCTGCAGGCCTCAAACTCCTATCCCACCTAGGTTCAATACTCAATCTAGGCCCTGAAGATACCATCATCCTTGGTGATTTGAATTTAAACTGGCTATCTAATGCATCTGCACCACTAGTATCCTTCTGTGACACCTATGGATTCACACAATTAATCAAAGATCCAACCAGGATTAACCTAAAAATTCTATCAACAGCTCACTCCTGGATATTATGTTGGTAAACAAGCCTCACTTATATTCACATGCAGGAGTACTACCCAGTGATGTAGGGATCATTGTCCTATAGTTGGCATAAGAACTACATTCAAACCATCCAATCCTACAAAGTTTGTCCTCAAAAGGTCAAAAAAGGAATTCAACATCTCAGGATATCTCCATGATTTGTGCAATACAACATATTGGCAAGACTTTTATCTTACATCCTCGCTGAAACAGCTCTCCAGATATTAAAGGACATCATCACTAATACTCTCAATATTCATGCACCTATCACCAGTATCAGAACTAAAGTAAGATCTTGTCCTTGGTTCACTGCTGATCTTAAATCAGCTTTGTTAGCCAGAGACAAACTCTGGAAAAAGGCAAGAAAAACAAAGGATACCAGAGACTGGCTTCAATTCAGAAAAGCAAGAAATTCATGTACAAAGCAAATAAGAATTGCCAAAGCTGCCTATTATAGAGCTGAATTAGATGCTTCCTACAATAACCCATCCAGACTTTGGGGTACTATAAAGGGAATTCTGGGCCAAAACTCTACCCTGCCTTAACCTCCAAACTGCTACTGAATGACACAGAAATCACGGGCAAGCAAGAAATCTTGAATACCTTCAATGATCACTTCTCACAGCTGGCCTTGCATTTGATTCCTCACCTGCAAGTCTCTTGAGATCATCTTTAAACCTTCAATCCATTGTGGGACAAAGGTTACTTCAACCTTCTCCTTCAATCCAATATCCTTGAAAGAAGTAGAAGACCTCCTATCTAATTTAGATACTTCTAAGAGTGCAGGTACAGACTTCCTGGATCCCTACTTTCTGAAAATAGCATCACACGCCTTATCTGCCCCCTCACTCATCTCTTCAATCTTTCCTAGCTACTGGATCCATTCCTCCACTTGAAAACAGCTCAAGTAGTTCCACTATTTAAATCAGGTGATCCTATGGACCTTAACAATTACAGGCCCATTTCCATCCTACAGTACTATCCATGATGCTTGAAAAATTAGTAAATTCACAATTAAGGGCCTATCTGGATAAAAACAACTTCCTAAATCCAGCACAATTCGGGATTTAGATCAAGGCATAGCACCATTTCTGCCCTAGCCAAAGTAACTAATGATTGGCAGATTGCCTTGGATAAGAAGAATAGTACCTGTGCTGTGTTCCTGGATTTGAGTAAAGCATTTGATACAGTGGATCATGAATCATTAATCACCTCCCTTAGCTCTCTAGGCCTGGATTCTCTCTCACTCAGTTGGTTTAAGTGCTATATAACTGATAGGTCACAATTGGTAAAAAATGAAAATTACCTATCCACCTCTAAACCACTGCTAAGAGGTGTACTGCAAGGCTCTATTCTTGGCCCCATCCTCTTTGCCATTTATATTAATAATATTGATGCCGATCTCTCCCACTCTAGCATTCATCTATTTGCTGATGATACTGTATTATATGTCAGCAACCCTCATTATCAAAGCCTGTGAACTGTTGCAGTCAGAATTCTCCATCCTACAACACAATCTATTGGAAAAACTACTTCTAAATGCCAAAAAAACAAAAGCTATGTTCTTTGCCACAAAGAGTTGCTCTGCCATTACCCCATCACCACCACCCCACAATTATTCACCTTACTTGAGAGAAGCTGGAATTTGTGGACAATTCAAATATCTTGGAGTCTGATTGATAATAAGCTTGACTACTCTGTCCATATTGAAGAGCTACTAAAAAGTTGAGACAAAGGCTTGGCCTATTTTACAGATTAAAACACTACCTTACCAGAGACTCCAAACAAAGATTAATCCAGGCATCATTTCTATCCCTCATTGATTATGCTGACTTTCTATGGTCATTGCTCACTCTCACTCTTAAATAAGCTGGACACGCTGTATCATAGATCCATCAGATTTATTACTGACCTTCCCTCCAGCACCCATCATTGCTCTCTTTACATGGCAGTTAATTGGACATCCCTACAACACAGAAGAAATAGGAATGCTGCAGTCTGGCTCTTCAAAGCTTTATCAGGCAAACTCCCTCCTATATCACAGACTGTTTTGAAGATTACTTCTAGGCCATACACCTTAAGGATCAGTAAACTCATCATGTTAAAGGTTCCTAATGCCTGCACCGTTTGGGAGGGCTGCTATCAGCTACTCCCTAGCAGTTACTTGGAACTCACTCCAAAAATCTATGAATCTAAATACCTCTTACCCTTATCATCCTTCAAAAGATTATTCTCACCCTATTCCCAGAGTTCTGCAACTGCTTCCACTAGGCCTAATCTCCCATCCAACCTACATTCCCCTTCCCTATTCCATTCTGTTTAGTTCTCCTTCTATTATCCAGTCAGCTGCTATATTCTTATAAAAGCCATAAAGGCCCTATTATTTGTATACTATCCCTGCTATATTACTTTTTACAGGTTAAGTGATTTTTACTGTGCCTTGTATATATGTAAATTTTTGTTTACTATCATTTTATGTCATTGTACTATTGTTTATGTTATTTTCTTGTCCATGTAAAAAAAAAAAAAAAAAATACTTGTACTCTGATTTGTATGACCACTCAGGTCCATCTTGTAAATGAGCTACGCTCAATGATGTTCGCCTGACTAAATAAAGATTTTGATTGATTGATTGATTGATTGATTGATTATTGAGTTTCTACCATTCATGGAGAAAATAAGTTTACATTCTCTGATGGTACATCTGTCAAATGCAGTGATCTGTTTGTGTATATACACATCCTGACACAACAATTTACTCACAAACTGTATATCCACAAGGTAAAGGCTCACTGTAAATCTGACCCTTCCATGACTTTAATGATCAAGCTTAACTCGCTTGCCAAAGAAGGCGCCAAGGGGAGACATGGACAATGACTCACCCAATAGCTGTGCAGCCATTTTCTTTGCTGCTAACACTAGGCAGAAACCAGTATCAGAACCTCCACTGGACCTTTCTGCTGCACAGAAATATGACCCAGAACTAAGAGATGTGTTCAAATTCCTGGACAAAGGAACTGAGCAACCACTACCTGTTGGTAGTCCATACAAGAGGCACTCTGACAATATACACTTGTCTATTGATCAGAAACTCATCTGGTATTGAAAAGAGGATACAGGTGACAAACTGTGGGTTGCATCACAATCTCTGTGAACTGAGTTCTTGCACATGGTTCATAATACTCCCTCTGGTGGACACCTAGGGACAGACAACACCCTCCAGAGACTATAACTGTTGTCTGTGGCTCTGGCGCCAAAGATGTAGAGCACTATGTGGACAACTGCGTAGTGTATGCCCAGAACAACCCAATTTTAGGAAAAGAAATGCCAAATTGTTACCCAAAAGGCATACTGGACCATGGCATGTGAAACAAATCGATTTCATTGACCCCTTGTCCAACTCCAGCAAGAACAATGAGTATGCACTTGTTGATACAGATTTGTTTTCTAAGTGGGTAGGAGTATTTCTGCTAAGAGTAACACGACAAAGACAACTGCCAAGATTCAGGTGGATCAATTGTTCTTCAGGTGGGGCCTGCCCTTAAAGGTAGACTCAGACCAGGGAACCAGTTTTATAGCTGAACCGATGAAGCAGACACTCCAACTACTTGAAGTGGATCAAAAATTTCACATCCTTACTATCCTCAATCCTCAGGCCAGGTAGTAAGAGCAAACAGAAGAATCAAGCAGCTGTTATGCAGATTCATCAATGACAATCCCAAGGACTGGGATTCCCTCTTGCCACTACTACTAATGGCAATCAGGGGTACTCCTGCAGCCACTACTCAGTGCACACCTTACGAGGTTATGACTGGTAGAGCCATGAGATTACCTGAGCACCTGCTGATTGATCTCCACACGCCTATTGCAGATTGTGTATCTGTGGACAAGTATGTTGAAAAACTTCAAGATGACATCATGAAGACACACCTGTTTGCTGCCAATCAAATGGGTAAAGCTCAACAACAAGCTAAAGCTCATTTTCAAGGACCCTGGTTTTCCGTTTGTACCGGGAACACTGGTGAAAATCATGGAATCCTGCTTGGTTTGCGGATTTTGAATTCTTGCACCGGTGCCTCATAGAAACTGCATGTCACTGCACAGAGTCCCTAGGATTTCAGCATCTTTTTTTATTTTCTTTCTATGCCCCTCTTATAGCATCAGTGTCCACTTTTCAGGGATTTCTAGATGTGTATCCCTTAGCTTTGCCCCAAATAATGCTGAGGAACTTGCATGGGCCTGCCCCTATCCTGCCTCAGTTGTACCCCCGGCATTGAGGAGGGACCCCTGGTCATCCTTCCACAGTCCCTTAGTGTGCATTGGGCAGGAGACTGTTTATGAAGTCTAGGGAACCAGTTCCTTCTACCAGTGGCCAATAAGGGATCATTTGTTTCTGGTTTTCTGGTCTCTGTTCCTGAGGCACTGGCAATCGAGGGATTCAAGAAGGTAGGGCATGAAGAGACATGTCACTGCCCCAGATCCTGGCCACGGTCCTCTCCTCCTGATTGCTCTGCAGCCCCATTGCACCACCACCCACGTTCACCAAGGTAGCAGTAAAGCAGTGGGATCTGCAGCCCACCCTCCCAGAGGAGCAGAGCAGCCCCCCCAGTGCTCAACCCTACTCCCCCAGCCAGCCTTCTAGCAACCCGAGTTCGCTTCTGACCCCAGGTTGCTGGCATTGCAAGCAGTAGCGCTACTGCAGCGCCTGTGGGCTGGCCCAGGTTTTAGCATCTTAAAATGAATGCTGCTGTGTTGTGCAATCTTTCTGCTTTGTTGCTTAGAGAATCAGTAAGAAAACCAGCCCACACTGTTTTGCTGTAACCAGCCATGCTTCAGTTTAACCACTCATGCTTCCCACCAACCTCTCCATTAGTTGAGGACTACTTTTTTCCTGCCTGAATGCATGGTTTTAATTTAGTATGTACCTAAACATCTTTTATTATTTATATTATACTAGATGAAACAAAAAAAATATACAAGTATCAGCACTTATGGGCAGGGCCACTGGAAAATTGTGGAAAAGTAACCCTGAAATTGTAGAGATGTTTTGCAAAAATCGTGGAAATTATGGAGTTCTATTATAGACTCTGAATGCTTCACAAGAAATCCTTTACTGTT
This sequence comes from Neoceratodus forsteri, assembly GCA_016271365.2. NCBI lineage: Eukaryota > Metazoa > Chordata > Ceratodontiformes > Ceratodontidae > Neoceratodus > Neoceratodus forsteri. Next base: position 123,889,658 of record CM057457.1, read on the forward strand.
TTCTGTAGCATTATTAGTCAGCATAAACCGATAAATGAATACACTAATGCTTGAAAATGTTTTAAATATGAAGAAAAGCTTAAGTTCCTGAAATGAATCATAAACGGATGTGTTGCCTCTTCCAAAATTTAAAAACATCTGCCTCATACAGTGCTAAACAGGTTCTATGTAATGAGCCACAGAAAATCAATATGAAATAAATCCAGAATAAATACATTTTATATGTTTCCGGATGTAGAATAATGAAGCCTGATCAAAAGCTATTTACAGTGCTCTGTCAACTATTCACCACTTTGGTGTAAGAAAAAAATAAGCAGATGGAGTGGCGAATAATTCGGTTTTAGTAAAATGTTGTAAAGTGTTTAATGTTCATATTTTGCACTATAGGTACTGTACACTATTATTGAAATCACATATTAAAACATTACATCTGGGGGTTATTGTTGCTGGCAGTATAGCCTAGATGTTAGAGTAACAAACTATGAATGAACTGGGTACATCTAGCAGACTTGGGTTTGATTCCCACAACCTCCACTTGTATACTGTGTGACTCCGAGCAAGTCATTGACCTCCACAGTGCTCCTCAGTCACCCCTGAAAACAGGAACTTCTGCCAAGTGGGCCTTACCTGGTTTACAAAGAATATCAAAGAATGACCAATGTATGTTACTGTATCATACAGTAGTGGGTACCTTGTAATTTACCAGAGTTTTACTAGGGTGCAATGATTTTTAGGTAAAGATAAATGTGCAGATATGTTTTATGTATTTTATAGTTTTTTAGACTTTAGTAAGGTTTTTATTGTATTCTTTGCATGTGAGCATCTAGATTGTAAGCACAGGATCACTGTTACCAACTAGCTTATTCAAGTTTATAATCAGCAGGCCATCCAAAATCCTCAGTTGTTAGAATGAAAACTAGTCTGAATTAAAGTATGCTCACTAGGAAGCAGCTGCCTTACCACTTACAAAAAGCCTCCACAGTTAGTACTCCACTTAGGTGAATGGGATCATTTGTACCTTTTCTTCCACCTGCTGTTTCAGTCTTTGTGGCAATAAAAAGTTTTCCGATTGACTGCTTCAACACAAATCAAATGTTAAGTGTTTCAAGTGTACTTAATGTTTGACCAGTGGATTCTGAAACCAAACCAGACAAGGATTCAAAAGAAAGCAGGTAACATAAAACCAACATAAAACCATTCCCCCACCTCACACTGCATTGTTTCAGACAAACCCAAGTCTGCATGTGAAACTGTCAAAATATATGAGAGTATTGTATTGAAAATGTTAATACTTTTTACACAGATCAAAGTAAAAACTTGCTTTTGCAGTTTTTCAGTGGCCCTGTACGTGGGGAATCGGACTAGGCAGCAGGGTTGGTGGTGTCGGCTTTACAGTGTAACTGCTCCTGCATCTGACCCTTCATTCCCTCAGCTGATGCGACTGCTCGCCAACCTGAAAGTAATGTTTTTGTGTAGAACAAGTATATGCCGAAACATTTTTCACACTAGAGGATTTAAAACAACATATGAAGAGAGACTGAGAGAGCTTAATATGTATACCCTTGATGAAAGAGGGACGGGGGGACATGATAGAAACTTTTAAGTACCTCAAGGGAATCAACAAAGTCCAAGAGGGTAGCTTCTTTCAGAAAAAGAGATGTGTAAGAACAAGGGGGCACAATTTAAAGATAGAGGGGGGACGGCCAGGGGTAATGTGAAATTCTTTTCACAGGAGAGTGGTGGATGCATGGAACCACCTTCCTGGAGAGGTTGTAGGGTCTAAAACAGTGCGGAATTCAAACATGCATGGGACAGACATAAGGCAATTATAGTGGGGGTTGCAGGAAGTAGGCTGTTGGTTAACTAGAATCTGCAGCTTATCCAATAGGTAGGGAAGCGGGCAGACTGGGTGGGCCAAGTGGTTTCTTATCTGCCATCTAAGTCTATGTTTCTATGTTTCTATTAAAAGATAAGCCCAGTGGGCTGGGCAGTATGGGCAGGATGTCAGGTTTAAAGTTTAACTGCTGTGCATCTATCCCTTTGATCAGCTAACACAACTGTTCTCTCACTGCGTGATTGAAACCCCCAAAATGCTTAGTATCAGCACACTTGGTGAATCAGGTGGTGGTGGAGGGGACTTCTGCATTTATTTAAATGTATGTATCGGAAGTTGAACTATTAGTTTTGCTGACCTAGGAGTCTTTATTTTTTTTTATTTTTCTCTTTTTGACACCTGCCCATTGCTGGACTTCAACCCAGTCACAGACCCCTCGGCTGCAGCTTCCCACATTAGCTGCCTTCCCGGTACCCCCTGGTTTGCTCCCCAGGGTGGGGTTGTGGCACCTGGCCCCTCTGACGAGTGCTGTGAATGACAGGCTTGGGTGGGAGTCAGTCTGGGAGCTGATAGCAGCTGGGGGGTTGGCGTCATTAAGGTGGTGAACCAGTGGGCTTTTTCCCCTATAGGCAGGGGAGGGAACATGCAGTGATGCCAGCGTCCATCCCTCCCCCGGAAGCCTTGCTGGTGCCAGTTGCTGCAGTACTCCCGGCCTCCACCAGGGGTCCCTCGAGCGCCAGTCACACGCTGCACCTCCCCAGAGAAGGACAGCAGTCCACTGGAAGCTCGATCCTTCTCTCCTGGCCGTCCTCCGATGACCCAGGTCTGTTCCCTCAACCCAGGTCATCGGGATTGCAAGCAGAAACCAACCACTCCTCTGACCGCCAAGGCTGCTGACCTAGGAGTCTTAAGGGATGCTTGCTGATCTGGGTGTCTTTGTGTGGGATCAACCAATCTGGTGGTGTCACATAACACTGTGTGGTCACCCACATTATCAAGGCGGCCCACAACCTGCTGAAATATGTCCCCTCAGGTCTGCATGCAGTGCCTCTGCATCATGCTCTAAACCCCACCAGCCCAGGGCTGGGGAGGGAGTCTGGAGTAGATCAGCTCACAAACCCAGCTCTCCCACTTGCTAGTATTGCAAACCACAAGCCTGCACCACTATTTTGTTTTTAAATTTGGGAGTGTTCTTTTTTGCTGGGCGGGTGAGCTGGGCTGCTGACAGTGTAAGAGCTGTCAGTTCTCCATGCTGTTGTTGTTAGTTGTGTGCCCTTGATAAGAGGAGCTAAGGCTCTGAGTACCCCTGAATTGCTGCATGACTGGATGCTGTGAGGGTGGGGTGTTGCAACAGCACCCAAGCCAGACTGCACACTCAGAGGAGCACAGCAGGTAAGGTGCCAGACACTGTGTGATGCCCTTGGGCAGAGTGGGCTGCTGTTTGCTTCTTATTTTCCCTAAATGAGTTGGGGTCCTTAGCATTTGAATGGCCTTGAATTTGCTATATGGCCCAATTGCTGTTGGCACTCTACCTGCTGCTGTATAATGCCATGAGGCGTGATTGGGTTGCTGCAAACACACCCAAGCCAAAAAGCATACTCAAGGACACACAGAAGTTAAGATCCCAGGGGTTGTATGATACTGGTGGACAGAATGGTGCTCAGTTCACATCTGAGCTCAGACATGAAAACTGAGAGACACCCTTTTCATGGAGACCAAGTAAAAACAAGGTATCCACATGTTTGGGGATGCATGATTTTCCATTTGAAGGTATTCCACCAATCACTTGTGGATTTTTAGGTGACAATCCTTTATTTCAAAGGAGCAAATTCAGGCAGTATTTTTTTGCTCCTCCGACCCCCTGGCCATCCACTCCTTCAGGTCTGCCAAGGACCCCTACCACCACTGCTGAGTTCTGACAGCCATCCACCGCCCTTTATTGCCGGTGTTACAGGGTAACCCAATGTAGCCCTTCATCGGGTGGGCCTACCCCTGTGAGAGATTACTTGGGAGGAGAATTGCCCTGAAGGGCTTCCTGTGTATCCTAGGCACAGCAGGGGTCAGCATGACATGCGGTCCGGGGTGTCAGACATATGGAGGGACCAACCGGCATCATATGGTTGGCCAGGCAGGTGTTTTCTCATTTTCTTGGGAGCGTGATGTGCCATGTGACGCCAAGGCACAAGCCGACATCCATCACGCCCCTGCCGCAGTGAAGGCTGATGTGTTGCCATGCCTCTGGCCTCTGCCAGGGCCAGCAAATGCCAAGCTATGAACCCACTCTCCCACCCAGGAGAAGGCTAGTGGTCATTGGATGCTTAAACCTGCTCCCCTGGCAGGTCCTCCAACATCAAAGTCCATTCCCAAACCCGGGACAGTGGCATCACAGGCAGAAACCAATTCAAGCAGTTAAATGATAGGCAGGAAAAAAAAGGTGGTCCACCTTAGTGGTGGTGGTTCAGATTAATTCACATCTGAGTTCTAACAAGCAAAGAGACCCAGTAATTTGTAACTTGTGCATATGAGGTGTGTGTGTTGAAGGAAGGGGATCACAGTGCTGTAACTACTGCTATCACCCCTGAGGGATGTGGACTGCATTGTTGCTACTGTCATCACATCTGAGGGGTGGGGCACGTAGTTCCTCTACCATCAGTACTGGTGGATGGGTAACATAGTACTGCTGCCGTCCCACTTGAGGGATGGGGGCCATAGTGCTGATACTGCCATCACACCTGAAGGATGGGGAACATAGTACTTCAGCCGTCACACCTGAGGAATGAGGCCATAGCACTGATACTGCTATCAGACCTGAGGGATAGTAAACCAGGGAGGGGCTGTGGACATGGCCTACCTAGACTTTAGCAAGGCATTTGACACAGTCCTGCACAAAAGATTAATAAACAAATTAGCCAGCCTGGGAGTGGGTCCCAGGGTGGTAGCCTGGGTAAAACACTGACTGGACAACAGGACACAGTGGGTAATAGTAAATGTAGTCCACAGTGAAGAAAGGAGGGTTACTAGAGGGGTACCGCAGGGTTCAGTACTGGGGCTGGTCCTTTTCAATGTGTCTATAAGTGACATTGCGGAGGGACTGGAGGGGAAGGTATGTCTCTTTGCAGATGACTCAAAGATCTGCAACAGGGTTGACACACAAGGTGGGATGGAAAGGATGATAAGGGACTTGGTAAGGTTGGAGGAATGGTCAAATGTATGGTAGCTTAGATTTAACGCAAAGAAGTGCAAAGTAATGCACCTGGGAAACAAAAACCCTGGGAAAGAGTACACAGTGGGGGGTGAGATACTGACAACAACAAAGATGGAAAGGGACCTGGGGGTAGTCATATCAGATGACCTAAAGATGGGCCAGCAATGTGAGAAGGCAGTAAGGAAGGCTGGGGGGATACTGTGATGCATAGGGAGAGGCATCACCAGTAGAAAACAAGAAGTTGTTGGCCCTCTGTACAGACAGTTGGTAAGACCACATCTGGAGTACTGTGTACAGTTCTGGAGACCCCATCTCCGCAAAGATATAGGCAGGGTGGAGGCTGTCCAGAGGAGGGCAACCAAAATGGTGCAGGGTCTGCACCAGAAGACATATGAAGAAAGACTAAAGGAGCTTAAGATGTATAGCCTCGAGGAAAGGAGGGAGAGGGGGGACATGACAGAAACTTTCAAATACCTCAAGGGAATCAACAAAGTCCAAGAGGGTAGCATCTTTCAGAAAAAGAGATGTGCAAGAACAAGGGGGCACAATTTGAAGATAGAGGGGGGGACGCGTAAGAGGTAATGTGAGGAAGTATCTCTTCATGTAGAGGGTTGCAGATGCATGGAACAGCCTTCCTGAGGAGGTCATAGAGTCAAAAACAGTGTGGGAATTCAAGAATGCATAGGACAAACATAAGGCAAGTAAGGGGGGTGAGTAGGAGGAAGTAAGCTGTTGGTTAACTAGGATCTGCAGCTTATCCGTTAGGTAGGGCATGGGCAGACTAGGTGGGCCAAGTGGTCCTTATCTGACATCAAATTCTATGTTCTATGTTTCTATGTTTCTATGGGGAGCGCAGTACTGCTGCTGTCACACCTGAGGGATGGGGCCACAGTGCTGCTGCTTCCATCACACCTGTGGTTGGGGGCCGTAGTGCTTTTGCTGCTGCCATCACACCGGAGGGATGGGGGCCATGGTGCTGTTGGTGCTGTCATTGCATCTGAGGGATGTGGGCCATAGTGCTGCTTCCATCACGCCTTAGGGATGGGGGCTGTTGCGCTGCTCCCATCACATCTTGTACCTAAAATAACTAAAATACTAACATATTAAGAGGTCAGCAGATTAGGTCCTATGGTCTTTCGAGTCTGTTTGATGATCAGTGACTTCCCAGGACACTGTTTTAGTCCTCCTCCCTCCCTCCCTACAAGGTTCCCCACCCCAGCAGGGCTGTTGGATACACCTCCCCTATACCTGTCCCAGCCGTTCTTGAACCCCTCCACAGTTGTAGCAGCCACCAACTCCCCAGGTAGTGCATTCCTGGGCTCCACCACCCTCTCAGTGAAATAGCATCTCCTTGTTTCCCCTTCTCAGTCTCCCCCTGTCCAGCTTCATTGAGTGACCCCTGGTGGCCCTACCTCCCTCAGCTGAAGCACCCTCTCAAGGCTTACCCTATTCGTTCCTTTGATATATTTGAAGACCTCTGTCATATCCCCCCTGTTCCTTCTTTCCTTCAGTGAGTACAGGTTAAACTCCTCCAGTCTCTCCTCATAGGATCTTTCCCCTAGTCCCAGTATCATCTTGGTCTCCTTCCTCTGTACCCTCTCCAGTAGAGCAATGTCTCTCTTTAAGTAGGGATGCCAAACTGCACACAGTATTCAAGATGTGGTCCAACCAGGCAATTGTACAGCAGAAGGAGCACCTCTCGACTCCTTGTGGTTATCCCCCTGGTTATGCACCCCAGCATTTTATTTACTTGGGCTGCAGCTCTTCTGCACTGCTCTGAGTTATTCATTTGGGCATTGACCACCACTCTGAGGTCTTTCTCCCCCCTAGAAACCTGCAGTGCCCCCCCAAGGTGTATACATGAGCCAGATTTTGGCCCCAGGTGCAGAACACTGCATTTCCCAGCATTAAACTTTAGCTTCCAGGCTCGTGATCACCTCCCAAAGTGCTTCTCCCCTTCACCACCACCCACAGCTTTGAGTCATCAACAAAGAGGCTCATTCTGCTCCTGATACCGCTCTGATGTCTGAGATATAGGCATTGAACAGGAGGGCCCAGTACCAACCCCTGTGGGACCCTGCTAATGCCTCTCCTGAAGGATGAGACCTCCTCCACCTTCAACCTCTGTACATGCCCCGCTAGCCAGTTTCCTATCCACCTGACTATCTGCCCCCAACCCCCATATCCTCCAGCATCCCCAGTAGCCTGGAATGTGGCAATTGCCCTGCTGAAGTCCAGAAAGAGGACATCCACTGGCTGCCCTGATCCAGCGCACTCGTCACCCCTTCATAGAACTTCACCAGGTTGGTGTGACACAATCTGCACTTAACAAAGCTATGCTGGAAATAATCTAGGTGATTCCATGCCTTCAGAACCCCCTCTAGCAACTCCTTCAAGATGATCTCCATCCCTTTGCCCACTACTGACATCAGGCTAACTGACCTATAGTTTCCTGGCTCCTCTTATGAGTCACCCTTATTTATAGGCACGATCTGGGCCATCTTCCAGTCATGAGGCACCCACCCTGACTGCAGGGAGGAGTTAAAAAGGTCCACCAGGTGTGTGGCCAGGGTATCAGCCAGCTTCTTAAGCACCCTGGGGTGGATCCCATCTAGTCCAGATGCTTTTCCCCCTCTTAGGGCCTTGAGGGCTTCCTACACCCTCCCACTGGGGATTTTAACATCCATTTCCCACCTCATCTGCTAGTCCCCTTCCCTCTCCCTTGCTGTGCCGCCCCTGTCCTCCTTGGTAAAGAGAGACAAAAAGTAATTTAGTACCTCTGCCTTCTCCCACCTCCTTCACCCACCCCTCCCCATCCTCAACCTACTAATCTGCCCGTTCCTTTTCTTCTTTCCTGATATACCTAAAGAACCCTTTTCCCTCCACCTTATAATCCCTGTGCCAATCTCAGCTCTGCCCCTGCCTTGGCTGACCTCACCACCGTGATGACCCTCCTGGCTACCTTATCATACTCCCCCTTGGATATAGTCCCCCCAGGAATGTTTGTATTGGCTATAAGCAGCCTTTTTTCCCTCACCGCATCCTGGACCTCCCTTGTCCACCAGCTCGGCCTCTTAGCTTTGCCCCACTTATGCCTCTCCCTCATGCAGGCCTTGGTAGCCTCCAGAGCCCCTTCTAATTTCCACTGGGCCTCTGTGCCCATGCTTGGCCTGAGCTCATCTAGGTAGCCCCTAAGGATCCTCTCCATCCTCCAAAAGTCCACCCCTCTAAAATCAACCACTGTCATTTTTGTGTGTTCTACCCCACCCCCAGGTTAAGGGAGAACCAAACCGTGGCATGATCACTTCCCACCAGTGGGTCCCCAACAACTAGATCCCTGATTAGCTCGCCATCTGACAGGACCACATCCAGGATGTGCCACTCCCTCGTCACATCAGTCACTATCTGGGCAAGGAATGCATCCTGGAAGACATTCAGCAGGCACTGCTCCCTGCCCGATGAGGACGCCATAGTTCCCCAGTCTTCTCCTGGCATATTCAAGTCTCCCAGCACCACTGTTTTGCCCTCTCCCCTACCACAATGATCCCTAAGGCTAGCCACCAAGCCCTCCTCCTATTCCTCTCCCTGCCGGGGTGGTATATATACTACCCCTATCTTCTCCATCTTACCTCACGGAGCCTGCAGGGTGACCCATAAAGCCTCCACCTGATCCCCCTCTTCCTCAACCTTGCGTATGCCTATGCCATCCCTAATGATAAAAGCTACCCCCCCTTCACCCTATCCCTTCTGCATGTGGTGTACCCTAGTAGGTCTAGGTCCCAATCATGTCTGGAATTGGGCCAAGTCTCTGTGACAGCCGCCACATCCACTCACCCTCCGCTAACAATGCCTGAAGCTCTGGCTTCTTGTTTCCCATGCTCCTGGCATTAATCAGGACCACCTCCAACATGCCCTCTTGCCTCTCCCTGCCCTTAAGATTTCTTTGTTCCCTCCTACAAGAACCCCTGCACACTATCAGGTGCTCCTACCCCTGTGCCCCTCCCCCTGCCTGTGGAGAAGGCCAGGACATCCTGGCCTGACCTGCCAGGGAGCCCCCACCTCCCCTCACAAGTTTAATCCCACCAGGGGTGGATGAAGTCTGTCAGTCTAAGCTGCAGGACCTCTCTTCCCTGAGCTAAGGTGGAGTTCTATCCCTTGCGCATACCTTGTCCTCACCAGGTTGTGCCCCAGTCCCCACCCACCCATACCCTTGGCCTCACACCATTCACTGAGCCATATGTTTACGTCCCTTATTTTTTGTTTATTCTCCACACTGGCCCTAGGCACCAGTAGTATCTCCGAGAAGGAGCCTGAGCATCCCACATCCTGACAGACCCTGGCCAGTTCCCTAAACCTAGCCTGAATCTCCAGCTCACTGTTCCCTCTATAACATTTGTACCCAGGTGCACTAATATGTCAGGGATCCAATCACACTCCTGCACTAGAGAATAGACCAGATGTTTTGCCTGATGCTCTGTCAAGCCAGATATACTCCTGGACTTAACACCACAGGAAGTCCCCCCTCCCCCACCTCATCCCCCTAATCATGGAGTCCCCCAGGAGAAGCACTCTTACCGCCTCTTTTTCCATAGATCTGCTCTGCTATCCCAGTTGCCTCTCTCCCCCCACGCTATCGTGCTCATTCCCCTCCCTCCCTTTATGCCAAAATCCAGCCTGTCCCCCCACTCCAACTCTTATCTCTCACTGACCTGACCTCCGTGGCCTCTTCCCTTCCTGCTACTGCTTTTGGTCCATTCCCATGTTTCTCCTGGAGCAAGCCCCCCCCTCTCCCAGGTCTTCCTCCTCACTGACCTGCCTACCTCAGCCACTTTTCTACCCCCTGCTATGCCTGGGATCAACCCCTTATCTCCCTGAGAAGCAAAGGCCTTCCCCTGCCCCCTGCTGTTTTCCCCGTCAGACCTGTCCTTCACCACCACTTTCCATCCTCCTACTGCACCCAGACCCAACTCAGTATTTTTCCCAGGAACATGGGACCCTCCCCTGCCCCACCAGGGAATGCACTGTCCCCCTCCTCCCTTCTTTGTGCCTGCCTCTCATCCTCCCTGTGACTCATCCCCCGATTATACCCACTTCCTTACTAGGTCCCCCCCTCCCCTTGGGCCTCCCACTCCACTCTCCTTCCTTGCCATCCTCCTCCCTTCTCCACTGTGACCTTGCTCCTATTTCTCCTGCCGGTGCTCGTGCATTCTCCTTATCCTGTTCCCCCCCGAGACCCTGTGCCTGGGAGTATCTCCTCCCCCTCCCTTGCCTGCTGAGCCCATTTCCATCACCCGCTTACCTGCTTCCAGAGGAGCCTCCACCTCTCCATATGCCCCTCCCTCACGTGTCAGTGTCAGGGGTGTGAATCTGTTATTATGCTCTATGCTATTCGTCCGGCCTCCTCCTGTTGACTCACACCCCTATCATTTCTATTTTGCCCATACCCCGGCTCTGTTCTCCTATCTTCTTGCCAGGTACCCTGTTTTTTATTTCTCCTAACCTCATGCCAGTCCCCATGGTCCTTATTTTGCTCAGGTCCACCCCAACCCATGCCCCCTGGTGTTCATCTCCTTCCTCCAGGGTCCACTCCCACCCCACCCCATTTTGATAACACAGTTTCCTGCACTCATGCCATCCTTCTCCTCTCTGTTCCCTCCCACTTGAGGTGCCTCACCTGAACCCACTACCATTTTACCATTTTCCCACTTCTGCTCCCATCCCCCCACACAGAGCCTCCCCCTTCCCCCCATCACCCATCTTAGCCACTTGACCTCCTCCCTGAGATGTGCCAACTGTTGGCACACCATAGAACCCCCTATTCTCCAGGCCAGGGCAAGAACTATGGCCGACCCGCACCCTACACACACACACCCTACCCTTCCAAAGATACCAGTCCTCGTGCACCGTGGACCGTTCCCCATCTCTCCCTCTCTTCATTGGTACAAGGATGGATGGATGTACAATAGTGGATGTCGAAATTGCGAAAATGCATGTTAGCAGTTAGAAATTGTTAAATAAAGTAGACAAACCCAAACACTGGTAAAAACGGATTTTGGTTTATCAGACACCGGTAACAATACTGTTTTTCACAGTGTACAAAATAGAATGTGCCCTTTCTCGATCCCAGTAAACCAGTGTCCCTGCTCATTTTGATAAGCATGTTAAAGAAATCGACTGGCAAGTTGGAGACTAAATTATGCTTCTCCAATACAGACAACCAACTCATTTCTTTGCCAGTAAATGGAAAAGCACATATCCCCTTGTCAACAAACTCAGTCCTGCTGTTTACCAGGTCTGAGTTTAACAGCAGAAGAAGACCACTGACAAGCGGTTCCATGCTAATCAGCTCAAGTTGTACAAAGGTGACTAAACTTACTTTTCCTAACCCACTTAGGGCAGAATAGTACCCCACACTTAACAATCTTTTCTGTTTATTACAGGCATACTGGCAAGATGGCTACCTACTCATTTGGTGGGACTACTGCTACTACTACTACTTTTCTTTGACAGACATCCAGAGCAAACCCCTATCAACTGCCCACAAACAACGTGTAGAACACCCTCTGAGCAAACTTGATCATTCAGCCCCAATGCGAGTTCACATTAACATGCCCGCAAAATGATTACTGTTAAGGAAGGCTCAGATGCCTATCTTAATGCCATGGTAATTGCTCCAGACAAATCATCCCTTTCCATTGAATGGGAACTGACATTAATGGCTACACACTCCCTGTAGCTTGCCTATCCAAAGATACATTCCACGGATGGCCTAACACTGACATATCAAAGAATGGTACTCTTTCTATCTGACAGACTTCCCCCAGACATACTGGTCGCTATAACCTTTCTGCTCTCATAAATCCTGCTTCGTGTGATCACCTCCCCTCTGAGGAGTTACATGCCTTCTGTCTTCATAACTATGTACTGTAGCTACTGAAGCCCTTTTTCTTCCTGTAGTCCCACCCACCATAGAAGAAATATCTCACTGTCCTCCACAGGAGGAAGGTCCTCCTAGTGGTTTGACCGCTACTTCTTTCCAGGTACCCTGATTAACAATGTGCAATTTATGCATGTCCCAGTTATTTTCAGTCTTATACATTGGAATGTAGCTGAGTTTGGTCTGTTACATGACCAGTTCTTCTACATTTTATAGTATGATGCTTACAGGCACAGCATCTGCTTATCAAACATGCACAAATTATCCTGTTAGTAGCCCACACACCACTGATCACGTAGAGTTCTTCAGACCCGCACCTAATGCTAAAGCTTACCATGCACTAGGCGTAACACTGCAGATGTTACCGGCGCAGCAGGCACCATTTCTGGCCTTTTTGGCTCAGGCATGTTTTTCAGAATAGAGCAGACATAGCTGCTATTAAAGCACAAACTCTTAATTTTCAGCAACCTGTTAAGAATGATATCCTACCTCCACTATTACATGGTGTAGATGGTTTAAGTAAGGAAGAACACTTCACAGTTTACAATATGTAGGAAATTGCCAAAGGGTTCAATGATACCAAGTCTAAGATTAATTAACTTATTTTTTAAAATAATAAGTAGACAGACAAGCAATATATTGGCTGTGAACTGTTATGCTCTGCTTATGGTTCTTATGTAATTTCCACTGTTCACAATCTCTTCAGGGACTTGGTACGGGACGCATCCCAGATCTTATCCATGACAGACTATTGGGCAGATGGTACTGTCCTCATTGCAACTTCCATGGTTGCATTACTATATGTTTATCAAATACTGTTGACATTTCTATGTCCACAGTTAGAAACCTTGAGTACGTCTCACGTTGTCCAAATCAAGCACCTTGCTACTTCACTAAAACTTGTTCCATTCATGATAATATGTTTGTGACATTTACTGTTTCTTTACCTTGTTTTGATCCTGAAACTTCTGATTTTGATAAACTTGCTCAGATCAATACCATCGGACACCTTGATGATGGCATCTATTGAGAAAGAACTGACTTACTCATCTTTATTGGTTTATCACGCTGTGCTCCAAGTCTGGGTGGTGCCCCATACGAACTGTTGTGCCAAGAAAGGATACTATACCTGTGCTGCTGTGATGTCTTCGATATTGTGAAACCTGTGTATGGCTACTCCCTGGAACACCTTGACTGGGCCTTATGCTTGGGTGATGAATTGCTGTACAATCTAACTGATGTTGATGAGGATGACAAATCAGAATCTCCACGAGCTGCATCTCTGCACCTTACACTGAAACAGCTAAATCCTGAAGCTACCTGGAAGAGGTACATCGCTTCACTTCATGGCTCACCAACTAGTCCTTCTCATGTCCCATACGTCTACAGTATTGGAGGGTTATAACTGTAAGAGTGACTTATAAGTATGATGGACAATACTGTGTTGTCACAAATCACAAATCCTTCACTTATGGCCGTAAGTCTTGCATTGTTTCACAACCTAACTTTTGTTTTACTCCACAGCAGAAAACAGTTATTGGACACACTGTCATAACGTCTGTTTCTCTCCCTGAACCAGATGTTATTGATACCAACTGCTTATACTTGCTTGCCTTGTTCTCAGTATGTGGCCATGTTTTACATGCACATTGACCTTTGACTCTTCCCTTGAAATCTCTTTTTAGCTAGGAAGGATTCACATTTAATTTATATTAGCAACAATATTACTAAGACTGATGATGCTCTTAATTCTTTTACTCATGATGGTGATTTAAGTACTGCTCTCTCCAACACTTAGAACTGACTTGTAAAGCTTTCATTATTATTCAGGCATTTCTGATTGTTTTTCTAATACTAACCCTCTGCTGTGTGCAACATACTCTAAGACACCACTGAGAACAACTTGAATTCCTTTACAAGGCTCATGTGTTGGGCTTGTAAATTGCTTTTTAGCTCCATCCCATGACTTTCCTGGGATTGTTGCCCTTTCTGAGGCAACATGGGGGGGTGGAATGTTATCCATGGACCAGCACCCCTGATCATACTCCCACCTCGTGGACAGCAACATATATGTAGGTACATGTACTAACTTTATGGCAGAGGCACTTATTGTATAAGCATAAGTGTCAGGATCTGTGTTCTACTGTATTTTTACTAATGCATATTATGCTTCACTATATTTTTATGATGTATTCTGTCACTGGAAGATGTTATCCATTATATTTTATTATGTAATCATAAGTTAGGCAACAATTCCATTTTTAGTGCTTGTGCACAACTGTAACTGTACGTGACCTTGTACAACCACACAGACCTTATTGTTCACTTATCTTCTGCTAGCTAAGCAACTTCTTACATTAGTTAGGATGTTTACTTGTACCATTTTCTATTGTCCAATCATGCAGCTCTTAGGTATCTTCTTTTACAGTCGCTATGGTGATTATCGTGGTATAAGACCTCCTACAGCACATATTTTCTCTGAGATGAGACTAGACTGCACCTACGTAGGTAAAGAAGGCTAGATGCTCTCCCAGTGATTATATACAACACCTTGGGTCTGATGGGATATTATAGCTGAGTATTGTACTGCAGTGCTTTCTTACAGGAATAAAGAAATCCTGCAGTAGTGACCAGGACCAGTCTATATGCTCCAGTGTGTCCTCTGATTGATGGCACCGCCAATATAGGCTGTTGCTGAAGAGGTCCATTTTATGCAATATAACCAGGGTATCAGGGTTCTATGCAATCTATACAGAATTGTTTTCTAAATGAGTTGGTATCTAATGTCTCTGAAGTTCTCATGGGACTATTGTAATAGTTTTGCAATCTGCTCTTTGGCTTGGTTACCTGCAACTCATTCTCCCAATCCATTTTTTGTTTGTGGAGAGTAGATATGAACAGTATATACAGTATCTTACCACCTATCTGTGTGTGACATTTCATCCAACTGGTAAGAGCTGTGTGGAAAACTTTAAACATGTCTGATTTCTTGGGTGACATCTATCAATTACTGCCTGTTAGATTTATAAAATATGTCTTTGGGAGGTAATATTTTTCCTGTGGGTGTTGGAAGGATTTAGTCACATGCCCTTCTCAAGTCAATAGTTGTCCTGCCACTGTGATGCATTTTAGCCATTGTGGATTGCAGCATGGCCTGCAGTTCATAGCAATATGAAAATCATCCCAGAAAGGTTCCCAGTACCCTAGGTGGTTATCTGCCCAGCGGTGTTATTTGGTTAGACTATGCTAAGTCACTGAAGTAAACATTGCCATTGGGGATGTTTTCTTGCCCCTTGCTGGTGTTGCTTTAGCAATACAGTTCCATAGCAGGGTTGTTTTGGAGGCTTGCTCTAAGCAGAAACATTGTTGGGTGAAGGGTGATTGAGATTTGAGCCAGCATAAGGTCTGCTGTTTGATGGTACACCCATAGCCATGGTAGGGCCCCACCCTCCTTTGCTTCCATAGAAGCACAGCTTAGACACCAACAATGTGGCCTGGATAATTTTTCTTAACCTCTGAAACTGTCTAGAAACATATATGGGAAGATTGTTCAGACAAAAGAGGAGCTTGGGGAAAGCCATCACTAGGTATGCTGCAATATTGCCTCAAAAGTTAAGTTTAGTTTGATCCAGTGGGAAGTCAGTCTCTAATTCTTCCATTAATGGGCACAGATTAGCATCAGTGATTTGCTTTAGATCTGAGGTGAAATCCATAAGCAGGTATGTAATCTGCTTTGAGGATCATTAAGGTGGCAAGGTGTAAGATGGCCTTCTTGACAGAAGCTGTTCAGAGTAACACCTCTGTTTCTCTCAGTTATACATACGGCCCAAAGACAGATGTAAATGTCTTCAATGTGGTCATGACATGGAGCAATATTTTGACCAGGTTGGATAGTGTGATGAGCAGGTCATCTGCATATGCAAGTGTTTTTAGGGTTGTAGCACCCACTTTATCCCCTGCAATAGCAGGCATACAGTATGTCATAGCTTTCTGAGCAAGAGCTCTACAGCTATGAGGTACAGAAGTGGAAATAAAGGACACCTTTGTCTCATGCACTTCTGGCTAGTGGGATGGGCTGTGAGGCCAGAACATTAGTTCCACCATGCCACAGCGACACAAAATTTGTCGACCATCAGCACAGTGATGGCACAACATCACCAATTGTTGTTGTGCCATCGCTGGGGGAACTGGTGTTTTCTGTGTGGGGGCTTTGCCCCCCCACACCCTTCATGTTGGGGGGCTCTGCCCCCCACACCCCTGCATTTAAGATTTCCAACTCCCAGTCAGAATTGGTTTGGGGAGGGGGCAACACCCCAGAGGCAACAGTGTCAGGAACCCAGCAGGCCATCACAGCTGAGCGCCGCAAATGTCACTGTGATGATCTTTGTTGTATTCCCATCGCTGCTGATGTGATATCCAGAACATTAGACAGAACTCAGCCTGGAGGGTTTGCATATGGAAGTTTCACCAACTTTGTAGAGGAGTATCTATCCTATAGCAGTCATAGCCTGCTAGGAGTATGGCCATTCTACAGAATCAAAACCTTCTTAATGTCAATACTCATGAGACAGACAGGTTGAGGATGTTTGGTCCTCATACTGTCAATAGCCATGCATCCGCTACAAAACTTGGTGGTGATCATTGATCTGTAGAAAATCTGCTGCAATCTCAGTGCCAGCAATATTGCCAAGATTTTAGTATCCATAATGAGAAGGGAGATTGGGTGATACTGCATTTGCTGGTCATCACTGACAGGGTTGAGGAGCAGGGTAATCAGGGCCTTGGTTATAGATGAGGGGAAAGAACCCTGTGCTTGTGCTGCTTCATACATGCCTTGGAGTCTGATGTCTAGTTTACTCAGGAAAGTGTGATGAAATTCTGATGACAGACCATCTGGCCCAGGAGTTTTATCTTTGGGGATGGCCTTCACAACTGCTCTTAGTTCCTGCAGTGAAAATGGATTGTTTAAGATCTTTGCCTGTTCCCCAGTTATGTTGGAGAGTGTGCAGTCTCCCCGAAGGTTGTTAAAGAGAAAGTTGAGGGGCCTAGCTGTGAGGAGTATAAACTCACATAAAAATTCTGAAAAGCTATGGTGATATCAGTTATAGCTGTCTGGATATTCCTGTTGGGCCTCCGTATGCTACCAATTTGTCTGGAGGATTACTGGATCTTTGCCTGGTATGCCAGCAACTTGCCAACCTTTATTAGTGGTATGCTGGATGGCACATTTGACTGCAGTGTGGGGGAGAGTGGTAATTTGATTCTTCAAGTTCAGGATCTGCCAGTTTAGCTGGGGGTGGAGATTTTGTACTATTTTTTCTCATTCTTTGAGGGCTTTCTCAGCAGTATGTGCTGCTAAAGGCATTGGTGTTTGGCATGTGTTTAGTAACCGATAATGCTACTCCTATTGTAGACCTTACTAGATATGTCAAGGGTGTCATCATTACTGTTGAAGCAGAGATCAATTTTTGCTTCCAGTTGGGGTTTAAAATGGGGTTCCTAAAGCAAGAAGGTATTTATGGACCATTTGTAGACTGACTCAGTGTCAATACCAAGGAGGCCATGTCATAGTCTCAGATGACAATTGGGACCCTGGTTTCTGACAGGATTGATTGTAGGGAAGCAGCTTATGTTAAGAAATAGTCCAACCTGCTGCTTGTGTTATGTCTTGCTGAATGAAAAATAAAGTATCTGCCTGTTGGGTTCATTGCCCTCTGGGGTCCAGGAGAGTGAACTCCTGTGCCAGCTGCATTAGAGCTCTTTTGGTTTAGGCATGAGATGAGTGAGATGGGCTTTGTAATTTATCTAAAATGGAGTCTCATGCCTCTTTAAAATCCCCACCTAATATAGGTTTGTCTCCTGGCTGATGCAGGTACATAATGGTTTGCACAATCTCTGAAAAGAAGGTTGCAGTGTCCTCATTAGACCCATAGATGTTTCCCCAGTACAATTGCTTGTGACTTAAGGGAGAGTATTGATAATTGCATCATGGCCATCTAGACAACATTTTGTGTCTAAAAATTGGATGGGAAGGTGCTTATGGAATAGAATTGCAAACCCTTTAGCCTTAGTTTTTCTAAAACTTTCAATTACTTTCCAAACTCATTCCCTTAGGAGTTTTTGTGTCTTTGGGGAGCAAGTGAGTTTCTTGCAAAACGGCCAAGTCACATTTCAGTTTACACAAATGTGTGAAGATTTGTTTTCTTTTAATAGGGCAATTTAGACTGTACACATTCACAGGGGCAAACTGGATATGTAAGCAATAATACCCAACAGGGTGGGTGGTATTGTGCTATACTGGACTGCCCAGGGGTGTAATGAGGCCCGACGCCACAGGCGGAGGGCCTTATAGCCCCTGGAAGGTCCTGTATAGCACAATACTGCCCACCCTGGAGTGGTATTATTATGCTAGAAAATGGACATCTGTGTATATTTTACTAGGCTATAAAATAACAGTGTAAATAACTTTAAAAGAAATATAAATGTTAAAAAAAACCTTTCTTTGAGTAAAGTAGTCCATTTACTTTGAGCTGTTCCATCTTCTGTTGCGCCCCAGCCATTCTTTATTTACATATCCCCACCCTGACATACAGAGGAAGACATGGTGTTTTGTTTTAAGTCCCCTTCCATATCTTGGCATAGTTTTCATGTTTAAAACACACTTCTCTGCCTTCTTTGTGAAACCTTTTTATTGGAAGATGTGGCTGTTAAGTACGACCTTAGGCTGTAAAATCAAGCAGTGGAGGAGATCAACAATTCGATGTACAACGGCAGCGATTTTACTTATTTTTGTCTTTTTTATTCAGTTTAACAGACCCTCTTTCAGAAGCAAGTATATGGTGTGTCCCTCCATCAGTGTGACAGTTAAACCTCTGGAGTTGCCGCATTGTGTGTCAGTGGAAGAGCAGGAGAGGTCAAGTCATGCAGCTGATTTAGTTTTCTTTTTGTAATCAGAAGCACACAAACGGGCAGAGCTGCAATGACCGGAGACCCAGAAGTAAGTGAGTGAGAACACTTGGCACAGCAGCATGCTTAGGTGCTGATTTTTTTTACATCAGTTGCGATCGATCAGGTGACAAGGTACAGTATAGGAGTTTGGTGGGTCCCGAGAATACTGTGTTGTACTGTACTTTCATTTTGGGCTGAGGGCAAGATGCATTGCGTTGTCTAGCAGCAATAGGCAGAGGCTTTTTTTTATTAAATTTAAAATGGCAATAGAGAAACTGGGGAAGAGAGAAAAGAGTAAAGAGCTAGTAGGGGAGAGTTGCTCTGTTACTTGGTCTAACTAAGCTAGATTTAAAAAAAAATGGCAGCCATCCACATGCTTAACATTCCATCGCCCAAAAATACCAGTAAGCAGGCAGACAGAATGGGACTTATTATTTTCTGGTCTCTGTTGCCTGATACCGACTCACGTGGTTGGATGTGTCTAGCCAATCAGGTGCAGAATTGACACCCATTTTCTAACAAGTGTTAATGAACCCTTGGCTGCTATTTAACAACAGCTGTTGTGGAATCATGAGGTCTAGTTCCCTGAAATTATGATTTTTTTGTTTAAAAAAAAGGTGAAAATTATGAACTTTCAAACTGGAGACCAACCAGCTTATTAAACACTGATGTAAAAATGCTGGCTAAAATCTTGGTCAATAGACTCTTGAAATTGACAAACACCATACTACTCTGTTCAAAATTGTGTGCTATTCCTTCTAGGTTCAAATCTAGCAATTTAAATTTATTAATGGACATTTTTGATACAGGTGAAAAACTATATGAACAATCATGTTTTCATTAGATCAGGAAAAAGCATATGACAGAGTATCTCATAATTATCTATTCAGCACTTTTAATCATTATGGTATTCCACAAGAATTTGTAAAATGGATTAAAGTATATGAGAAAGCAAGTACCATCCTATGAAAATGGCTGTTTGAGAAACAAAATAAATAAATATGAAAAAGGGTGTAAAGACAACGGTGTCCATTAAGCCCTCTATTATACTTCATATCCCTATACCCCATTTAAGAAAAATGTAGCTAAATTCACAAATTGAATGCTTACTTGATTGCAGACATTTAAATCCTAAATATCTTAGTTTCACGCAATGACATGCATGTCATGGTTAAGAACAACGACTCCATATCCTCTGTTTTATATATGCCACACACATATGAACAGATTTCAGGAGACAGCATTAATTATAACACAAGTCAAGGAATCTTAATTGGACAAAGCAAAGGGGATTCACTGTAAATCAACAACAAATTCCTGTTTCAGATAACCTAATAAAATATTTTAGGAATAAAGTTCGGAATTCAAAATTGTATTCAATATAACTGGGAAGAGGCTATAAAAATGCTAATCAAAAAGTGGTTGCAGTATTTGGAAAAATAGATCAATTTTGAAACAAACAGAATGTGATTGCCCCTTTTCTTATGTTTGGCCAATATTTGCACCTCTATTGAGTTTGGAAACTTAAATAAATAGGATTTGCATTCAAGGCTTCTGAGAAGTCAGTTAAATCCAATAAAATGAGACATTATATATCAGGAGTATAGTAAAGAGGGAGTTAAATTAATAAGTAAGTAATAAACCACAACAAGTATGCATTGTAGGATTTTATAAAATGGGCACAAAATGTCCTGCATTCTGATTGGATGATAGCCTTTTTCACCCATGTCCTTTTCAGGACATAACTTTGCAACTGGCTCTACGTGTGCCAAGCAAAATGCACTGCCCATTAAAATCAATGTGTAGCACCACTTTCCTGCTGCAGCCCTTTAGCTAGCTTCTAAGGAAGACACATCAGCTGCTCTAGGAGAGTGGTGGTACCAATAGAGAAATCAGCAAAACAGGACACAGTGTAACCAAGGTTCTCCTTCCTGCAGAAGTAGCGAATTTGTAACATTGTATAAATGAAGCCTGACCTGTGCTTCAGTGGTTAAGCCTTCAGATTTCAAATACCGCTAGAGAACCACTCCTCTGTTATCAATCCCGCAAACATAGCAGCACCTTTCAAATAAAAACCTAGACCCAATATGTCGTCTCTAGTTTCTAAAATTAAAAATTGAAAAAAAAATCCCTTTATGATTGACTGGTCTGAAGTAACAGCCAAGATCACAAAAGCCCTATGTGAAAAGTAGTAAGTACAGCAGCTGGGGTGGGACATGCTAGCTCTCAGTAAAAGTGGACACTTGATGTCAGTCAGTGGCAAACATCTGGTGCAAGCATCTCAAACCTGCCGCAAAAGAAAATAAGTGTGGGAGAGGGATGTACAGTTAGTAAAAGCACCTAACTTGACCAATACCTAGAGATCCCTCTACTGCCCATAAACAGTTCGAAATTTACTTTAATGGTGTGGGGTACTTTTTTTTAGTATTTGAGGTATGGAAACCTCCTTTTTCATATGCTTAACTTTTCTGCTCTTTTTTTAATTTTTAAATAAAGTGGATTCCTGATGTATGCACATACCAGGGATAAGCTGAATTTGTGCATATATCCGGAATGTGCATACAACTGGAATGCCATAGAAATGAATAGGTGAATATTGAAATGAATGGGGACCTGTTTACAAAAGTAACTGAAAAGCTCACAGACACACCTATGTCATCTTAAAACTGCAGCACAGGATAATCAGGAAGTGATTGTGAAAATTCTGTTTTCTGGAATTTTGTTTTCTGTCTGGAAGCATGCAGCTCTGGTTTATATATCTGTAAATATTTTGTATAGTAAACTTGAGTTTT
The DNA here is from genome assembly GCA_016271365.2 of Neoceratodus forsteri. NCBI lineage: Eukaryota > Metazoa > Chordata > Ceratodontiformes > Ceratodontidae > Neoceratodus > Neoceratodus forsteri. The sequence goes on from CM057457.1 coordinate 123,911,374, forward strand.
TTAGATACTTATAAATTATTCCCATTGTTGTGGATCCACAGAAAATATGGCTGGTGCCTAATTTGCAGCCAAGCTCCAGCCTCATGTTGCATCACGTCTTTTGTTTACTTCCATGGTACCCTGTGCTGTTGTGCTGTGCATTCCTGCTGTCCCAGTGTAGTACTGTGAGTCATACACATGCGTGTTTAGAAGCAGAGGGTTCCAGTTCAACATGGTAGGTGGGAGAAATACAAACAAAAATAAAGAAAAATGGATCAAATTCGGAGTGATGGTACAACAAAAACAAGAAAGATTACCAGGTGAGTGCTCAACATGGCACAGGAACAAACAGTTACAAAAGATCCAATTATTGTTATCTAGTACTGCTTCTTTAAATGCTGTTAAATGTTATCTTAAATGTCTAGTGACAGCCTTTACCATAGCACATATTTTTCTTTGCTAAACTAACACTTACTGATGCCGACCCACTTCTGTTGCAGAGAGAGTGAATGCAGCTTTCAGTGATTAGCATGAATTTTGAAGTCAGATCCTTTGCCATCAGTTTGGCCCGGTAAGCGGGAGGGGCTACTGGGTGGTGAAGCAGGCCAGGTGGTTTGGGGCGGAGACTTGAGGCTTGAAAAGAGCAGCCACACTAGTATCTACCATGGAGTGGCTGCACACATGAGTGGCTCATGCAGGAGTGGCATGAGTCACCCATGTGAGTCCACTTTGAGAGGGTACTGGGAGGGAATATACGATACAAGAGGAGAGCAGTTTCCTATTGACAAATAAGTGGCATTTAAGTTAGAATAAAATGGGGAGTTTACTGGTACTGATGCTGGTTCTGGTCGGGGACATATTCAGTTTTACTGTGGGCCTACCAAAGGATGTTTGAGATCTTTATATGCCCATAAGAATAAGGGGCACAGATGCTCAAAAGTGGAGACCAGTTATGGGGGAATTTGTTGGGATCAGTCCTATTTTGTGTATGAATGAATGTTTTAACAGCTATATTAGGATGGATCAGTTGTAGGAGTCTCAGCATCGACTATTGTGTGGGCTGTCTCCTAAGACTGTTTGAACAATAAGTAGGTTTTTAAGTTGGACATATAGGTCCCAGGGGAAAACTACAAGAAAGCTGCTATATCTGTTACAGCGCTTATTAATATTACATCTGATGTGCTGTGGAGATGTACATCCAAATCCAGGTCCAGTTTTAATTGATATGTGGAGTGGAGATGAGTATCTTAAAGGGGAGTTTAATATAGTGCACTTTAATGTTAGAGGTATAATGGGGAAATTTGACCCCATTAAAGACTGGGTGAGGGAGAATCAGCCCCGGATTATTGTTATGACAGAGACGTGTTTAGCCCTGATGGATCTGCAGTAACCAATACAAACTCCTTTAAATACCTGGGAGTGACTCTTGACCCCCAACACCACTTCACCTTGCATATTAATGAGGTTGTAGACAAGTCAACTTGAAGATTGGAGCCACTTACAGAGTATGCCACTCCCTCACCACTTCAGCCAGGATCTCAGTAGCCCATGGTGTTCTGCTCTCTGGGCTGAAATATGCTCTTCCCATCGTCTTTCACGCCAAGGTTGCTGATCTACATAAATGGGATACCACATACAACAGCACCTGCAGATTTGCCCTGTCGATTCCCCGCCACACCCACCACTGTCTGCTCTACTCAGCCTTGAACTGGCTGTCTCCCAATGGCCTGCACTCCTACACTCTGGGATGCCTCATTGATTCCTTAACCTGTCTACCCCATCCTGACGCGCTTGCAGCTATGCTAATCCCTGTAATCCACGCTCACCTCTAAGGTCTTCTGCCTCTTCCTGCTCACCATTCCTCTTCGCTCTACTGTGATGGGTGAGCAAGCTTTCTCTTACTTTGCTCCCAAATTCTGGAACTCCTTCCCACTGACATCAAACATTCTCCATCCCACAATACTTTCAAAAAAGCACTTTTCTCTTACTTGAGCACACTTGGTGCTTGCAATTGCCCCTAACTCGCACTCTGGTTTGTCTTGTTTACTCCATGCCTGCTATGTCTGCAGTCACACTGCTGCTCTGTGTATTGCTTGGTCTGCTTTATTACTCACTCATATGTGGGTGTTTACTTAATCTGAAACCATGTTTTGACCTCCTTGTGTGGGGTCCTGTGAGTTTTTTGGTTATACCTGTCTTGTTCCTCTGTAAATTGTTCCATTGTTGTTTGTACACTCCTGAGTCATGCTTGAAAATAGGCAGGTCTTTTGCCTAATGTACTTACCTGGTTACCAAAAGCTAATAAATAAATAAATTAATAAGTCAAAGAGTCAGTGATGCCACCATAGAATTGGAGCATTATCAAATGTTCAGAAAGGATAGAAACAAGAAGGGTGGAATGTTTTTAATTTATGTATGTTCTGTGTTGGAAACTGGGGAGAAGGAGAATATTTTGTGGAGGAAGGTCTAGAAATTCTACCCACTGTAATAAAATTCCCATCATAAAACCTCTTTATTAATGGGAATTTATAAACCACCTAAAGTCAAGAATGAAATGTTTTTCTAGTTACAAGGCTACTGTATGGAATAGAGGGACACACATGAGAGTCTTTGGTTGGGGATCTTAATGTTAACAGGGCCCAGATAAATCCAACACATCCCCTAATTGAACTACAGGAGGTGTTGGGTCAAATTCAAATAATAGAGGACCCAACCAGATTGAATATGAAACAGTTGCAGAATTCCACAATCTTGGATTTTATATTTATAAACTGGAAGCATATGGGAAAAAGGGAGTTTTGGCGGATGCCATCTCAGATCAGCAGGTTATTTTTGCTACTTGTAAGGATATGAAGGTGCCACATAATCCTACTTTAGTAACCTGGAGAAGCTTTAAAAGCTTTGATTATGTGAATTACATGATGGACTTGATAAGTAGGAATTGGGATAGAATGGTACTGATCTCTGAGGTTTCTGAGGTCTGGTCTTATTTTCAACAGGGGTTCCTAGATATTTTCAATTACCATGCCCCTTTAAGATGTAGGAAGGTTAAGGCTGTAAATGCCAAGTGGTATAATACCTCCTTGCATAAATTAAAGGTAGCAAGGAATAACAGCTGGTTAAGAGCTAAACGATCTAGATTGTGCATTGATTAGCTGTTTTGTAGACAGCTAAGAAACCAATACACCATGTAAATCAGAAAAGTAATGCATGAGTATTTTAAGGAACATTTAATTTGAACTATACAGTAAATCAAATCCAAGGCAGTTTTGGGGTAGTGGTTTTACAGGAACAAAAATCGGCAACATATAAAAGGGTTGAGTGTGAGGAGAAATCTGTACCTGTTAGTACAAAAGTAGTCAACCTGTTTAATAAATATTTTAATAGTGTTGGGATGCAGACCAAAAATTATAGTCCTGGGCAAGTGATTGATATGCGATATGGGCAAGGTGGGTGTGGGAGACAAGTTAAGGGCAAGTGGGTGTAAAGTTTTCTCCTTCAGTCACATTATGATGGACAAAGTAAGAAATTAATTGTTAAGTATGGATGTTATAAAGGCGAAAGGTTTAAACAATATTCCCGCTAACTTGCTGAAATTTGCAGCTCCTTGTATTGCATACCCATTGGCCTATTTATTTAATTATTCACTTGCAACAGAAAAATACCCGGAGGGATGGAAGTTGGCTAGAATTGTCCCAGTTCATAAAGGAGGTTCAAGGATGGAGACTGGTAACTTTAGACCTATCTTCTTGCTTTCACAAGTCTCTAAGATAATGGAAAAGCTGGTAACATAGAAACATAGAATTTGACAGCAGATAAGGACCGCTTGGCCCACCTAGCCTGGTAGCTTGACAGTTAAAAAGTTATCTGGGGGGGTAAATTGTTAAATGTGTATCAGTCTGACTTTTGATCAAAGCATAGTACCCAGGCCATTTTGTTTAAAGTGGTGGAGGATATCCAGATGGGCACGGACAGGAGGAACTCTGTGGGAGCCATCTTTATTGATTTGTCCAAGGCTTTTGACACCTTAAACCATGACATCCTCCTGGCCAGGCTCAGGGAAACTGAGGAATTTAAATCTACAGTTCTCCCAATTAAAGTAGGGGTACCCCAAGGTTCTATCTTGGGCTCCCTACTTTTTAATATTTATGTAAATGGGATAAAATTTAGTGATTCTGAAATTAGATATCATATATGCCAATGATACCTTGATATATGTGGAGGGTAGTTCCCTGGATGGTATTAATGCTTAGCTTCAGCTAGCCTTTTCTGAATTGCAGACACTTTTTGATTCTTTGAATTTACCCTTAAATGTAAAAAAAACACAGGTGATTCATTTTAGTGGTCCAAAAACCTCGTACCCACCCCTAGATATTACAACCAAAAAGGGAGAGAAAGGGCAACAAGTAACAAGCTATAAATATCTGGGGGTGTGGTTAGATTTCAGGTTAAAATGGGATAAGCATCTGGATTGTTTATTGGGAAATCTTAGTAGGAAACTGGGAATGCTTTATAAGCTAAAATATTATACAACTAAAGAGATATGATGCAGGATTGTGGAAACTATGATTTTGCCAGTATTGGATTATAGGGATCTGGTTTATGGGAGGGGAGCATCAGGGGTGGAGCTGGCAAGACTGGATCACGATGTACAACAGGCTTGACCCACTTCATCCTCATTGCCCCAGAAATACACATCATTGTGATTTGTGTAGAGCTCTAAACTGGTAGAGTTTGGAGGATAGGAGAAATTTACATTTTGCAGTCTTCATGGGTGAAATTCACAGGAAGCAAATGCAAAGTTATATCTTAAATATGTTTGTACCTAGGGAACAAAGAAAGGGATTACAGTCTTCCAGAGATGTACATTATATTATTCCAAAATGTAATATAGGGGTGGGTAGAACATCCCCTCCATGTAGAGGTCCCAGAATCTGGAATACATAACCTCTAGAGATGAGAGATGGGGAAGTTCTCATTGATCCTAGGTTGATAAAAAACTGGTTTACAGAGTTCATATGTAAGCAATAACACACAACGAGGTGTGGGTTCTCGCCTGATAAGAACACAACCAGGTGCATGCTTAGGCATGAGGCGCTTGCGCCAAGTGCCTTATGCCCCTGGGCGTGCTCTTATCAGGCAATAACCCACACCTCGGAGTGTGTTATTGCACTTATAAAATGGGCCCCCCCAGTAAAGAAGTTAATATAAAAACTGCACATAGAAACTACATAAAAAAAGACAAAAAATTAATTATTACTGGAAAAAAAAGAGAAAAAGTAGTCCTTCTGAATGTGTTTGAATGGAGTTGTTTTATTAAAAGTTAGTACAGAAGGTTTGTGTTAGTGGGTGTCATTAGTACCCAGTCATCGACAAATACAAAGTTACAAACTGTCAAAGATTTTGTTTTTTTCTCTTTTATAATTTATGTGTTTATTTATTTAACTACCCACTCTTGGTTAGAGTAAGGAGGGAGGGAGTGTGTCCCCATGCTATTTCATTTACAGCATCAATGGGGGAGAGATGCTGTGCCATGCAATATTATGTTTCTGCCTCATGTTCTTTTAAAAAACAGTAAACATTTGTGTGTGTACTTTGAGTTTTTGAAGGTTTCTGTTCTAAACGGCTATCTCAACTGACAGCGAGTGTGTCCCTCAGCAGCTGCCATACTCGTTTGTTTCCCGTTTGTGGTTTTCAAAATGGAATGGTCATGGTCTAAAAATGAAGATTTTTTTCTTTGCGGCTATGAATATCGCAGTCCCATTTTTATTTTTTGGTTCGGGGATCACACTTCAGGTAATGATCCAAAAATGAAAGATTTTTTCTTTGCGGCTAACAATATCGTGGTCCTGTTTTAATTTTTTGGGTCGGGGATCACACTTCAGGTAATGGTCACTAAGAGAGGTGGGACAGGAGAGGGATGCCGAGGAGGAATGCAATAGGCATGGAAGACACAAAGAAGGCAGCAGGGAGTTGAGGCAAGGGGCTGCAGTGAGAAATCTGCAGGCTGTCTGCATTTTTGTCAACAGAAACTGAAGTAAAGGTAAGACTGGTGAGAGTGTCAGTAGCTTAACTATGTGGAAGTTTGCTTGTGTAGCTGTGTTTGGGATGCGAGTCTCCATGACAGGACTTGTGCTCAGTTTCCCACTCACCTAGAGGAGAAACAGCTGTGTTTACATTTGCGCTGGACCTGCTCGGGTGTGCCCGCTTATTTAATACCTTAGGTTGATGATTCCATCTACTTAGGGTTTTGCCATTTTCTCCCTTAGGTTTAGTGGTTTATTACTGCTTTTTGGGACATGACAGCCTGTGTATCGATCAGAGGGAGTTGCACACAGTGGTTGCACGTCTGGTTAGCGTGGCATGGAGCTGCAGGTTATTTTGTCAAACAGGATGGTGTTGGGGACAATGATATTTTTGTGTGATGTGGCCCAGCTTGGCAGAATTAGTGCCGGTTGGCACAATACATGCTGATAAGGACACGGCTAAAACTAGGTTTTAGCCAATCAGCATTCTGGATTTCTTAAGCCCATTTTATAAATAGATTGAAAACATGCTGTCAATAATGGTCAAGGGGGAGTTTCTCTATAAGAGTAAATGATATGTTGAAATGTTAGAATTTAGTTAAGGCACTTTAATGTAAAAAGAAAGATAGGAAACCCTGATACAGTATTTTATTCTTAGGTGGATTAGGCATTGATAATCTAGGATGAATCAAATATTAGTATATTGTATAAATGATAACTGTCATTAATGTAGGTACTAGGATAGTATATGTAATTAAGAAATTTGTACATGTTGATTATTTGTTATCTTTTCACATAACATTTAACTGTGGTATGTTCTTGTTATTCTATAAATGTACTAGTTTTAGGCTGGACCTCCTTGGAAATGAGTTTACACTCAATGGAGTTTATCCTATTTTGTTCATACTGTTATGAATAAGAATAGCATTTACCAAACCAAACCAATCAGTCCATCGCCCTCTGTAAGTTAATCAGAACTAGAAAAGCAATCACCATCACCATGGTGCATGTTGGGGGCGGGTGACATGTTCAACTGAACTCTGGCATTTGTTGGGTGATGGTGGATTAGCATGGGGACAATCTAATGGCGCGTGAGAAATGACAACTAAATACAACTGTCAAAGAGGTGACAGACATTCTGGGGACCTGCTAGGAGCATGTCAAGATGAACAAATTGTGCATATAAGTGAAAAACTGTGTGCATACAAACCAAATAATTAATGTTGCTGAAATAGGGCAAGAATCAGTACTTCAGTTTTGTACATCTATCCAGAATGTGCATACATCAGAATGGCATGTAAGTGGAATCCACTGCACCTCACGGGTATAAATAATATAAAGGAGGAAACCTCTTTCAGAAAAACAGTATGCTCCAGAACAAAGCAACATGATGTGAGGCTGGTGGGAGGCAAAATCAGAGGTAATGTGAGGAAATATTTTTCCCAGGAAGTGTGGTAGATTCTTGGAACAGCCTACCTGCAGGGGTGGTGGGGCAAAAAATGTGGGGGAATTCAAAAATGCATGGGATAGGCAGATGGGAATCTTAGTGACAGGGAAGAAAGGGTAAACAAGGAAAACTGTAGAGGTTAGGGAAACTTGGACAGACTGGATGTGCCGGGTGGTCCTCATTTGCTGTCAGATTCTATGTTTCTGTGTTTCTATGTTTCCTTTTTTTTTGCTAAAATGCCTAAAAAATGTCTTGTCCCCTTTTGAAACTCCCTAATCTATTCTCTTCTGAGTTTGCACCTTTTTGCTTCTTACTGCTTTGCCTGCTCCTTCTGTTTTCCCTGATACACTTCTCTACCTCCTCTCTGTGTCTCCTTATACCTTTTGAATGCCATTTTTTGCCCTTACTTTTCTGCTGCCTCTTCGATAACCATAGTGGTATTCTCTATTTTTGGTTTGCTTACTTGCTTGACACAGAGGTTTGTTGCATTCACTATGCTTTCTTTTAGTCTGGCACACTTTTCCTCCCTCACCCCTAGTCATCTCCCCCTACAAGGTCACACCGGAGGTATACCCACATCTTAGTAAAATCCCCATTCTGAAGCCCAGCACAAGTTGGCTTTTAATACAAAAAAGACAAAGACTTTGCTGTTCTCAGCCCCCGTAAACCTGTTCATGACTCTCTAATCCTGTCAGACTCCACAGATGAGCAAATAGAAACCATTAATGAATTTTGTTACTTATGCATCATCCTTGACAACTCCCTTTCATTTGAATGTCATGTTTCACATGTTACAAAAAAACTTCATCAATGGCTGGGTGGGTATGTTTCACAGAGTTAAAAACTGCCTCACAGCTGAGTCAAGAAATATTCTATCCTACAGCCTACTCTTCCCACTGATAGAACATGGACTGATTGGTATATTCCTCTGCCAGTGAATCAGTTTTGTCCAATGTTAGGTTACTCTATAACTCTGTCTGCAGATTCCAACCAATCTTCCCTGCAGTACACATCACTGTCTCCTACTGTCTACTGCCTTATGTCTCCCACTGGGCCAGCACATACAACTCTTTGCTCTGGTCTTTCTACAGAGGGTGGCACTAGGGCCAGCCCACTGGTGTAGGGGCAGGGTGCTGACCTATGATGCCGTGACTCGGGTTCAGGAATGGATCCGGATGTTGAGGGCCAGCTGGGGAGAAGGATTGAACATCCAGTGACTGCTCTCCTTCTCCAGGGTGGCAGGAGTAGAGTGTTCGGTGCTATATGGACAACTAGCGGAGGGTGGATTACCACATGCACTGACGGTGACACGTTGGGGGTGGTGTGATGCTGGTCATCATTGCACGCCCCAACCCCCATATAGTGGAAAACTCCGCTGCCTGCTGCCTCCATGAAGCCAGCCCTCCACTTCAATTAGCTCCCAGGTCTGGCTCACTGACCTATTCCGGTGATTGCGGCATTTAGGGCCTGTACTGCAACCCCACCCTGAAGAGCAAGCCAGAGGGTATCAGGGAGTCACAGCTGAAGGTGGGAGTGGAAGTGAGAGGGGGCCATGACCATGCTGAAGTACTGGTGGCAAGGCAAGCAACAAAAAAAAAAAAAAAAGGGGCACTAGGATTAGCCCCACATAGTATTCTGGAAATCTTTCAGGAAATGGTTAAAAACAGGATCACAAGATCATCTGTTGGTCATTATTTTTATACTCCAAGGATGAATAGCAACCTTGGTCCGAGATCTCTGAAGCACAGAGCCAGGTACTGGTACAAAAATTTAAATTCCTCCTTTACAGGTCTGACTTCCATTCCCAGTTTTTAAATGGTTTGTTCACAGTATTTGTCTTCTGAATCCTCTTGCAACTGCTTCCGACATATTTGTATCTGTTCATCTGCACTGTTATTGTTCCTTTGTGATGTACTGGGCACTTACGAAAAAGGGATCTTGCCCATTAAGGTTGTCTAGTATAATAAAAATAAATTAAATGAAACATTCATTGAAGTAATGTTTAACTACACTGAGAACTGTGATTCCTCCCAGATGGATGCAGGCCATCACCACTATATAGGCTCTTTTCCTTCAAGGTGGGCCATCAGTCCCCAATGTAGTTGTGTCCCTCCTCTCTGCACCATTCCTTCAACCATGAATTGAAGGCCTTGGTGCAGAGCTCCTCCTTCCCTATCATAGACAGACAGCACTTCTGCAAAAGCTACAGAGCTTGCTATTTCTCTATGATTTCTCTCCAATTCCCTAAACGCCCCCTGCACTGTTCCTACCGTGCCCCTAGACAGGTCATTTGTCCCTAGGTGGACATTGACCTCCATCTCCCCTTCCCTTCCTACTGCCCTAGTGATCCTAAGAAACAAAAGAATGAGCTCCCTGCCTTAGAAGCCGTATCTCCAGATGGAATAGTTGTATGCTTTCCTTGTCAGTTGCAAGTGTTCTGTTCAATAAGTGTTTCACTAAATAGTTATGGTTATGTTGTGTTAGTACAAGTTGGTTCACGTGTAGGGCTTATGGGCAGAATAGATGGGCCTGGTGGTCCTTAACCATCAATCAATCAATCAATCAATCAATCAATCAATCATTCAGTCTTTGTTTTAGGCAAAAACACCATTGAGAAAAACTCGTTTACAAGATGGACCTGGGCATAGGGTTGACAATGACAGCAGTACAAAACCTACATAATAATACAATAATACAATAATACAATAATAATGGAGTAGGGACGATCTAACAATCACTAAAGTGACATAACTAGTGATATGCGACTGCTTGGTGAAGGGAGAGAGAAAAATTGCCTTTGTTTTTTGGCATTTTAAAATAGTTTTAGTTGCAGCAGGTTTTTCTAGAGATGGCTAAAATCTAGTTGCAGTTCTGTACATGATGTTTCTAGGGATGGCCTAGCAATATACAGAACAGTGTCATCGGTGAATAGGTGTATACTAGCAGCCTTCATCCCTGAGTGAATGTTGTTAATATATATAGCAAACAGGAGTGCGCACAGGATAGAACCCTGTGGAATGCCTTTGAATAAGGTTCTTGTGGGGGAGAGATCTCCTTCTGCTTTTACTTTCTCGGTGCATCCAGTCAGGTAGTTACCAAACCATTTGAGTGCTGTATTGTCCAGGCTGAAGTTGCGGAGGGTGCTCAGGGGCAAAGAGTTGTCCACCGTAACAAAGGTCTTGCTTAGTTCCAAAAACAAGGTGCATACCTATTGCTTATTATCCAAAGCAGTTAGCCATTCATTAGATACTTTGGCCAGGGCTGAGATCGTACTATGACAAGGTCTGAATCCAGATTGCACTGAGGTAAGTGGGTTGTTTGAATCTAGGTAGTTCCTGATTTGCTGATTATCTAGTTTTTCTAGTAGTTTAGAGAGGGTAGGAAGCAAGGAGATAGGCCTGTAATTGTTGAGGTCACAAGGATCTCCTGATTTCAGAAGGGAAATGACGTGAGCAGTTTTCCAAATAGGAGGAAGGAGCCCTGTATGAGGGACAAATTAAATAAGTGGATAATGGGAACAGCCAAGGAGTGGTAGGCTATTTTAAAAATGCAGTTCTATGAGATCTCGCCAGCACTTTTCCTTGTGTCAAGCTGGAGGAGCAGGTCCTCAACTTGTTTAAGCATGATAGGGCTAAAGCTGAAGGCTACCTTAATCTCTGTGGAAGAATAGATGATCAGGTCAAGATCCTTACCAAATAATTGGTCTCAAAGGCTGTTGGCTGGAGATGAGTCGAAATCCAGCCCTGCTGTAGCGAAGTAACTGTTGAATAGATTTAGGATCCCATGCTTGTCAGAGATGGAAGTGCTTCCTGATGTGATTTTTGTGTGAAAGGAGTTGGCTGATCTGTGCCCTCTGCCTCTCTTATGGTTTCCAAAATAGCAATGAGCATGAGGGTGGAAGCATCAATTTGTTGTTGTAATTAGTTTCACTTCTCTGGTGATCTTGGTGCAATGATTTCTGACCGCTCTAAAAGCTGTCCAGGCAGATGGGAGTGTAGTTGACCATGCTTTTTTCCACAGGGCATCCCTATGAAGTAGTTCGGACTTGAGGCTGGTGGAAACCAAGGGCATGACATTTGTTCTGTTTGTATTTTCACAAGGGTGCATGTTGATTTATGGTATCAAGAAGGATGTTTAGGAACAAGTCATAGGCTTCATTAATTGTTGGAGCAAGGTAAAAGTTTTGCCAAGAGGTATGATTCAGATCTGATAGGAAGGCATGAAGGTCAAAGTTGCAATGGCTCCTTTTAATAATATATCTAGAGTGCAAACTGTCTTTGGTAAGGACCTAACACAAGCGATTACATAATGGTCAATAAGTTCGTTAGAGAAAACACCTAAGTGAGTTACCATATGTGGTTTGTTAACCAGTATAATGTCCAGAATCGTACTGTTTGTAGGGTTTATCTTGTTAGGATGTGTGGGTTCCATAATGATTTGAACCAGCCTGAATGTGTTGCAGAGATCTTTCAGTGGCTTTGAGCAAGATGTTAGCCAGTCCAAGTTTAGGTCACCCATAACTATAACTTCCAAAGGGAAGCTATCAAGTATATGACTTAGGTGATTTATTATTTTGGTCCCAGCTGAAGGGGGTCTGTAACATCCTATAAGAAGAAGCAAATGAGATGCTGAAGCTTGAACCTTGAGTGTAAGGCATTCAGACTCCTTTGACTGAAGTAGTGGAGTTGACTATAGTCACAGGAAATCTATCTGATACATAGATGGCCACTCCGTCCCCTCTAGTCTGATAGTCTGTTCTGAAAACCTTGTAAGATGGAAGGTTAATTCCCAAGGTCCAGCATGGTAGGTTTGAGCCAGGATTCGGTTACCTCCAAGATATCTGGAGAGACATGGTTTATCCAGTTTTCAATAGAGTCAAATTTCTTTGTCAAGCTGCAGGTATGGACATGGAGCAGGCTCAACCCTTTGAAGTGATCAATTCTGATGGAGATGAAATAGGGACTATGGGACCGGGCTTCATTTCAATATCCCCTGAGCAGAGTAGTAAGATCAAGAAAAGCTGTATTAGGGCATTTAGTAGTAACTTCAGTAGCCTGCAGTACCCATTTTTGTGGTGGTGAGTACAGGTAGTTCTAGGTTCTGAAGGAAGGTTAATGGGAGTCCTAATGAGTGAAAAGGTTCTCCTAGTCTTGAGAGTAAGGGTCAGGTGATCATAATGAATGGGTAGTACTGGCGGAAAGATCTCTCTGACGTGGTGTAACACCCCCATTTCAGCATGTAAGGGGTGAATACAAAATTATAGAGAGCATTAGTGATGTAAGGATTGTCCATGTCACACTGCATATAGTGGGATGTGCCAGGTTGTATAGGGTTGGTATGCAGGTTGAGGCATGTAAAAACAAACCAGCAAGCTGGAAATGAAGGAAGATAATAGGTTTCATATTCAGTGTGTGCATGCTGTCAAAGCACACTGAATTCAGATCAGATCTCGCCGAGCCAATAGCAGACAGCTATCCTGCCTAATTCTGCCAATGGGAGTCACCCTGTGGTAGGGGTGGGGATATGGAGTATTTAATAATGGTGAAGGGGGAGGGCAGGCCAAAAAATTGTAGTACAAGCAATAGGGAGCCAATACCCCTGCTGAGGAAATTATGTCCCCCCCAGAGAGCAGGCACAGAGGTCGGGAGAGCCATAGAAAGCTGGTCCCTGGAAGGCTGTGATAGTCAATGGGGTGGTCTGAACCCAATCGGGGAGATGCTGTAGGTTGAGCAGCCAATAGAGGCTTTCTGCCCTGGCACTGCACCCAACAGAAACTCCAGGTTTCAAGCCAGAGAGAATGTCGTACCTGGTGGTTTCGGGCTTGCTTTGCTGCGGGCAGGGAGGACTCGTGTTGCAGTCATGCAGCTGCAGGTCAGTGGGCACTGAGGCGCTTTGAGAGCCCTTTCGGACAAAGCCTGGCAGTTTCGGGCTTGCTTTGCTGTGTTTGGTATCTGATTCTGGATTGAGCGGTAGTATGGGCCAGACCATACAGGGGTACAAGTGTGTGTGAAGCGGTCAGCATTTAGCAATAGTCTGCAAGCCTTGTTAAGGGCAGTGGCAACCCTTTTGAGGGCCGTAACAGTGGAAGTGCCATAAACCACCAGCTAGTAGTCAACCAGGGAAAGGACAGAGCTGGAGACTGACAGCTGGAGAGCTTCAGCAGTTAGGCTTTTCTTGTGCCTAAACAGGATCCCTAATTTAGTGTTCACAGCTTTCATCACCATGTCAATGTGCTGAACGTACAAAAGAGTATCATCCACAATGACACCCAGGTACGTGAAGGAGTGAACCTGTTCCAGTGGGGCAGTCAGGTGATTTGTGATTGTTAGTTCTGGGCATCTCCTTTTTAGTTGGGGGCTAGAGAGGAGCATCGTCTTGTTTTTTTTGTAGTTTAGTAGCAACCGTTGGGAGTAGAACCAGGTCTCCAGTTGCTGGAAGGATTGTAGCTCAGCATGTAGGTGCTCTATGTGAGAGTGACAGCAAAGTAGGACAGCATCATCGGCGTATAGAATGACTTTGCTAGTGGAGGCATCAGGTGGGTCATTCAGGAACATGCTGAAGAGCAATGGACCCAGGATGGACCCTTGAGGTACCCCTAGTGAGACTTCCTTGGATGCCGATATGGAGTGACCTATCTTGACCCTTTGAGACTGGGAGGTTAGGTAGTCCTGGAACCATAGAGTGGCATTTGGGGAAACACCAATGGCATGCAGTTGAGATGAGAGGAGTGGGTGACAGACTGTGTCGAATGCCTTTGTTAGGTCAATGAAGATGGACCCAACCAGTTTTCCCTCATCCAATGCCTAATGGACATACTCAGTGAAATTCACCAGTGCAGTTGCAGGACAGTGGGTGCTTAGGTGTTTTGAGATCCCTTTCGGGTAGTGCCTGGCAGTTTCAGGCTTGCTTTGCTGCTGACAGGGAGGGCTCGTGGTGCAGTCTGCAGTTTCAGCTGTAGGTTGGTGTGCGCTGAGGCGCTTCGAGAGCCCCTTTGGGCAGAGCCATCAATGTCTATGTTTCTTTGTTTCTATGTCTATGTATGTGGTTTCAATGTTCTTGATGTACTATTACAACACACACACTGTAGGACAAAAGCTTCAGGGTTCTATGGTAATCAGTGGTAAATGGTTAATGTAGATTCTCTCTCTGGGTCTTTTTCCACCTGATCAAGCTAGAGGCAAAGGGACAGCACGCTGGGCTTATTATAGGTCTTGGACCTGCCTCAAAACAGTGGGGGGATCCAGAATGGTATTTTTGTACTGTCTTCCCATGGTGGACTTAAGTCAAACTAAGATCATTTCTTTGAATGGACTAGATTAAATAACAACATTAGCCAGCCTGGTGGCATAGCGGGTTGAGGCACTGGCGCCTTACCTCGACCCACACCGTGATCCAGGTCCAGGAACAGACTAGGTGCCCCAGGGTTGGCAGGGGAGGAGAGAATTGAGCGCCGGAGGACTGATCTCCCTCTCTCTGGGGGTGGATCAGGAGACGACTGCTCAGCAATGGCCCCCAGTGGAGACTGGAGGCACTACCTGAGCATGCACTAATGGGGACACTGAAAACCAGGGAAAATGGCACCTGAAGTGAGCGGCTTGATGGCCGCCCACAGTTTTGCTGTGGCACCCGCCTGGATCCATGTTCCATGGGAGTTGAGGGATCCCTGCAGCCCGCTGTGGGGGCAAGCTGCAGGAGTCTGGGTGCCCGTGGTAGAGGCGGTCAGCGGCTGGATGTCTGTGAGCTGATTGTGAGGGCGAGGTAAGGGGAGATGGTCAGGCGGCCAAGGGAGAAAAATAGATATACAAAAAAAAATAACATTAAACGTAAAAAAGTATTCAGCAAAATTAAAACAAAATACACCCAATTTTTGCTTTCTTACAGGACATACACTTCTCTAAGGAGGTGTACTCTAAATAACAATGATATGGGTTTTCCTCTGATATAGCTTTCTCATATGGGAATAGCAAGTGCTGTGGTACTGCAATTCTGTATCCTAGAAATACTTTATTTACCCCAACGACCTTGTATGTGGACCTGCAAGGTAGATTAGCCTTGGTGTCTGTACTCCACACATCATATACACCAGAATAGACCTAGTTCACGTATCCAAATAACAGCAGCACATAGTGTTGCAATACAGCATTCTTACTATCTCCTTGTCGGATCAGATACCACTACTATTAACCCTGCATTTGGGAAAAGGTAGCTCATACTCATTTTGAGATTTCATAATTCTTTGCTTAATATTGAAGAATTTCAAACATCACTAAAGATCATAGTACGCAAATTATTGAAGACAATAGGGGCCCAGATGTGGCACCTCACATCGTATGGGACACCCTGAAGGTGGTTCTGTGTGGGTGGGGAATTTATTAAATGCGCATCCCATCTCAAGAAACAACATACAGAAAGACAAGATTAATTTCAAAGTTCCTCGAAGGAATGCTAAGAAAAAACACATGCAAGGGGATGAATCGGTCATTTCTACCTTAGCTAAACAAGAATAGAAATCCAAGAAATCTTAAATGCCGCAACAGAAGCAGCTTCATGCTTCTTATATCAGAAATACTATGAGGGTGGTGCTCCCACCATGAAGCTTCTGGCAGTCCGGTTGTGACACCAGATGGCCACTACAGCAGTCATCCATGTTTGAGAATGTAGATTTCAGATCATACATAGAACGCAGGAGGGTATATTAGAGATAGTCTGTCAATATTATGAAAATATCTACACTCAAGAACAGCCCATTAATGCTACTGCAATTAACTTTTTTCTAGCCCTGCTAAAGCTGCCTTCTTTAGAGAAAAAACATTCAGAAACCCTCATGGCACCCATAAAAGTAGATGAGTAAGACAATTCTATCAAACAATTAAAAAACAATAAAAGCCCAGTACCTGATGGGTATGTGAGAGAATTTACATAGAAACATAGAAGTTGATGACAGATAAGGACCGCAAGGCCCATCCAGTTTGCCCATTTTTTCTATTTTATGAATCTGCCATAGACCTTTACTCTGTCAATGGCCTATCTATTCATACTCATCTGTATTGCTCCCTTATGCCTATTCCATGCCTGTTGGAAGCCCTGAACTGTATTCATATCCACCACTTCCTGAAGTAGGCCATTCCATGCATCCACCACCCTTTCTGTGAAAAAGAACTTCCTCACATTACCCTTAATTGGTCTAACTCTAATCTCATGCTGCGCCCTCTTGTCCTGCTATTTTTACTTGTATTGAAACATGTTAGACTCTTTCACCTTGTTTATGCCCTTAAGATGTTTGAATGTTTTGATCATATCACCTCTCTTCTTCCTTTGCTCTAGGAAGCTTCGTTAATCTGTTCTCATGTGTTTTCTGATGCAGTTCCTGTACCATTTTGGTTGCCCTTCTCTGGACTGCCTCCATTTTGTTATTGTCCTTGTGCAGATGCGGCCTCCAATACCTCACACAGTACTCCAGATGGGGCCTAACCAGTGTGTGTTGTAAAGAAGCATCTTTACCTCCCTCTTACGACTTGTGATACCCCTACTAATACACCCCAACATCCCTCTAGCCTTACCTACTGCTTTAATGGTCTGCTTGAATGATTTCAAGTCATCAGTGATGATGCTGCTCAAGTCTATTTCTTCCCTTGTGATTGCCAGCAACTCCCCTCCCAATCTATAGGTAGCTTCAGGGTTTCTCTTTCCTATGTGCATGATCTTGCACTTCATTGCATTAAACCCCAGCTGCCACACTTCAGACCATTTTGCCAGTTTTTCCAGATCCCTTTCTCATTCTGCCCACCCCATCTGGATCATACACTCTGTTGCAAATCTTGATATCATCTGCAAACAGACAAACCTTACCCTCCAGTCCCTGAGGTACTCCACTTGTGACTCGCATCTCTTCTGACTGTATACTGTTTATGACCACTCTGTTTTCTGCCCGCCAACCAGTTTGACACCCAGCTGACCAACTTCTGACACCCTGAGCCTACCCAGCTTTTTAATCAATCTTCTGTGTGGAACAGTATCAAAAGCTTTGCCGAAGTCAAGGTAGGTGACATCAACTGCACCCCCTTGGTCCACCACTTTGGTTACCCAATCGAAATCTATGAGATTAGTTTGATAGGATCTTACTGTTGTAAACCCATGCTATCTTGGATCCTGTGCTTCTAGGATTCCAGGTGTTGCACTATCTTTTCCTTAATCTTGCCAACTACTGAGGTAAGACGGAGTGGTCAGTAGTTCCCTACCTCCTCCCTTGTTCACTCTTGTGGAATGGGATCACATGAACCTTTCTCCAGTCTTCTGGGACCTCTCCTGTGCTCAGAAACTCACTAAACATTTCTGCTAATGGCTCTGCTACTGCCACCCTTGTCTCCTTTAGTACCCTGGGATGTATGCCACCCAGGTCCTATTGCCTTGTCCACCCCGAGTATAGTGAGCTCTTGTAGGATCTCTTCTTTTCTGTAGGGACTTACGCACACACACCCCCACCCCGTGTCCATGGTGCTGAGCTGTGGGCCCTACCCTACCTTTTCCTTAGTAAATACTGAGCAGAAGTATCTCTTTAGGATAGATGCTTTTCCTTGGTCCTCCTCCACACACTACCCCTTAACCCATTTGGTCTTAGCCATAACCCCTCTGGATTCTCTCCTTTCACTAAAGTATCTATAGAAAGTCTTGTCCCCTTATTTTACTGTTTGTGCTAGTGTTTCCTCGGTTTGGACATTTGCTTGCCTTACTGTCTTCCCTGCTTCCCTTAGGGAAGTTTGGTATGCCTCCCTATCTTCATCCCTAATTTTATAAACAGTTCAGGAAACAGATGGCACTCTTGATGCTGGGCACCCATCATTGGGTGCTTAATGGCAATGCCCCCTTCACAGAATCTGTCTACAATTTCTATATTAAACTGCATAAGGATCAGAATCTTTGGCCATGGTGCTGAGCTGTGGGTCTTGCTCACCGTCTCCTCAGTAAATACTGAGCAGACGTATCTATTTAGGATAGATGCTTTTCCTTGGTCCTCCTCCACACACCCTTATCCCCTTTGATCTTAGCAATACCCCCTCTGGACTTTCTCCTTTCACTAGTGTATCTATAGAAAGTCTTGTACCCTTCTTTTACTGTTCATGCTAGTGTTTCCTCAGTTTGGGCATTTGCTTGCCTTACTATCTTCCCTGCTTCCCTTAGGGAAGTTTGGTATGCCTCCCTATCTTCGTCCCTAATTTTATAAACAGTTCAGGAAACAGATGACTCTCTTGATGCTGGGCACCCATCATTGGGTGCTTAATGGCAATGCCCCCCCTTCACAGAATCTGTCTACAATTTCATCTATATGAAAACCGCGTAAGGATGAGAATCTTTGTCCCTCATCCTGACCCACATCTGTACTAAATATTGACTATAAAATCTATACCTCCCTACTAAAAGTGTGATTATATAAACTTCTCCCACTTCTAATCAGTCCAGATGAAATAGGCTTCATCCAAACCCAACAGACTAAGGATAACATTAAAAGAACACTCCATGTCCTACACCTTTTTAACTTTTTTCTATATTGCCTTTTGCTCCTGTTGCCACCTTCACCTACTTGGCAATGGGGAGATATGGATTCTGCCTTGTTTTCCCTCATTATCTGGGACCTAGATTGCAGTCACTCATGCACGTGAGGCACGCATGCGCTAACAGCTCCAGTAACTGCCCCTTCCCCACACCCGGCCTAATTCAAGGTTTCCCTTGTGGCTTGATGCTGCCACCTAGCTTCCACCGGGTGGCAGACAAGAGCTAGGGAAACATCATGTCCCTCCCAATAGACGAGATCAGCCTTGCAGTAGCTCCATCCAGCTCCTCATCTCTCTCTCCCCTGCTGACCTCTGGCAGCATATGCTCGCTCCATAACTTGGGTCACCAGCATGGTGGCAGGTGTGGCGTTCAACACCTCAATCCTCTACACCACCAGGTTGGTGTCTCCTTTTTTTACTTTTAAGTCTAGATGTGGATAAGGCCTCCATCAGCTGACATAGCCCTTTTTGTTTGCCACCCTTAGAAGATTAGTATTTCCATCTGATTTTGTCACCATTTTACAAAATATCTATGGGATCAAAAAGTGTATATAAAGTTAATGGTCAAATATCCACCTCATTCCCATTATAAAGAGGCACCAGACAAGGATGACCCCTTTCACCCTTGCTCTTTGCAATCTATTTGGAACCCCTAGCCCAGACTCTCAAACAGACATTCACCATACAAGGTGTTACACTCTGGGGTAGAAAACAGAAATGTGCTGTTTATGTGGCCAACCCCTTGAACTACCTCATGGACCAAGTTACATCTGTCTCATTCATATGACATATTTTCATGGAATTTGGAAACTGTACTTAGTATAAGATGAATACTATGAAAACAGAAGTTCTGTGATTTAATTACCAATTGGAACCACAAATTAAAGGTTCCACAATGCCGGTTCGACAGAAAATCTGGTGATCGGCTTTACAGCAATGGCACTATATCAACCCTGATTGCTGTTGGCATTGTACCATCATAAAACGTGTGTTTTTAGCAGGGGGCTGCACCAGCTGCACCCCCAGACTTTATTATAGTCAACTCCAGGTCATAGTTGTTTTGGGGAGGGGCACAAGACCCAAAGAAGCTGCCAAAGCGTCTCCACAACCATTACAGCAACCTATCGTTGTTGTCGCTGTACTGGTCTTCACCATAAATATTTTGCTGTAGTAATGGTATACCCAAATTAGAGTTCAGTTTGAACTTAAATGTTATATGACCTCCTTAAAGTATCTTGCAATATATCTTTCCTCAGATGTAGCTAAACTATATAATGTAAATTATTCTCTGCTTATGCAAGCCTTCCGGGTTGATTTGGACTATTGAAGATCAAACAATGTTCCCCTGATCCAACAAGTGGATTGTGTCAAAATGAATCTTCTCCCTAGAGTGCTATATTTGTCTCAGTCTTTACTGATACAACTACAGAGGCAACATTTACGATTATGGGATAAAATAATTTCTCAGATTTTTTGGTCACCTAATTTACCACTAATGAAATACTTGACAGTACAGTTACCAAACTCCAAGGGGGGGGACTGTCTCTCCCACACATTGGTAGATACCACAGAGTGACACAGTTGCACACCATGCTTGATTGGCTTTCCCCTAGACATCATGCCTTAAGGAAGATGATAGAAATGACTGAAGATGAACTGACACCCTTCACCTAAGGAGTACTACAACCTAAATCACAAACCTATAGCCTCTCTTTGGAAACCAGTTTAAACCACTTCTTCAGAGGTATGGTATACCTACTTAAAGAAAGGATTGTAGAACAGCTTGAATCCAGTGGAGCACAGGATCCAAGACAGCATGGATTCACAGTGGGAAGATCCTATTGAACAAATCAAATCAATTTCTTTGACTGGGTGATTATGAAAGTGGCTCAGGGTGGGGAGTAGTGGATGTGGCCAACTTGGATTTCAGAAAGGCCTTCAATAGTGTTCCACATAGAAGACTTGTGAACAAGCTGGGCAGCCTGGGTGTGCATCACAAGGTGATAAACTGAGTTAGGAACTGGTTGAGTGATAGAAGACAGAGGATGGTGGTAAACAGAGCTTAATCTGAAGAAAGGAGGGTGACCAGTGGGGTGCCACTGGAATCCGTTCTTAGGACAGTCCTGTTTAATGTCTCCATAGGTGACATTGCAGAGTGGTTGGAATGGAAGGTATGCTTCTTTGCAAATGACATTAAGATCTGAAAAAGGGTGGACAATCCAGGAAGGGTTAAAAATGAGGAGGGACCTAGTTAAACTGGAGGAATGGTCCACAGTGTGGCAGCTTAGAATCAAAGCCAAAAACTACAAAATTATGCATTTGGGGCACAAGAACCCAGGGGAGGATTACATGATGGAGAGAGATACTGAAGGTCATCAAGCAGGAAAGAGATTTGGAGGTAATCATATCTGATGACCTAAAGGTCACCATACAGTGTGAAAATGCTGTGGCAAGAGCCAGTGGGATTCTGGAGTGCATAGAGAGAGGTATCACCTGCAGAAGAAAAGAGCTGGTGATGCCACTGTACAGATCACTGGTGAGGCCTCATTTAGAGTACTGTTTCCAGTTCTGGAGACTGCATCTCCATGAGATGTAGACAGTGTGGAGACAGTTCAAAGAAAGGCAACAAAGATGGTGCAGGGCCTGTTCCAAACTCATATGAGGAGTGACTGGTAGACCTCTTTATGCATACCCTGGGGGAGAGGAGAGGAGAGGAGAGGAGAGGAGAGACTGGGGAGATATGATAGAAACATACAAATATCTAAATGGCATAAATAGGGTACCAGAGGGTAGCATCTTTCAGAAAAGCAGATGTTCAGGAATGAGGGGGCATGACATGAGGTTGTAAGTGGGTAGACTAAGGGGTAATGTGAAGAAGTATTTCTTCACAGAAAGGGTGGTGGATGGATGGAACATTCTCCCAGCAGACGTGGTGGGGGTAAACACAGTAAGAGACTTAAAAAATGCATGGGAAAGCATAGGTGAACCCTAGAGATAGGAATGAGAAGGTAAAGCTAGAGATCAACAGGGTATGTGACTTTTGCAGTAGATTGGGAAAATGTGCAGACTGATTGGGCCTAGTGGTCCTTATCTGCCATCAGTTTCTATGTTCTGATTCTGTGTTTCTGTGTAAGATGGCAGACAGTCCTAGGACTAGAAATGCCTACTAATAAGTGGGAATTATATCTTAAAAATGCACTAAACAGGGCCAGCCCAGTGGTGTGGAGGGCTGAGGCATCATGCCTTTCCTCCTGCTGTGCCAGTGACCCATGTTTGCGTATGAGTGGATCATCGGGGGTTGGCTGGGGAGGAAGAGGATTGAGCAGCCAAGGACAGCTCTTCTCTCCTGTGGATGGTGGGGACCATGGTCTGGCATTTGCCTAATCCCTGATGGCAGCTGGGGGTTGGCATGCCTTGTCCCAAACATTGTGGCGGAGGAGGAGCAACTGCCTGATGTGCAACGTGCAGACATGTGCACTGCATGTCATTGGCAGCATTTCATGCTCCTCACTCCGAAAAGTAAAGCTGAAAAAGATCCCCGGCTGTGGAGCATGAAGATAGTCCTCCCGCAGCACCGACCTGAGAGGGCTCCTCCCCAGTTGGATCCGTTCATGGTGGTAGAGTTGCTCCCCACCACCGCTGCAATTAAGGATAGGTCATGGGGGCATAGGAGAGGAGGTCTGGTGCTTTAGTGATGGCCTGGGGGGGCAGCTGAGGTAGCCAGTCAGGGACCATGGAGACAAAACTAATTAATAAAAAAAAAAGTACCTAAACCTACATTGTCTCGTACATGGAAAGAATATGCCTGGAATGTATTACCCATTTTTTCTATACTCTGGTTCCACAGGCTGAACTCAAAGATTACTCCTGTATGCTGAAGACACTGTGGAGAACCCCAAGTCTTGCATACCCACATTATGTGGTTATGCTCTAAGCATAGAAATTTCTGAGCAGACCTTCAATAGGAATTGAAGGATTTGTTCTCCACCACTTTACTACTAACACCCTCAGCTGATTTTATTTTTGGATATGCCAGAGGGGCACGGACAACCACATAGTAGGATGTTGCTTTCAATTTGCATATTATTGGGTAAAAAAACAATAACAAAGCTGTGGATCTCTGATTCCCACACACCTCCCCTCACAATTCAACAATGGCAAAGTTTAATGATAGATAGTAGATGGGTTATCCATATGATTGCAAAATGTAATAATTTCATTCCATGAGCGGTTTTGTTACCATACTTCACAACTGACTAGTGTATTCTTATATAATTTAGCTCAGTGATATTTCATTTAAATGCATCAGGTTATTGAATTGTCATTATGTGGCATAAAACTAATAAAAAGACATCAAAAAACACTACAATAGGGATTCTGTAGTTTGACAATCTGCTAAAGTTTATCTTCTTGTTGGAGCCTATCCTGTTTATTCTATGGAGGTGGCTGTTTATCCCTGTCATACTAGGATTCATAATAGGAATGTCTGGAGCTTAAAGGCAGTTGCTATGATAGCTCCATTACCAATGTGTTTAGAAATACTTTAGTTTGCCTCCTGAAAGTATGTAATTTTCCATTTTTTTTAATTCAGACTTGGTTTTACTAATAATGATTTCAAGAGGTAGACAATTCCAGGTGTTCACCCCTCTTGATGTGAAGAAGTACTTTCTTTTATGTGACCTGAACTGTTTACCCTGGTTTGGAGTGGGTGTCTGTGAGTATCCATATTTCCTGATTTATAGTCTATATCCAAGTCATCCATTAATACTGGGTCCTGCATAATGTCATACATAAGGAGACTATCTCCTCTAATGCGTCTAGTTTCCAATGACATTAAATCAAGAGATGCCAGTCAGTCTTCATATTTCATCTCTTTTTTGCCCGTTTATTGTTTTGGTAAATTTCCTTTGTAGTTTTTCTATAGCGTTCATGTCTCCCTTTTTTTATATTTATATTTTTTATATGGATTCCATACAGGTGAAGCATACTCATGGTGTGATCTTATATAAACTCTGCAAAGGGGAACTAATACTTCCCTATACCTTGACACAATATTCCTCTTTATTGCCCAGATTATTTTGTTGGCTGCTAATGAAGCATCTGAAATTTCTTTGGGAGAAGCTTAGGCTGCTTAATATAAGTATACCAAAGTCCTTTTCATTAATCGACTCTACTAGTGGTGTACCATTTAATGTGTAGCTATAGCCATGATTTCCCCTCCCCAGGCGCAGGACCTTGCACTTGCTAATATTTAGCTACATATGCCACTCGCTTACCCATCTTGCTGTCTTTTAAGTTTTGTATTAATTCAGAATCCATAATCATATATCTCCTTCTCCTTTCTTGCCTCCAGGGTACACTGTACATATTGCATATTCCCCTTTCCTGTGCCGATCTCCTCCCCCCACAAGTCTGACTATCCCTTTTTTTGGATTTGTACTTTTCTTGTATGAAGTGGAATAGCTTTATCCCCTGTTTCACTCTGTTATTCTCAGTCCTTTATTTGACTTGGAACTCTTCACTAACTTGCAGACCTCCATTGCTATGATTTTTTTCTCTCTCTTCCATCATTTATTTGCTTATTTAGTTTTTGTTTACTGGTTGGGATTCTCTAGGCAAGCAAAAGCCTATTTGCAGACATGACCTGGGAGAGTACAGAGGTAGTGAACAATCATATACGTAGTACAGACACAAGTAAAAGCCAGGGGAATGAACTTGTACTTTTTGAAAGCATTCCATTTTTTACAGCTGCAGTGGGCATAGCCCTGCAGCTGTCTTGTAAGCACAATAGAGAAGGAGAGGATTACCAGATACCAACCAGACTTTTAAACAGTGGAGGTGAATGGCAATCACGTCACATTCACCACACTATTTAAAAGTCTGGTCAGTAGAACATGACACTGTAAGCAGTGTTCAAGATGGTGGCACGGAGTTTTCTGCTCATGCACAATGACTTCTGGTGGACATCTTGGATACAGAGGACTGTGCCACCATGCTGTTGCAGTTCCTGTGTATGTGTAAGTTGTTGTGCATGTAAGAAACTCTGCATCACCATCTTTGACACGGCAGCATAGTCCGCCGTGTTCAGCTGGACCTCAGCTGCCCTGAGTTCAGCTGCAACCATAGTGGATCTTGCTAGAGTTTGTTGTTCACTGCTACCACCACTTCCTCATGTGCAACATTGGTTCTTTGATTATTTGCTCTTTCTACCACCCTAATGCAAAGATCCGTAGCTTCTAATAGCCCATTCTTTATCAGCTGTCACTTGATCTCAAACACTTCTTTCTTAGTACATTCTGCATGTCCAAAAATCTGTCTTTCTGAATTCTAGCACCCTATTCTGAGTATCAAGCTTGGTATTGAACCACACAGTATGATGACCACTGTTGCCAAATGGGTCTTTTGGTCTGTGATCTGCTCATGCTGTCCCTATTTGTGAGGACCAACCAGATCAAGTAAGACTTCCTCTCTTGTAGGTTCCTCCACTCTTTGCACTAGAAATGCCTCCTGATATTTGCCAACCAGCACATAGTTCTGAGCATTTGCTGATGCTCCAGTCCATATCTGGCACATGGAAGTCTCTCATCAGCCATGCTTCCCTCTGCTCTGCTGCCTTCCTGATCTCATTTCCCAGTTCCCTAATAGCCCCATCTTTCTGAAGCAGTGGCCTACAGTTCATTCTAACCCCATTGTAATGTTTCTTCTCTAACTCATGACTATCTGTACCCGGACTGTCTTCCTATACTTGTCAGCCCCTGTATCCCTAACATCAGTGATTTTTAAGTCTTCTCTTATTGTAGCTATAATGCTATCACTCCCCTTCACTGCCCATTCTGAGTACTGAATGCCCTTGAATGGTTAAGTCCAGACTCCCAGTTGTAATACTGAGCTATCCATGTTTCTGTGACCACTTCCAGATCCAGCTGGGCCTCAGTCAACAATGCCTGTACAATAGGTCTCTAGTTTTATTTCTCAGGCTTCTGGCATTTGTTCACATAGCTCTCCAGACTTCTTCCTATATCTGCCACTGCAGTTTCTCCTATTCTCCATCACCACTGCCTCCCTCATGTTTTAAACTCATGGCCTACTCTGTTCTACTGCACCTCACATGGCGATACCTTTCCATGTGCATATATCTTCCCTCATTATGTTAGGGGACATCTGCCTCCTGCACCTTTCCCTCACCCCCCAACATTTTGTATTGCTACTTCTGCTCTCTCCTCCTCACCTCTGTTTATTTCCTGCTTTATTGGTATCCTCTGTTTGTTCTAGTGCTGGATAGAGGAGTGTCCTCTCTTCCAGTTCTGAAGGCGTGCCCACTATCTCTGTTATGTTTTGGAAACTAGTTAAACACATGTATGCTCATTTACAACAGATTCAAAGTCACAGTGTGTGTACACATTTAAAATCTTGAACATTTGTATGTACCCTGTGTTGATATTTACTGGTCTGAAAATTACCATCCAGGATTGTTCCTCAGATACACAAACAGTAATGGTAGAGTCCTGAAATGTATTGAATATCCTAAATTTTGAAGCTTCTACAGTACTTTACTTGCTGAGACATGTTTGCTAACTCATGTCAGATTTGGACTGGGCTTGGAGTCGCTCACTGGAACATGCTTAGTTACACCTAAATTAACTGTCTTGAATCACATGCTGGAGTTTGGTAGTAGTGACAACAAATGAACTGATTACCTCAGATAGAAAACATCAGAGTCAGAAGTATATGGAAATGTAACATGGAATATTCTGGTGTGTTTATGTTCTGAAAAGAAGTATGGCACAGGTACAGGAGATTTTTAGGAAAAAAAAATGTGTCACATGGGAAAACATTACCTGAAACAGCTTGTACAGTGCATCATTAGTATCATCATCATCATCACTGCTGTTGTTTGTACTTTCATTCCTGTGCTCCAGAACGGTAATGATTCTTTCTAACCATACAAGCATCTGGTAGGATTCAGAGCTAAGGAGTTTATCCTCAGTTACTGGACCTAGATCGGAGAGTGCACTTTTGTCCAGCAAGTTACAATAGACAAACCCCTCATAATGCCCACAATACTCGTTATTGTTTTGTTTGCACAGGGTGCAGTCAATAGCTATGCCTTGGGAGGACTTATTCTGAAATTGTGTAAAACTCTTCAGGAAATCATCATGATTTAGAGAGGCATTGGGCTCAAACTTGATGAAAATATTGTCACTGTTTATTGCATCATAGAGCAGAAGCTGTCTATCCATCAGATCACTGAATTCCTCATTCCATAAGCAGCAAATCACAAACTGCAGGCCAGAAATATTTAGTCTGTCCCATATAATATTAAGTGCAGAAATTCAGCACTGCCCAAAATGAGTGTAACATTGGTTATATGTCTTCTTGTGATTAACGTATTAAGTGCTGTTGTTATCTCTCGGTATCGTGTTGTAGAAAGCTGGATGTAGTCCTCCACACACCAGTCAGCGTTTCCTTTGGAGCGTAAACCATCTGCTAACTGTTGGTACAAAGCACCTGAACTATAAACAACATTAAAAACCTTCCAGCCTTTGGATTGGATAATGCTGACAAGGGTTGCAAGAATATCATTTGAGGGTACCGGTCCATCCAGATTTATCAGGGGAGCCAGTATGTCATATGTTAATCTGGACACATAAACCTGATAAAAAAGAAATACAGTTTAAAACAAACTTATTTTGTGGTGACCTGAAACAGTTTTTGTTATTTGTATGCCATTGCTGAATATAGCACTTTTATGCATACCTTTTACACCAATCTGCCCCCATTGCTCCCCAGCTGCACCAGTCCTGTCACCCAGTTTCTCCCTGACTCACTGTAGCTGACCCCTCCCCCCGCAGTGGATCTTCATGGAGATGGTGTGGTACACAGTTCAGTGGTGCAAGGTCAGCATGCCAGTCAGGCAGGACATCCTGCAGTAGTCAGGGCATGCTTTCCTTTTTCTCCCATCCCCATAATTACAGTTCGAGGATGTATACATGTGCATACATACAAGCATCCCATGCAGCACCAACTGCCATCCTCACTCCCACGCTGCACCACTCACAATTTCATCTGTGTTGAGTCTGGTGGCACTGTTGGAGTAGCAGCTGAAATCCTTCCTCCAACCCCAGAGAAAGAAAGCATCCTTTGGGATCCTCCATCCTTTTCCTGCCGGCCAGGCCTGATGACCCTGGCTCACTACCACAACTGGGTTGCCGGCCCTGTGAGCAGTAGTGCTACCATGCACTGAGAGACTGGCTTCCACATACCCCTTCTATGAAAGTTATATGTAGAGAGTATCTATTAAATTATTGCAACTGCTACAGATTGTTTTGTTTTCATTGCTGTGCAGTATATTGCATGTGTAACAACACTGTTTGTTTCATTTTGGGGTTCAGTTGTAAGCAAAAGCTCCACCAATTTACCTTTCAAATACATTCTAAGATGGGGAAATTTTAAAATAATGGTCATATGGTGAGTATGGTACTTCAGTGAATTTGATAAAGTACAATACCTGTGCACTTGGGCCCTGTCTACTACTCCACACATCTGCACCCCTACCATGAGTCCAGAGAAAAATGGCACTTACCCTCCAGAGCGATTCCCAACTTAAATATCCTGCTGTGAGCATTTTTATTTTTCTATCCCTCTTTCTCTGTTTCACTTTTCTATCCAGTAAAGACACACAAACAGGGAAACATGTGGCATTAAAGCAGGACCCTCACCAATGAGTTCAACCAATCTTACAGTTAATTTTTCTCGGTAGGCTTAGTTGTGGCTCTGTTTCTTATTGCTACGATCAAAAATTCACACTGCTTTGTAAAATTTCAGCTCAAATGTCGTAACCCTTTTCTTGCTATGAAGTGGCAAAGAAACTGGTTTTTGGGGCTGTTTACCTGCTTTCACTTTCAGATCATCTATTTTTTCCATATGCTATAATAGGAAACTGTAAAGTTTAATACTGTAACTTTTGAACATGTTAATATTTTTTCACCAAACCTTCAAAAGGCACATCTACGAGGCAAAGGCTTTCTACCCTGAACATTTCAGACAACAACCTATAGCCGTTTCTGAGATCCAGGTGAACAAAGAAATGTCAAACACAGATTTTTCTTTTTTTTTTTTTTTCCAACGCTCTATATCTCAGAAACCACGTAACGGATTCACACAAAATTTTCCAGGTAAAGAGCCCTACCTCCTAGACATTCTGCATGCCAAATTCCACGCATATCCATTGAACAGTTCCAAAGTTATTAACATTTAAAAATTCAGGTTTAACATAGAAGTTATCTTTCATCCAACTATACTGGCACTACTCATGATAATACATATACTACACAGTAAGCCCACGAGGATGAAGCGCAGCACTACAGAATTCTGCAGTAGAGTTACTGCAGCAAACAATGAAATTTCAATAGGCGTTACATACATAGATAGTATACAGATACATAGAAATTGTTGGCAGATAAGGACCGCTAGGCCCATCTAGTCTGCTCGTAAGCCCTAATCTTGTATGCAATCACTGACCCTAACTGATCAATGGCTTTTCATCTCACCCTTCCCACCCAGTGTTCCCTTGTGCCTGTCCCAGGCATGTTTAAACTCCTCCACTGTGCTTGCTCCCACCACCTCTTGTGGTAGACTGTTCCAAGTGTCCACCACCCTCTCTGTGTAGAGAAATGTCCTCATGTTACTTCTTAATCTACCCCCCCTCCAATGTCATAGTGTGTACCCTCATTCTGATATCATTTATACACTGGAAAAGATCCTCCACCTGCACATTGTTTATGCCGTTAAGGTACTTGAAAGTTTCTATCATGTCCCCCCTTTCTCTCCACTCCTCCAGTGAGTACATATTGAGGACTCTTAGTTTCTCCTCATGTTTTGATGCAAGTCATGCACCGTCTTTGTCGCCCTTCTCTGGATAGCATCCACCCTGTTTATGTCCTTATGCATGTGTGGTCTCCAGTACTGCATGCCATACTCCAGGTGAGGCCTTACCAGTGTTTTATACAATGGCATCAACACCTCCTGTCTCCTCCTAGTAATGCCTTTGCCTATGCACCCCAGCATGCCACTGGCCTTCCCTGCAGCCTTTGCACACTGCTTTGATACATTAAGGTCATCAGATATGATAACCCCTAGGTCACTTTCCTCTTTAGTGACAGTCAGCATCTCTCCTCCCATTCAGTAGCTCTCCCCAGGGTTTCCCTACCCAGATGCATTATTTTGCATTTTTTTGAATTGAACCTCAGTTGCAATATCTCTGACCATCTTTCAAGCTTCTCCAGGTCTCTCTTTATTTTCTGCCCCCTTCTGGAGTATCCACACTGTTGCAGATCTTGGTGTCATCTACAAATAGGCAAACCTTTCCTTCCAGCCCTCTGCAATGTCACTATTGAAGACATTGAGCAAGGCTGGTCCCAGTACTGATCCCTGTGGTACTCCACTGGTCACGCTCTCTCCCAGATTGTATCCCATTTACCACCAGCCTCTGTGTTTTGTCAGTCAGACAGTTTCTAGTCCAGTGTTTCACCTATGCTCATGCCCAGACTACTCATCTTGTTAACCAGCCTTCTGTGTGGAATGGTATAAAGGCTTTGCTGAACTCTAGGTAGGCGTATGTCTACTGCCCTCTCTGATTCACTTCCTAGTCACCCAATCACAAACATCTATCAGATTAGTTTGACAAGACCTTCCTGCTGTGAATCTATGTTGCCTCGGATCCTGGGCACCATTGGATTCCAGGTGTGTCACTATCCTTTCTTCCATCAGTGTCTCCATGATCTTCCCCACCACTGAGAGTGAGGCTGACAGACCTGTAGTTCCCTGATTCCTCCCTACTGCCATTTTGTGCAGTGCAACTATTGTGCCCTCCTCCAGTCCTCTGGAACCACACCTATGTTGAGAGAACAGGGCAGCCAGGGCACTGCTAGTTCCTTCCAGCTCCCTTTATATCCTCAGGTGTATGTGGTCTGGCCTCATGGCTTTATCCACCTTCAGCTCTGTGAGTTTCCCCAGAACTCTTTTGCCACTGTGAATGGACTGGTGTCCACTCCCCCCCCCATAGCCTCTTTTCCCCAACTGTGGTCCTTGACCCTCTCCCTCCTTAGTGAATATTGAACAGAAGTATTTGTTCAGTATTTCTGCTTTGTCTAGATCCCCCTCCTTACACTCTCCCTCCTCACCCCTTCGAGCCTCACAACCCCCCCATTTTTTCTTCTATCACTGATGTACCTAGAAAATGTATTGTCCCCTTTTTTCACGGTTCATACTAAACCCTCCTCTGTCTGTGCCTTAGATCTTCTAACAGCTTTTCTTGCTTCTCTTAGACATTCAACATGCACCTCCCTGTCCTCTTCCTTTTGGGTTCCCTTATACTTCATGAAACATGCTCTTTTAGCCCTTCCTTGGCTGCTACCTCTTTAGAGAACCATAGAAACATAGAATTTGACAGCAGATAAGGACCACTTGGCCCACCCAGGCTGCCCATTTCCCTACCTAATGGATTAGCTGCAGATCCTAGTTAACCAACAGCCTACTTCCTCCTACCCCCACCCAGTGGTTTCCTTCTTCTTTTCCCTTTGGCCATCATCCTTAGGCGTTGGTTAGTTACCTCCATTATGACTCATTTTAGTTCCCCCGCTGTTCCTCTACTCCCTCCATTTCCTCTCACTTCTCCAGGGCTGCTCTTAAAAATCTGGGGACCTGGGGCCAGTCATATCAGATGACCTTAAGGTAGGCAAGCAATGTGAGAAGACAGTAAGGAGGGCTGGTGGGATACTGGGATGCATAGACAGAGGCATTACCAGTAGAAAACAGGAAGTTATCTCTCTGTGCAGACAGTTGGTAAGACCCCTTCTGGAGTACTGTGTGCAGTTCTAGAGACCCCATCTCCACAAGGACATAGACAGAATGGAACCTGTCCAGAGGAGGGCAACTAAAATTGTGCAGAGTCTATACCAGAAGACATATGAAGAGAGATTACAGGAGCTTAATAATATGCATACCCTTGAGGAGAGGAGGGAGAAGGGGGACATGACAGAAACTTTCAAGTACCTCAAGGAATCAACAAAGTCCAAGAGGGTAGCATCTTTCAGAAAAAGAGATGCAAGAACAAGGGGCACACTTTGAAGATAGAGGGGGACAGCTCAGAGGTAATGTGAGGAGGTATTTTCATGGAGAGGGTTGTGGATACATGGAACAGCCTTCCTGAGGAGGTAGTAGAGTTAAAGACAGTGGTGAAATTCAAGAATGCATGGGGCAGGCATAAGCAATTCTAATGGGGGGTAGGAAGAAATAGGCTGTTAGTTAACTATGATCTGCAGCTTAGCCATTAGGTAGGGAAATGGGCAGACTAGGTGGGCCAAGTGGTCCTTATCTTCTGTCAGATTCTATGTTTCTATATTTCTATCTGCCCATTTCTCTGAAATCTTCCCTCCTGAAATCTAATATGCTTGCCCTTACGTGGCTTAATTGAGTCCCTGTCTCCATGCCATACCACATCATGTGGTGGTCCCTGGATCCCAGCTGCCCTTCCACCTGGACTCCTTCGACTCTGTTTCCATTGGCCCATACCAGGTCCAGAACTGATTTGTCTGTGGTTGGCTCATGCACCAGCTGTCTGAGTCCAACCCCCTGCAGGTATTCCAGGATGGCCATGCTTCTGATTGAAGCAGCTGCCTGGGTGGTCCAATCTATGCGGCATATTGAAATTCCCCATCAGCAGGATTTCACCATTAGCTGCTAAGCCTGCCATGTCATGAATTTCCTCCATTATTACCCTGTCCACTTTTTCCTTCTGTGTCGGAGGTCTATAGATCCGCCTCAGTATGTACTGCTGTGCCATTCCCTGATTGAAGGTGACCTACATTGCCTTGGCCTCCTGTCTTCCCTGTACTTCTGTAGCCTTTATGCCTTCTCTGATGTACAGGGCTCTTCTCTCCTTTTTACCTTCCTTGTCCCTTCTGAACAGTGTATAGCCTGGTACAATGATGTCCCAGCCATGATTAGCAGAGTACCATGTTTCTGTTATTGCTGTTATGTCAAGGTCTACATCCGGCCATCAAGGCTTCCAGGTCTGGAAACTTATTTTCCACACTGCCGGCATTTGTGAGCATGATCTACCATGTTTTAAACCCTGCCCTCACTCTGTTCTTTTTCTCTCTCCCTTGCCTATTTCTCCCACCCAGGTTTTCTTGTTTATGTGCTCCTGCACCCCATTATCCCCCCTTTTACATGCTTCACCTGTCTGCTCCTCACTGCCCGCTTTAGTTGTTCCTGTTTTCAACTTGTGTTTTTGCATGCTATAATGGGGGAGTGATCCTAAGCCACCTGTTCCTCTTGACTCTCCCCCCAATCCAGTTTAAATGCTCTCTGCTGCAGCATTCCAACTTCTTAACAAGGAGTGAGGTCCCCTTCCTGGACAGATGCAGGCTATCCTCCTGATATAAGCTCACATCTGTCCAGGTGGGGCCCCAGTCCCCTATGAAGCCAACTCCTTCCCTTTCACACCAATACTTCAACCAGGTGTTGAAGGCTTGGATGTGGAGTGTCCTATCCTCCCCTGTGCCCTGTACAGGCAGCACCTCTGAGAATGAGACAGAATGTGCTGCCTGTTTCAGGTCCTCCCCAGCTTTCTGAAATCCTTCTGGACTCTGGCTAACTCCACCCTTCTCCCCACCAAGTTATTGGTCCCCAGTTAATCCCTTTTGTCAAGCAGTAAAGCTGTGACACTGCACTTCATCCTGGCGGGCTTCACTGTGTGTGTGTGTATATGTGTGTGTGTATATCTATCTATATATATATAAAACAGCCCCCCACTGGCCCCCCCTTGTTTAACTAGCAGGGCTGCTTCTCTCACCACAATTGCCTAGGGGTAACAGAGAGGGATGGGGGTTTACATTGTAAGTTGTCGAATTTACATATATTTTGGAATAGAGATGGTGGCCACCATTAGAATCGGTGGACCAGATTGTTATTTCAAGATCAGTCAGCCAAGTGTGGCTACTACCTGGCACACACCTAGTGGGACCATTTACCATGGTCAGCAACCTGAGTCCCTAGGAGGAAACATTTGCTCAAAATAATGCTAGGTTTGCACCTCTGGACAGGGGCACCCAAGTAAATCCACACACACGGAAGCAATAACAATACTGTCCAAACCAGGCTGGGATTCTAGAGTGTGGCTTTTATTCTTGTAACAGAGTAGGAATGATCACAAAGTGAAGATGGACCCCCACAGGGTTACACATACTGGTATTGCAGATTCTCCAGTGTACAGAAATTCCTGACATTCCCATTTAGCATAGGGTGAAGACACAAAACAGCGGACACTCTGGTTCTGAAACTGAAGGTTGGCACAGCTGCCTGAACTAGTACTGTCCCCATTTCCCACAGAGATGGAAGTGGTACTTACAACCACACTGAGCATATCTGGGCTCAAAATCTTCCCGCACTCACTATAGTGGGGTGAACTGAAGAACAGAGAATCCAAACTCACATCTTGGGGTAATTATTTACATTAGGCACTGGCCACATGCACTGAATGAAAATGTACTGGTGCCCAAACTGAACCTGGAGAGGTAAACTGGTTACTCCGGATTGGGGGGGGGGTCTCCCACCGTTTGCTTCCAGGTTTATACTCGACCATTCATCTGGTTAATAACACCCTCACAGAAGAAACTTGTAGATGCTATCTTGAAATATTTTTCACACTTAACATACTACTGACACACCTCTGGGTGTCCAACTAAAAGTTCTGTACTTGGATGGTCACATCCTTGGACTCCAACATAGGCAGAAACTTTAAAATGAAACTGGATGACTGGTCCCATGAACAGAGAAATTCACCCTAAGGGTTTGCAGATGCCCCTGGGCTTTCACAGAACAAAAGGTTTGACTCACAACTAAATGAAGGTATCCAATGCAGCTTCACAGCGTAAGTGGATCAAGGGCATTGCTCCTGAATCCTGGAGTTCACCCCATCCCTCCTGGGATGGGGCACTAGGAAAAATCATTAAACAAGGTTTCCACCACTTCAATTACTATCTTCTTTTGTTCTTCTTCTAGGGTGAGAATGATTCTATGTGACAAAGGCTAGTCTGAAAGACCGCCTATCACATAGAGTGAACAAACTTGACCCGTGGTCAAAGAAGCGATGGATATTGTAATTGACCATTGCAAATAGCTTACAGTCATTACAATACTTAAAACATACAAACTCTTTTTTTTATGCAGGGCTGTGCCTCACCCCCCCCTTGTAGAGGCAAGCCCTCCGCATACCCCAAAACTTAAATAATCAACTCCAAGGTTTAGTGGACCCGCGGGCAGAGTTATTGATGCTGAACAAAAATGTATTTCGTCTCAGTCGACCAACCTGGGTTGCTTGTATTGCAAGCAGTGGTGTATACCACTATGCTATGCAAGCAGCTTGCAAAATTAGCCTCAAAGGACTCTACAGTATATCCAGCATGGCAATTACAGCTCCTTTACTGTACTCGCTATGAATATAAGCGCCGTGTTACTGCCTCGCTGTCTTGTACAGCGCTATTATTGAGCTCAAAGTGCAGCCTCAATAATCAAGTGCTCATATGGGTGCTACAGAGGACAAACAACCACTAAAGAGGGTAGGCTCTATATCAGAGCTAAAATGAGGAGTTGTCCAGCGCTGCAGCCTCCTCCTTGAACTCCCACTACAGACTGACTTCTAACACTAACTGAACATTCCAATTCACTCCCTAAGCCAGCTGGGCAAATGTGGCTTATGCTGCTGCGAGAGTCTCAAAGTGACATCATCACTTCAGCTCAGCTGAGACTGAAAAACAGAGTGTGACAGTGTGAAACCCATTTACCTGGCATTTCACAAGCTGCCTTCCCTGCCTCCCACTGATCTAACTGGGATTCTAGTAAGCCTGGGGAAAGGGGGTTACACCCACCCTCAGCCAGGAAAATTACTGTTCCCAGTCATTACCTACCTGACCATCCTACCCTATGTGCTACCTACAGAGAGGGGTGATCAGGCCTTCTCCTAGCATATGCCAGGCACAGGCAGGCAACACTAAGGGCCCAGAGGCCATTGGCTGATGCATCATCCCCTACACTATGATCTTACTATGGACAGCCAGTGGCTCTGGAAGAACTGTCCAGAGCATAGCCCTAGGGGACCCAACTGTGGACCCTCCGGCCAATCAGGACCACAGCATGTCTATCCTCCTAGCCCTCTAGGGAAACCCTATCTAACCAAACCCCTACCAAAAGGGGAACCTCCCCCAACCCAGGACACCTGCAAACCAAAACACACAGAGCTAACACTATACCAATAATTACACTCCCATACTCCCCCACACACTAACACCTGTGGAAGGAAAAGGTTAACACATGTTAACTACTACACTATACTTTAAAAAACACTTTAAAGCACAGAGGAACTCCGATGAGACCCTCTAATCCTCTTCTTGTCTTGTCTTCTTTCTTCTTTAACTGGATGCACCTGAAAGATAAAAAGAGACAAAACACTCCCCAAATCTGAAAAACACACAGTATAACAACAATAACCCCTTCCATCAAAACACTGGAGAACACCAAAAATATTTTTTTACAAAAGTAGGAAAAATAGAAAACAGTAGAAAATACCAACATTATGTACAATACACCTTTTGGAGGGATGGAATGCCCTAGGATGTGTATTGCAATGTCAATAAGGTAAGAAAAGTCTGGACTTACCAGTCCCTTGAAGAACGAAAAATGGGC
Source organism: Neoceratodus forsteri (assembly GCA_016271365.2). Classification (NCBI taxonomy): domain Eukaryota; kingdom Metazoa; phylum Chordata; order Ceratodontiformes; family Ceratodontidae; genus Neoceratodus; species Neoceratodus forsteri. Next base: position 123,948,120 of record CM057457.1, read on the forward strand.
ACCACCTACTTCCCCAGTCAAGGACTCTCCCTGGCAGCATTTTTCAGATACAGCTGGGCAGACATCTTCAGGAAAACAGATAATGATCTGGAAACTGCTGGGCTGATGTGATCTAGGAGATGGAACCTTTGAACAGGAGAGGAACAGCTGGGTTGATGTCATCAGAAATTCCCAGGCAATGAATCAGGAAAACAGCTGGGTTGTTGTCATCTCAGCTATCTGGAAGACCAGGCAATGAAATTAGAAAGGCACACTGCAAGGCTGATGAGTCTAGATGCACCTTGGATCCTGGAACATCAGTCTGGCAGGACAACATGGGTATGGCAATGGCTGGATGGCAAACACTTGCTACCACTACTCTGCTTCCCTCTGGGTAGGCACGGACATATTCTCAGAAGGATTGTAACATTGAGGGTAGTACCACAATGGGCCAGGTGCATGAATTATGAACCCATCTGGGCACTCGTAATCAACAAAGTGGAAAGTCTCTTTCCCTGCTGGGTCCACATATCGTACAGTGTTTATGAACAATGTCCTGCCCAACTTCCAAAACTGCAGTCTATCTCTTATTACTTTGTTTCTGACATAATGAGTTGCACCTGAATCTATATTCTCACATGCTTCTTCCTCTAGCCAGCTCTCTTGTTTTTCTCAATCTCCTCCCAGACTGTCAGAGGAAAGGTAGGAAAGGATATTCCATATATGGCCTTGGCCTTCCTATGTACCAGTCTTTCCTCCTTACTGCTCTTCATCAGTCTACAACCCTTGGTCTGGCTTGGGGGCAGCCAGTCCTGGTACTGCCAGAGTCTCATACTCAAAGCAATGTAGAACTTGTCTCTGACCACTTCTGAGGGCGGGGCTATGGAGTCACCAACTTCTTCTTCTGGTTCCTCCAAAGCAAGAATTTGAGGCTGCTGGCTAGGACCCTCAACAGAAAGGTACTTAGCTTCTTCCTCCTCTTCCTCACTTAGTTTCTGAGCCCAGGAGTGAGAAGTTGTCCTCACTCCTGAGACAGTCCACTCTTCACTGGGTGCAGAGGCAGACACCTCCCATTCTAGAGTTTCTTGAACCTCATCTTCTCCAATGAGGCTAGGGCCAGGACCCTCTCTCTCCATGGATCCACTGACTCTCTTTCCGCACTGTCCATCTGTGACACTGGTGTGGAGACATCACAAGGAATCTGCTCTGGAAATAAATCTACACTTTCTTCCCTTGTGCCACATTCTTGCTGGGCCTCCCCCAACAGGTTCAACCTGGTGCTGTGTGCAGCTACATGCAGGATTTTGTACTTTGGTCCAAGTGGGAGCCAAATGAATTTTAGGTGCTTTGGACAGATTTTGCTTCTCTAAACACCCTGAACAGTGAGGAATCAAAAAGACATCCCTTCCGCCTTGAGGCACATTATGCATACTCTCACAGGGTAGTTGGGAATCCAACATGAGGAGGCAAACTTCCACCATAGAAACTTTGCTCAATTTCTTTAAGCTTGGCAACTTACTCAGCTATCATAGCATGGGCATGATCCAGGTAGCAAGATGGTCCCGAAGCCATGTTAGTAAAATAACACACAAAAGTTCACTGTTACTACTGAGTTCACTATACTTGGAACAGTCTCTCAAAATGGCTCCCTGCTGCTGGGTTTACATTACTGCCCCACCCTGCAATGGCGGTGACAGCATTCCTGGTGCATCAACAGATCTGTATATGACTCAAGCCACTGCATATCCAACTTTCTGCATACTGAAAATTTACTCAAACTGTAACGATTGCACTGCATTTACTTTTCTCAGCATATCTATATGATTTTGGGACTTTTTGATTAGCATTTCAATCAAACTTTGCTTGCTTAAAGTCACTAAAGCCACAGTATTTCTAGGAACAGGATTGCCTGCTTGTTGTAACCTCTCATACAATGTACAGTCTCTCGAATTGCTCAGAAAATTATACTGTTGCTGAATCCATAATACACGCCCACAGTCTATTGCTTAGAATTCTTGTTTGTTTTGATTTAACTTTACAGTCCTTTTGGAAAACAATCTCACTGTTTACACATAGATCCAGCTGGCTTTGTTAAATCACAAACACAGTTTGAGCTTCAGTTTTGCTGAATGGTACTCACTGAATCAGTAGCTGGCTTGCTCCATTGAAAATCTCAGCCTAAAGCCAATCCTGGAAGGCCTCTGGGTTGAAACGGGCTGGCGATCCCGCCGATTGTCACTACGAACACCACGCTTTCTTCCTAGTCAGTCAGATACCGGGTTGAGCCCAAACTTGTACAGAAACAGTCTGTTTTTACAGAATTTAGAACATTCATAGTCACTGCAATGATTCTCCTGCTACCAGGTCGCACACCCTCACTCTCTCCCTCTCGAACACTGGGCAGCACTCTGAAGTTGGCTAGGGGGTGAGACCGATTGCAGTCACACCAATCACTCAACGACATGTAAATGATCCTCTCTCTCTCTCTCTCTCTCCTTGTGCTCATCCTCCAGGGCGATCGTAGAGCAGGGCAAAATTTAAACTACAACTGAACTTTTTTTCTCAGCTGAAATTTCATGGCGGGAGCACCGTTTTGAACCATTTTTCTTGGCTATTTCTTTAGTGACTCCCTTAGTTCACACAGCAAGCATTTGGAATTTTCAGGGTGCAATTGTCTTGCTGTTTCTCAAAGTCCACAATAATTTTTGTCACCAAAACTTGAAAATTAAAGCTTGTAAATGTTCTAATTGATGCAGGACAAGGGGCACACACAATCTGGCTTTACAGCTCCTTGGTAAACGATGGCACAACACACAGCAGCACATGAACAGCAGGCACACAGCGGCACATACGGATGTCACTACTCTGGGCAAAACCTTCAGCTCAAAGCTTGCAATTTTGGGCTCCAACTGCCAGACAGGCAAAACACGAGCCACAACTTGAGCAAACTACCTTTTTTATTCTCCCAAATTCAAAAACACATCGTCGGATGAGCCCCCATTTCTGCAACTCCCCCCACCAGCCCCCCTTGTTTAACTAGCAGGGCTGCTCCTCTCACAAGTGCTTAGGAGTAACAGAGAGGGATGGGGGTTTACATTGTCAGTTGTTTAATTTACACATATTTTGGAATAGAGAAGGTGGCCACCATTAGACTCGGTGGACCAGACTGTTATTTCAAGAACAGCCAGCCAAGTGTGGATACTGGCTGGCACACACCTGGTGGGACCATTTACCATGGCCAGCAACCTGAGTCCCTGGGAGGAAACATTTGCTCAAAATCATGCTAGGTTTGCACCTCTGGACAGGGGCACCCAAGTAAATCCACACACATGGAAGCAATAACAATACTGTCCAAACCAGGCTGGGATTCTAGAGTGTGGCTTTTATTCTTGTAACAGAGTAGGAATATCACAAAGTGAAGATGGACTTCACAGGGTTACACATACTGGTATTGCAGATTCTCCAGTGTACAGAAATTCCTGACATTCCCATTTAGCATAGGGTGAAGGCACAAAACAGCGAACACTCTGGTTCTGAAACTGAAGGTTGGCACAGCTGCCTGAACTAGTACTGTCCCCATTTCCCACAGAGATGGAAGTGGTACTTACAACCACACTGAGCACATCTGGGCTCAAAATCTTCCTGCACTCACTATACTGGGGTGAACTGAAGAACAGAGAATCCAAACTCCCATCTTGGGGTAATTATTTCCATTAGGCACTGGCCACAAGCACTGAATGAAAATGTACTGGTGCCCAAACTGAACCCGGAGAGATAAACTGGTTGCTCCAGATGTTACTCTCACCGTTTGCTTCCAGTTTATACTCAACCATTCATCTGGTTAATAACACCATCACAGAAGAAACTTGTAGATGCTATCTTGAAATGTTTTTCACACTTAACATACTACTGACACACCTCTGGGAGTCCAACTAAAAGTTCTGTACTTGGACGGTGACATCCTTGGACTCTAATGTTGGCAGAAACTTTAAAATGAAACTGGATGACTGGTCCCATGAACAGAGAAATTCACCCTAAGGGTTTGCAGATGCCTCTGGGCTTTCACAGAACAAAAGGTTTGTACTCACAACCAAATGAAGGTGTCCAATGCAGTGTCACAATGTAAGTGGATCAAGGGCATTGCTCCTGAATCCTGGAGTTCACCCCATCCCTCCTGGGATGGGGCACTGGAAAACCATTAAACAAGGTCTCCAACTACTGTCTTCTTTTGTTCTTCTAGGGTGAGAACAAACAACCACCAAAGAAAGGGTAGCTCTATATCAGAGCTAAAAATGAGGAGCTGCTCAGCAGCTGCAGCCTCCTCCTCAAACTCCCACTACAGACTGACTCCTAACACTAACTGAACATTCCAATTAACTCCCTAAGCCAGCTGGACAAATGTGGCTTATGCTGCTGCAAGAGTTCCACAGAGATATCACCACTCCAGCTCAGCTGATTGATATGTGTGTATATATATATATATATATATATATATATGTATTTATAAAATGGGTAGGGAAAATGCTGATATTTTATTGCATGAAAAGCATCACATGACTGTGTGTATATCAGAGCGCAACCGCACACCTCAGAGTGGTTTATCTATTACATATGTATATATGTGTATATATATATATATATATATATATATATATATAATAGAGGGCAGTCGCACTCTATAGTTAGGGTTGAGTAGGCAGTTCAATGTTAAACTCTACATAAAATTTGGTGTGCTCCTTTCTGTGTGTTAGATCGCTTGATTTGGCAAGTTTCATTTCAGTCAGATGTGCAGTCTCCGAGGTACAGAGAGGTGAAAAAAAAACATGTTTTCACTCATTAACTTTGCTGGGATTTTTCTTTGAACTTGCCTACGTTCAGATGGTTTGGGTTTTGGGTGTGAATTTTCTTAGTCTGTTAAAAAAATATTAAACAGTTTTCAAGTTATTGCAGTTTAAACATTTGAAGAAAAAAATGTTTCTGAGCATGCTCAGTAAGCACTTCGAGATAGCTGTATCTCATCCCATTCTCCTATACTGCAAAATCCCAGCTTGTTTACTCATGGAATGTGGTGAGAGTTGGGCCCGATGACTCCAAGGCACACCCCAATGCCTGTTGTTGTGTGAAGGGTGGGGTGAAGGTGGTAGTGATGGGGTGGTACTGAATTTGTCTCTGTAATAGAAACCTTAACTGATGCATTAATGGAGTGTTTTGCAATGAACATACATACATATATACTGTGTGTGTGTATATATATATATATATATATATATATATATATATACGCACACATATATATATATATTCATGGCAAAAAAAATGAATGCATCAGTTAGGGTTCATTCCACAGTACTAAAAGCAAGAATTCAGTGTTAGGGTTGCCACCCCCCATGCCCACCTTTCCCCACCAACAGGCATCAGGGGTGTGTTGGGGTCATTGGCACTAACTTTCACCCCATTCCATTTGTAAATAAGCTGAGGTGGTGCAGAGTAGGAGAATGGGGTGAGAGTTAGTTCGATGACCCGGCTGGTGGCATTGGGTGCATGGGTGGCAACCCTAACAACAATTTTTGCTTTTGTTGCTATACAGCAACCCTAACTGATGCATTAAACAGAGTTTTTTTTCCATGAATTTCCCTTCTTTTTGAGAATGTGTACTTTAAATAGTGAATGGTATGTGGTGGTGGGCCCCATGCTCCCACCATGCTTCCCATTTGTGCATACTAACCCTAACATTAACAGTAACACTAACAGTAATGGTAATGACAATGATAATCCTAATGGGAATGTTAATGCTAACAGTAATGCCAATGCTAACGGTAATGGTAACAGTAACGAGAACAGTAATGGTAATGGAAATGCACATACAAATGGTAATGCAAATGCAAACAGTAATGGTAATGCAAACTCAAGTGGAAATGGTAACACCAATGGTGATGCAAAAGGAAACAGTAATGCAAATGGAAATGCAAGTGCAAAGCAAACTGAAACAGTAATGCAAACGGTAATGGAAACACAAGTGCAAACGTGAACACAAACACAGATGGTAATGCAAATGACAATCGAAAACAAAACGGTAATGGTAATGCAAAGGAAACTCAAATGCAAATGCAAATACAAATGCAAATGGTAAATGCACATGGTGAGCAAACAAAAACACTAATGAAAACGTACTGAAAAACGCAAATGGTATCAGTAACGCAAATTGTAATGCCAATGGTGGCTCAAAAGGAAACAGCAATGCTAACGGTAACGCAAAAGTAAGCACAAATGGTAATGCACATGGTGATGCAAATGGAAATGATAACACAAACAGTAATGGAAACGCAAGCACAAACGTAAATGCAAACACTAATGGTAAGGCAAACGGTAATGGAAATGCAAATGGTAATGGTAACGCAAACAGAAATGCAAATGCAAAAGCAAATGCAAATGCTAATGAAAATGCAAATGCAAAAGCAAATGCAAATGCTAATGAAAATGCAAATGGTAACACAAATGGTAACGAAAACACAAACGGTAACGGTAATGCAAATGGAAACGCAAATGCAAATGGTAATGGTAATGGCAATGTGACACCAAAGGAAACAGTAATGCAAATGGAAATGGAATGCAAGAGAAAACACAAATGCAAATGGTAATGCATATGGTGATGCAAACGAAATGCAAATGAAAACGGTAACGGAAACACAAACTGTAATGGTAACGCAAATGCAAACGGTAACAGTAACAGTAATGAGAACGGTAATGATAATGGAAATGTACATGCAAATGGTAACAAAAATGCAAACAGTAATGATAACACAAATGCAAGCGGAAATGGTAACACCAATGGTGACGCGAAAGGAAACAGTAACGCAAACGGTAACTCAAACGCAAGCGCAAAAGCAAACGGAAACGGTAACAAAAATGGTAATGGAAAACGTAAGTGCAAATGAAATCAAACACAGATGGTAATGCAAATGGCAAGGAAAATGGAAACAGTAATCTCTCTCTCATTCTCTCACTCTCTCTCTCTCATTCTCTCACTCTCCTCTCATTCTCTCATTCTCTCTCTCTCTCTCATTCTCCTCTCTCTCTCATTCTCATCTCTCACTGTCTCTCTCTCATTCTCTTATTCTCTCATTCTCTCATTCTCTCTCATTCTCTCTCTCATCTCTCTCACTCTACTCTCTCTTACTCTCTCATTCTCTCATTCTCTCTCTCTCTCTCATTCTCTCATTTCTCTCACTCTCTCATTCTCTCCTCTCTCTCTCATTCTCTCATTCTCTCTCATTCTCTCATTCTCTCACTCTCTCTCTCTCATCTCTCTCACTCTCTCTCTCATCCTCTCTCTCTCTCATCTCTCTCTCTCTCTCCTCTCTCTCTCTCTCTCTCTCACTCTCTCACTCTCTCTCTCACTCTCTCATTCTCTCTCTCATTCTCTCATTCTCTCACTCTCACTCTCTCTCTCACTCTCACTCTCTCATTCTCTCACTCTCTCACTCTCACTCTCATTCTCTCACTCTCTCTCTCTCATTCTCTCACTCTCTCTCTCATTCTTTCATTCTCTCATTCTCTTGCTCTCTCTCTCATTCTCTCTCACTCTCTCTCTCATTCTCTCACTCTCTCTCATTCTCTCACTCTCTCTCTCTCGCTCTCTCTCATTCTCTCATTCTCTCATTCTCTCACTCTCCGTCTCTCATTCTCTCACTCTCACTGTCTCTCACTCTCACTCTCTCATTCTCTCACTCTCTCTCTCTCTCTCTCATTCTCTCATTCTCTCACTCTCTCTCATTCTTTCATTCTCTCATTCTCTCGCTCTCTCTTTCTCTCTCACTCTCTCTCATTCTCTCTCTCTCTCATTCTCTCATTCTCTCTCTCATTCTCTCTCTCATTCTCTCATTCTCTCTCTCTCATTCTCTCACTCTCTCTCTCTCATTCTCTCACTCTCACTCTCATTCTCTCTCTCTCAATCTCTCTCTCTCTCTCATTCTCTCTTTCATTCTCTCTCTCATTCTCTCTCTCTCATTCTCTCATTCTCTCATTGTCTCTCTCTCATTGATTCTCATTCTCTCTCATTCTCTCCTCTCTCACTCTCTCTCATTCTTTCTCATTCTCTCATTCTCTCCCTCTCTCTCATTCTCTCTCTCATTCTCTCATTCTTCATTCTCTCACTCTCTCACTCTCTCTCTCATTCTCTTTCTCATTCTCTCTGTCTCACTCTCTCTCTCACTTTCTCTCTCTCTCTCTTTCACTCTCTCACTCTCTCTTTCACTCTCTCACTCTCTCTCTCACTCTCTCATTTTCTCTCTCCCTCTCATTCTCTCATTCTCTCACTCTCTCTCTCATTCTCTCACTCTCTCATCTCTCTCTCTCATCTCTCACTCTCTCTCATTCTCTCACTCTCTCATTCTCTCTCTCACCCTCTCCTCTCTCACTCTCTCTCTCTCTCTCTCTCTCTCTCCTCTCCTCTCTCTCTCATTCTCTCTCTCATTCTCTCATTCTCTCATTCTCTCACTCTCTCACTCTCATTCTCTCACTCTCTCTCTCTCACTCTCTCTCCTCTCTCTCTCTCTCTCTCTCTCTCCATTGTCCCAGATCTCTGGAAGATTGCCAGACTTATGCCTATCCTTAAAAAAGGAGACCCAAAGGATATCAGCAACTACAGGCCCAAAGCCATCCTCTCTGCACTAAGCAAGTTACTGGAGAAGCTTGTTGAAACCCAAACCATTGACTATCTTACAAAAAACAACCTTCTCTCAGACACTCAGCATGGTTTAAGAAAAGGACAGAGTGCCTCAACTGCTCTTCTCAAATTCTCCACTGATGTACTCTGCAACATGGACAAAGGCCTACTCACTGAAGCAGTATTTATCAATCTTACCAAAGCTTTTGATCTTATTGATCATCCTCTGCTTCTCTCAACCCTGCATAGACTTAACTTCTCATCCTCAGTAGTTGACTGGTTTAACAACTACCTAGCAAACAGATTACAGCTTGTTAAATTCAACTCTGCTCTCTCGGATGTGACCAGCACTGACATCGGAGTACCCCATGGCTCCATCCTGGGACTCCTTCTTTTCTCGCTGTACATCAACAACATAGATTATGCCATACTCTCCTGCTCAGCTATCCTATATGCTGATGATCTCGCCTCTACTCCAACACTGACAAAGTTAACATCATTAACAAAACCTCTCCTCGGTTCAGGAATGTGCAAACATGGCTAAATGCTAAGGCTCATCCTCAACACAAAAACCCAAGCCAGCTTATTTAGCACTGCCCCCAAACTCAGAGCCTATAGGAACCCTCCAGTCCATCACTCTGGGGTCTCATCGACTGTGTCACATCCTTCAAATACCTGGGAGTTCTCCTTGATAAATCCTTGATTTCAGTCTGCACATCCAGTCAACCTGTAAAGGAACAAATGCCAAACTTGGAATCGCCTATAAGACTTGTCACCTGCTAACACCATCCTCCAAACTGGCAATTGCCAAGGGTATTCTGCTTCCAGCGCTGACATATGGTGTCTCCACTTTTGCTAATGCCCATAAGACTGCTCTCCATAAATGGGATATTGCATATAACAACATATGTTAGTATGCCTCCTCTTCCCATTGCCTCAAGCACCACTGCACACTGTATGGTGACCTAGGCTGGCTCTCCTCAACTGCCTACTGACTATACTCCCTAGGGACCCTCACAGACTCTGTAATCCATAACCAAACCCCCTCCTCCCTTGCAGCTCTACTTGTACTACAGACACCTGCCCATGGACTACACTCAGCAAACAAATTTCTACTTACCGTACCCAGGTGTCTTACTTCAAAAGGCTCTGGAGCATTTCCCTGCACCGCCCCAGCCAACTGGAACTCCCTGCCACCTGCCCTGAGGCAGGCTAACTCCCACCCAATCTTCAAAAAAGAACTATATCACCACCTATCCCAGGACCATTGCAGATGCTTTGATCCCACTTAACAATGCCTCACAGCTAACCACCCTATTTCGCCCAAGACACTGCTGCACTTCTAAACAAGCCATACTATAAAATGTCTTTAAAGCTGTCACTTAGCCCAGTTTCAGTTGTTATTTGCATGTACTAATGTCACTTTTGTCATCACTGCATAGCTATATGTATTATCTCGAGTGCTGTCTGACTTGGTCTGTATTCTAACCTACCTGTACTATATATTATGTACCTGTACTATATACTATGTATTGTATAATCTCATCTCATTTTATGTATGTATTCTCCTGGGTGGTACCTGAAAATAGTCAACTTTGGCTAAGCGCACCTAACCCGGTTAACAAAAACTAAATAAATAAATTAGATACATTGTAATACATTTGTAAGGAACAAAGAAATACCATGTGAAGTTCATGAGCAATGTGACATACCAGTAAAGAATAAATGACAACAGTATTGCTTGACATTAAATAATATCACAATAAATATCTATACATTATTTTATTTGTTTAACCAGGTATAGCACACTAAGCTGAAAGCTTTTTTACAGGAGCGACCTGGGAGCACAAGGAGGTTAAGTGACTTGCTCAGGGTCACACAGTATTCAAGTGGAAGCTGTGGGATTCAAACCCAGGTCTGGTCTGCTGGATGTCACCAGATTTGCAGCTCAGAGCCTTAGACCACTGAGCTATACTGCCTCTAGCCAATAGAGATTGGCAGGATCTTTAAAAGGATCCATCCAAGATCTGCCAGACACTGTTTTCAAAAGGAAAACCCATCCAAATTTAGATCAGCTATTAGGTAGTCTAACTACAACTGAATTTTGCATTAAAGAAAAGAAGTAATTGCTACAAAAATTTTGCAGATCGCATTTGCAGCAATTTTGTTACCATAAATCATGACATTTTGTTGCAAACTGATGCATCATTTGAAAATAGTAACATTTGCTGCTCAGATCCAATCAGGTGGGTAAAGACAGAAGTACAGTATGCATTTCATCTGCATCCAATTCTTTGAAACTCCCCAATCATATCCATGTATTAAGTGCAAGTATCAGAGGCAAGCCAATTATATAATTCATGTTTGTGGGAAGGTGAATGATGGTGGGACACTGGAAACAAAGTAATCTCAAAATATGGCAATGACTTGATGTAGAATTGTTTTGTGCTGAATACGTAACGGAAAGACATGGTTTTTTGTTTGTTTTTTTTTGAGGATTACCCTGGCCATTTCCCCAGTTTCTTCACTGTAGGTACATGAAACATCATCTTGCTTTTTTTTTTTTTGGGGGGTATATTGGATGTGGCTGAAAGCTTTTCTTTCCTTAGCATATTTGCTCCTCACTCCATCTCTCAGTAAATTTATTTTATTTATTCCCTACAATAAGTACTTTAAATATTTTCATTTTATTCCATTTTTACTTTTTATACTGGAGAGCAAGATGAGCTACATAGCCCTTTTCACAAGTGGCCAGTTGTACAGATGAAAGGTACAGGGTACAGAGCAGACAACATGACAATAAACACAGGGTATAAGTGGATAAGGGACAGTTTAGGACATAGAGAAACAGTTGCAGTGTGACTTGTCAGACATGAGTCTACATCTATAACTCTGTGCATTGGGAGTCAGTCATTCACCTGTCTACGGTGTTTCCGGTCTCATGCATGCTTAAATGCATTCACCATCTTTGCTGTAACCACGTCTGGGTGCAGGCTGTTCCATTTGTCTATTACCCTCTCCATAAAAAGAGTACTTCCTGATATTGCCTCTGAGCCTGCCCCCTCTTGTATGCGCCTCTCCATTTGTATGGAAGAGGTTATCTACCTGAACAGTGTTTATACCCTTGATAAATTTGAATGGGTCTATCATATCCCCTCTGTCCCTTCTCTGTTCCAGGGAGTACAAGTTTAAGTCTTGGAGCCTAGACTGATATGGCTTGTGATGGATGCCCTGCATCCAACTTTGTGGCCCTTCTCTGAATTGATTCCAAGTGCTCTATGTCTTTCTTCAGGTGGGGCCTCAGAACTGGACGCAGTACTCCAGGTGTGTGGCCTCACCAGGGATCTATAGAGGTGGATGATCCTTCTTGTTTCCCACTAGTTATTCCCCTGCCTATGCATCTGAGGTTACTGCATGCTTTTCATGCTGCTTTTTCACATTGATTCCCTACTTTAGGACTTTTGATATGATTACACTAAGTCCCGTTCAGTCCTGGTCTCTTCAAGTTGATACCCATCTAGAAGTATCGAGTTCTTGGGTTCTGTTTTTCCAGGTGCATCACTTTGCATTTTTAGCATTTAATCTAAGTTGCCAGTCATCGGACCACTGTTCAAGTTTCTTGAGAGCCTCCTTTATACTGGAGGCTTCCTTCTCATTGTCCACCCTATTACATAGTTTTGTATCATCTGTGAACAGGCAGACTTTACCCTCAAGACCATCAGCAATGTCACTGATGAATATGTTGAAGAGGACTGGACCCAGCACTGATCCTTGAGGGACTCCGCTGGTCATAAAACACTCTTTGGACATGATGCCATTTACTGTGACTTTCAGAGTTCTGTCCTGCAGCCAGTGTGCTACCCAGCTTACTATCTTATGACTGACACCTTTGTTTTGAGTTTTTGATCAGCCACCTGTGGGGATGGTGTCAAAGGCCTTGCTGAAGTCCAGGTACACCATGTTCACTGCCCCCGGTCCACTGCTTTGGTCACCCAGTCAAAGAATTTGATCAGGCTATTCTAACATGATCTACCTGCGGTAAATCCATGTTTGATCACTAGGCATTAATAACAAACATCACATGATCACTGTGAGGGTGTTGGTGAGTTTCACGGCTCATAGTAAGGGGTGAGCATCACTAGCTCATTTGGAAGTGCTGGTGAGCATAACATGACTAGTGAGAGCTCACAATAGTGCACACAATCTTGCAAACACTGCAGCAAAGTTCACAGTAAGATAGCTATATTTATTGCTGAATGTGGATGAAGAAGTTCTGACTGTTTTACGTAACACCTTGCGCATACGTGTATATAAACACACACACACACACACACACACACAGTCCTAAAATACCTTCAAACCATGGGAAATTGCAGCAACCAATGACAGCAAGAGACAGGAATGGGATTAAGGTTTAGGAGATTTCTGAGGTAGAACTCTTTGCATGTAATTTCTTTTCTGCCTGTGGTAACAGATAACATATTTAATTAAGTAATTATTGACAGTTAGTTGTTTTAGTTCTAGCCACTGACTAGCAGGAGGTTTTCTCTACAATGTCAATCTCTGAATGCAATTACAAAAAATGAATTAGTTTAATTCATTTTTATGTTGCTTGCACACATGTGCAAGAAACATAGTGCCATCATCGGAGATTTCGGAGGTGTGTCACCTCCTCCTCCAATTCAGTCAGTGTGTTGGCAGGCTCGGCCCCTGTAAGCCAATGCATTCTGGAGCTGTGTATGACATGCTCCAAAATCTAGTGGCATACAGTCGAAAGTGAGTGTTATGCTTCAGTGAGCACTGATAAGATATCAGCTGCTCAGCGCAGCTCCCCACGCAGGCGTGCATGCCCCCGCTCCCCGCACGCAATGTATAGCCGACAGGGTGCCCAATCCCCAATGGCTGAGCTGCATTCCCCCCCCAGTAGTAAGTGCCACGCTGGGAGCCCACCCCAGCATGGCAAGCGGTCCTTTGGCCGATGGGGGTGCCCAACTCTCGTCGGCTGAATGCCCCCCATCCTTGTGCCACGCTGGGAGCCCACCCCAGCGTGGCAACACAATGGCGGCCGACGGGGTGCCTAATCCCTGTCAGCTGAACGCCCCCAACATCCTTGTGCCACACTGGGAGCCCACCCCAGCGTGGCAAACATCCACGACATCTTTTTAAAAAAAAACCTGTAAAACAAAACTGTCCAGCGCGTCTCCCAACCCCTCCACAACCTGCACCCACCCACTGCGCGCCAGCCTCCCACACCCCTCACCCCATACTTACCTCCGGACCTCGTCGCGACGATCTTCGGTGGACCGGGAACACGTCTTCACTCTTCAAAGCCGACCGCGAACTGAGGAAATGCTGGTAAGCTGTATAATGGGCTAGATAGGGGGTTTCAACTTTGTTGCATATCTCAGGCATTTTTGGGAATTTTTGTACCAAATTTTCAACATGGGGTTTTTGGGACCCCTTCTCATGAATGATGTCACTGTCATGGCGTTATTCGGGCCCGAAGGGTGATTCGCGGTCACTGCGCAAAATCACCGCCGGGGCCTGAATAATGCCATGACAATGACATCGTGAAAGATAAACTATGTTAATCTCATCAAAAAGACTTTCTGGCGTCGTTGCGCAATTCCTCGCCCAGGCTCGTAGGTTTAATAATTTAATATTTTCACTCCAGATTTTTCAACATTGCCATTTACCACCTTCTTATGAGTAGTACAGCTGTCATTTTCACATCTCACCCAAAATGTGTTTCTGCCCATATGGCGCGCACAATGGCGCAGTCGATTGTTCGAAATCAATGTACAGGACAAATTAAGAAAATCACAGTGACACTGTTCATGAGCAGAGGTCTTAAAATGGCTATGTTGAAAATTTAGTGAAAAATTCTAAAATGACTGTTTCTGGCGTGCTGGCAGTTCCTACGCTTCGTAAGGTCACAATTTTCATTATTTTCCTCCAGATTTCCAACATTGCCATTTTATCACACCTTCTTATGAGCAGTACAGCTGCCATTTTCACATCTCACCCAAAACATGTTTCTGCCCTATGTAGCACACAATGGCGCAGTCGGTTGCGAGATCAATGTCAGGACAAATTAAGAAAATCACAGTGACACTGTTCATGAGCTCAGGTGTTAAAATGGCTATGTTGAAAATTTGGTGAAAAAATTCCAAAAAATGACTGTTTTATGAGCGTGCGTTGTACAGTTCCTATGCACGCTCGTAAGTTCGCGAATTTTCAATATTTTGACTCCAGATTTCCAACATTGCAATTTTTCCACACCTTCTTATAAATAGTACAGCTGTCATTTTTCACATCTCACCCAAAACGTGTTTCCGCCCATGTAGTGCACAATGGCACAGTCGGTGTGCGAAATCAATGTACGGGATAAATTAAGAAAATCACAGTGACACTGTTCATGAGCAAAGGTCTTAAAATGACTATGTTGAAAATTTAGTGAAAAAATTCCCTTCAGATGTTTTGCAATATTACTAATGAAGACATTGAACAGAACTGGCCCCAGGACCGATCCCTGCAGCACCCCACTGGTCGCCCCCTCTCCCTAGACTGCATACCATTTACCACCACTCTCTGCCTCCTGTCTGTTAGCCAGTTTCTAACCCAGTTTACCATCCTTTCCCCCATGCCCAGCCTACCCAGCTAGTTTATCAGCCTCCTATATGGGATGGTGTCAAAGGCTTTGCTGAAATCAAGGTAAGCGTTGTCCGCTGCCCCCCCTGATTCACTTCCTTTGTCACCCAGTCAAATAAATCAACCAGATTTATCTGACATGATGTCCCCACTGTGAATCCATCTTGTCTATGGTCCTGGGCTCCGATGGCTTCTAGATGCCCCACTATCCTTTCTTTAAGCAATGTCTCCATGATCTTCCCCACTACTGAGGTGAGGCTGAATGGCCTATTGTTCCTGCCTCCTCCCTGCTGCGGACTTGTGTAGAGGGACCACATGTGCCCTCCTCCAATTCACTCATGTTGAATGACTCAGTGAACATGGCTGCCAGAGGTACTGCTATCTCCCTTCGCAGTTCTGTTAATATCCTTGGGCGTATGCCATCTGGTTCCATCGCTTTATCCACCTTCAATTTAGTGAGCTCCTGCAGGACTCTTTTGTCCACCTCTTCACCCCCTTGGCAACTGCTGTACTGCTGTGCCCTTGCCCCTCCCACTCTTCTGTGAATACTGAATGGAAAGACACAGTGGATGTCTTGGGAGGAAGGCATGAAACTGTCACTTCTAAATACCTAAACAGCACATACAAGCAAGCAACATTCGGCATTGACAAATGCTTGTTTGTATTGTTTAATGAGTTAATTATCTTCCTTCTATAAGGACTTTGACTATGCCAAAATATTGTTTTCTTTTTGCAGCTATAACATAGAGAATAAAGGATGGGGTGGTGTGTGTAATGAGGTTTTCACATGCGCCCGAGGTGTGGGATGTTATATAAACCCCCAAGGGCAAGGCCAAGAGGGTTATAAAAGCATCCCACCAGGGCGTATGTAAATTGAGTTTTACACACATCCCCATCTTTTATTTTATATAATTACTGGTGTGCGGTTTTTTTTATTGTTTCATTTTTATTTTCATACTTGTTGGCTAGATGAGTTAAAAGCCCATTTTCACAAGTGACAAGTTACATTTAACATTCAATAAACAGGGACGTACATCATCAATCAGTACAATAAATAGCAGCATTTACTAACCAATAACAGCATCAAAAATACAAAAACAGATAGTTCAACATAATACAAATATTCAAGTATCCATTTACATTTGTTTAAAACATGAACACTTACTGATCAAGTTAATCCACTTTAAAGTATTCACTTTAAAGGAATTCACTGTTCTACAGTTTACAATCTCTCTTGGTATCTTATTAAAAAAAGTTGAAGCCCCGTAAGACACATATCTCTAGCCTATCGTTTTTTGGTTTTTTTTATAAAAGGCGACCTTTAACAGTCCCAGGGCTAAGGACCTTGTCATTTTTTCACCACTCAATCTAACAAATAAAGATTGAATGGATAATGGAAGTAAACCTTCCAAACTTTCAAATACAAAAGTAGATAGTTTAAAATTAATTCTGTCCTGAAATGACGGACATTCTGCTTTTGTTAACAGTTCACAATTATGTGTTCTTTGAGTTAGGCCAGTCATAAACCTCAAAATTGAATGATATGTTAATTGTAGTCACCACAGTAATTATATAAAATGAAGGAAAAAGCAAAGATCAGTGTTGAGGCAGTCGTGGACCGGTCCAGGATTCAGCATGGTCCACAGTCTGCCAAGATTTTACATTTCTTTATTGTTTTACCGTTGCAGAGTGGATCTTTACATATCTGAATTAGTTCTTGGGTTTTCAGTTTTTACTTACTGCCAAGTGCGGTTGTACCATCCATGTCTGTCTAGCAAGAGAGAGAGCACATGTGCAAACAGAGAAACCAGTGCGTGTTTGCCATTATAATCAGCTGGTTATAATGGCAAATTATAACAAGTTCCCTATGGAGAAAAGCACACACCAGTAATTATTTATAATTATTTTATTTATTGATAGAATCGAATTACAATCCTTTGAGTCATAGACTCCTTTGCAAAGAGCTCCACGTCAGTAAAGAGAAAAGAAAATACACAATGCATCACTTGTAAAGTACAAAACTTAAACATTCGGTACAGTATACAATGTAAGGTTACATCAGCAGGGATCTTAAAAGAAGGTCCCGGGTCAATGTTATGTACCTATGACAGTATTCCGTTATGGAGGGTCTTAAAAATAGGCCCAGAGTTGTAATTTATTTACAGTGAGATTGGGAGCCTAAACATGGGAAAAAGAAGAAAAGGTCCCTAAGACAGGGGCTACCTCATTGCACTAGAGCAGGACCCTGCTTGTAATGTTTTTTTGTGTGCCAGTAAGGGAGGTGAAGCCCGGAAGGGTGGGGGAGTTATATACAGGCACAGGTTGCAGAGTTAAGGAGAAGGTCTTGAGACCAACTTTAAATTGCTCAGGCTAAATGTAAGGAGATTGTGGACTGTAGGTTGTTTAGCCACAAAGGGCACGATAACGGAAGGACCGCTGACCAAGGGGTTCTACTATGTTAATGTTAACTATATTGCTATGGACATTATGCATGTACCAATGTTCAATGTTAAATAGACTGAAACTTCAATAAATTATGAGAAAAAGGCTTAAGGAGGTTACATGCAGAGGAAGAGAGGAGACTGAACACAGAAGATAATTGATTTGCTCAGGGTCACGCAATGAGTAAGTGGCAATGACAAGATTCAAACTTTGATCTCCAAGTTCACAGCTGTCTGCTCTAACCACTACATCTAAATGCCTTCCAAAGTAATTCCAGCTGTTGGAAACCTAGCTGCTGTGCTTTAAGACAATTACACTCATCTACGCATCCATTCTTTATTCTCTTTAAGGGGGAATGGGGCTGGTCCCAATGTGCACTTTGTGTGCAAAATAATTGTGTTCTGTTTATTGTAGTACAGTAGATTGTATCCGACTAATTTTGCTTACTGCTTGGCTGATATCTTCCATAACTACAAATACCAGAATCCCCTACAGTTGACATCGGAGCAGGACAGTAGCCTTATCAGTACCCCTTATCCAGCAGTTATTTAGCATTCTATAGATAATAAGCTAGGCAGTCAGTAATTCAAACATGTAAGAAATAGACTTACTGGGAGTCAGAAATAAGATCCTAAGGGAAGGAAAAGCAAGAGTTAAAGTAAATAAACGTATATGCAGTCAGTGCCCCAGCAATAAATAAATAAATCCTACAGTGCAACCCGCCCCCACAACCAGTATAATTCCCTTGCCTAACTGTATTGTCTGGTCCTCTGCCCTGCTTCCTATTGATTTCTCCCATGTCTCTAGGGAGTTCCTGATGCTTTACAGGGTATGCAGCCATTGAAATGGTGCAGGCCTGTCACAGCTACACATAGTAGGCTAGTGCTGGTGCACTTTGAAAAATGACAATTGTAGCAAACCCCAAATTTGTAATCCTGTCCAGATGGTCAAGTCCAACAAACCTATAATTGACATGGGGCCTTGTAGAATGTTAGCCAGGTTTGTTTTGTACACTCCACGGGCTATGTTAAAGTACTCAGTTATCCTTAGTGGTACAGCAGTTGCCTTCCTTTTCACAGTCCTGGCTCTCCTCGAGTGGAGGTCGTGAGGGCTACTCGATTCTGCCCTCCCCGATGTGCAGACCTCCCCAAAACAGCTCTTCCTCAGTGGAGGTTGTGAGGCTACTCAGGTTCTGCCCTCCCAGCTGCAAGACCCCAGAGCAGCTCTTCCCAAGTGGAGGTCATGAGGGCTACTCTGATTCTGCCCTCCCGAGGTTGCAAGACCCCTCAAACAGCTCTCCCTGAGTGGGTGTCGCCAAGGGCTACTGGATTCTGCCCTCCCTTGAGCCTGACTACCCCCCAAATAGCTCTCCCCAGTGGAGGACACAAGGGCTACTCAGATCCTGACCTCCCCCGAGCTGCAAGACCCCCCCTCCCGAAACAGGTACAGCATTCTGGTCGGGGAGCGGCTGAATTTTTCAAACGGAAGTTGAGGAACTTCTACAGCTGTTATTTTTGGTGCCAAGTTCAAATCTGGTCTACCTAACAATTTCCATCGGCAGAGCAATGAAGATAATTTTACTACAGCCCTCCTCGCCATTATTGTGATTTCTCTCCTGTTCTATAGTGTGCTTTAAATGAATTACTGAATTTGTAGTTGTTTTGCCCATTGCTTCTGGTTACCTTTAGACCATATTGTAGTCCCCGAGTAGAGATTGTGTTAAGTGCTATGCTAGCCTTAATTTTCCACTGCTTTCGGTGAACTTGTTTCTGCATTGCTTAGCCTAAATGTTCCTCTGCTACAGAGCGCTTGTATAATTAATGATTTTTATCCTAAAGTTCCTCTGTTACCATACTGTTGATAAAGCTCAGCGCCCTAAATATAACATGCAGTACTGCGCTTGGTAGTCCGAGTTAAACCCAGCAGGAGTGTAATTCTTTAGGCTTCATGAAGTTCCTTGCTGAAAGAGCCCCTGACACCATTGCGACAACTTTGAGAAAATGTAATGTTTAGCACAAGTGAGCTTTCATTCTTCTTTATTACTAAGGACATTTGCATGTAACAGGATCACTGCCCTATCTGTTCTGGCTGCTTGCCTACATATGACATCACAGTTTTGTTTATGACATCACAGTCTGTTGCTGAGGGAATAATTACGATGCCATAAATGGGGGATTATTTATTTTACTTATTTATTTATTTAAAAGTTGTTAACCTGGAAAAGCACCATGATCAGAAGCTCATTTCCAGCTGCAACCCGGATTATGATGTCATGTGTAGGATAGCAGAGAGAGCAGATAAGGTCTAAGGGACAGTAAGCCGCTTTCATACAGCTGTCCTTGGTAATAAGAAAAAGGTAAATAATTATAGAAAATATATGAAATATAAACTTAACTGTCTAAATCTCACAATTTTTCCAAGTTTTCTAACTGTGTCAGGGCTCTTTAAATCCTGCAGGAGTGTAATTAATTTAACTTCATGAAGTTCCTTGCTGCTGCAAGTTTAATCTGATGCACAAACCCTAGCCGTTTAGGAGAGTGTATTATATTTAGGTGAGTGTTTTTTACCTGCTGCTAGGAGAGTGTAACTTTGAGTCACAAACAGGAGAAAGAGACTAGCTTAATTTCAGATCAGACCCTTGCTGTTTTACTATAGGCTACAAGTTAAAAGTTGTTCCCCTCCTCCTACACAGCCCTCCTCCATCCTACCTCCTTATAACACTCCTCTCTGCTCTTTCCAAACAGCTCTTCCGAGTGGAGGTCATGAGGGCTACTGGATTCTGCCTCCCTGAGCTGCAAGACTCCTCCCCGAAACAGGTGCATTCTGGCGATAACAGGCACATTTTCAAATAGAGTTGTAGCCTTGCTGCCCCCACCAACACCCTTAGTGAAATCTCTTTTATATAGGATGGATCACGTGATATCTAAAAATCGGTCAGCCAACTTTTCCATCTGCAGCTTATCCTCACCCACCACTAGTGGCCGCTACAAACCCAAATCCCACATCCCAACATGCTGCCTCTTTGCATTGCAATACTTTCTCTTCTTGCACCTCTGGCATATCTCCCACCCTCCATCTACCCTGAATCACAGACTTGTTTTAAAGTGATTAACACCCTGTCTGCCTTCCCGCCCTCCTCCACTACCTCCCCGGGAGGACTACCACTTGTAGCTCTCCCCCACAATCCAGTGGTTAGCCCTACCATCCTTCTACCCATCTTCCACGCTGGGCTGCTAGCTCTAAAATTCATCCCCAGGGCACCACAACTCACACCTTCCAACCACCTATTTCCCACCAAACGCTTCTGTGGACCATACCCAAAGCAAAACTCCTGATAACACTATTTCTCCTACTAGCAGGGATGTCGGGCAATTCCTGGACCAACCCCCGCCCTTGGCAAATCCCTTCCCCACCTTTTCCAACTTCCTCAGGTTTAAAATTAGCCCACCTGAACATCTGCAGCATCCTACACAAACTAGCCCTTTACAACCGCTTGTCATAGCTCTGAGGCTGGATATCTTGATCATCTCGGAGACCTGGCTAAAGCCTCACAACCTGGACTCTGAAATCTTGATTCCTGGCTATACTGTCATTCATCATGACCATCCTGGTAACAAAAGAGGTGGAGGCATAGCCATGTACGTCTCATCCTCACTCCAGTTTATCCCTGTCTCGCTGTCATTGCCCACGCAGCCCGTCGATGCCTTGTTGATAAAACTCTCTCTTCCCCACTCTATTCCCATGTTTATAGCAGGTTCCTATTGCCCCTGACTCACCCTTGTCCTCTATCTTGGACCACCTAGGTACCCTAAAAGCACATGCAGAGGGGGGTGAGCTCCATATCCTTGGGGATTTCAATTTGAACTGGCTCTCCAGTACTAGTGCCAAGTTTGGTAACCAGGTAGCTGCACTAAACCTGAATCAACAGATCACTGAGCCCACCCGTTTGCACCCCCAAATCACAGAACCAGTCTCTCTTGGACTGGTCCCTTACCTCATACCTGCATCAGATACTTGCCACAGGCCTGTTAACGGACTCCCTAAGTGATCACCACATAATCTACTTGGTAAGGAAAATATTTATGCCTAAGGCTCCTCCCCCCAAAACCCTCCTGACCAGGTCCTACAAATCCCTTGACCTTACCTTATTCCTAAATGACCTGGCAAATACAGACTGGTCTTTCATCCCCCAGGCCACCTCTATCGATTCTGCCCTTGAGTACTTCAAGTCCAGGTTCATCACTGTCTGGAACAACTATGCTCCACTAGGAAAGACTCGGGTGAGGGGCTCACCTTCCCTGGATCTCCAAGAACATCTTGCCCCACCTCAGAGCAAGGGACCAGGCATGGAAGTCTCACAAGCTTTCAGGCACCCTCACAGATCATCCAAAGTATCACACACACCATGAAATATCTGCACAAGACTAATCCGACAGGCAAAGGCTAATTATTTCAAAGCCTCCTTCCACACTAACCTAAACCATCCTGCTAAATTCTGGAAGGTAGTGAAGACACTGTTCTCCCCTCCATCCCAGCCCCTCACCCCTGTCCTAAATGTAGTAGGTTCCACTGTCATGGAACCCTTCGCAGTGACCTCAGAATTTAACTCCTTCACAAGCTGTCCTTCATTGCTTTTGTCCTCTCTTTCCCTCCTACACCCCCAAATCCCCACTACCATGACTACCCCTGCCCAAGCCCCTGCCCTGACTCCTACTTCTCCTTCTGCCAGGTTACCCTGTCTGAGGTACTCACAGCCCTGCTCACCCTGAACCGTACCATGGGTAAATGCCCCTCGGCACTGAACTCCAAAATGCTCTACCTATTAACTCCTGCCATCGCCATTCCCCTGGCCTCGCTCTTTAACCTCTCTTTCACCCTCGCTTCTATAACATCTGACTGGAAGCACACCACAGTCATCCCCTTCCCAAGCGGGGACCCTCTCTCCTAGCAACTATTGCCCTATCTCTTTTCTACCCATACTAGCTAAACTTCAGGAGCACCTAGCCCTTTCTCAACTCTCCTCTATCTCGACTCCTCCTCTTACTTCTCACCTTACCAATCTAGGTTTAGGAAGTCTCACTGCACCGCCACATCCCTCCTAAGGCTCACCGACTCCATCCATACTGGGATGAATAATGGCCACGTCACATCAGCCATTTTGTCAACAAGGCAAGGTGTTCGACATGGTCTCACACACACACTCCTCCTGTCCAAGCTAGCTCTTGCAGGGCTCTCCAACGAGGCCATCAGCTGGTTCTGCTCCTACCTGGTAGGCAGATCCCAATCTGTCAGAATAAGCAACACTACCTCTGCCTCCCTCCCTGTCTCCACTGGCATACCACAAGGCTCAGTCCTTGGCCCACTCCTGTTCTCCATCTTCCTTAATGACCTGCCCTCAGCCTGCCCACGCACATCCATTCACATGTTTGAGAATGATACAGTTCCTGTATCTGGCCCCTACTTACAATTAACGACTACCAGACTCTAGCAAGACTTTAACAATGTTCAGCTCTGGTTTTGCTCAAATCAGCTCTTCCTCAATGCCAAAAAACTGTCTCCATGACCTTCAGTACTAGGCAGAGACTCTCTCAGCTCCCCTCCATCTCCACCTCGCACACCCTGAATGGGACTACTTTGAGGCTTGTGCCTTCTTTAGATATCGCGGGGTCTGGCGACCAGTACCTCAGTTTTCTGTGCACATGGATGCCATCCAAAAAGCTGCACCCCAGACTGGGTGCCTTATACCACAACTGTGGTTGCATCCTGCTGCCGGCTCACCATACAATTGTGCAGAAAATGATTCTCCCTATTTTTGACTATGGTGATGCAGACTACAGTGCCACACCCAAGTCCACCCTAGCCAGACTGGACCCCTCTTCCACCCGTCTGTCGCTTTGCCCTTGACTGTCCTCCACCTACCCATCACTGCATCCTCTACTGGACTCTCAACCTCCCATCACTTCAGGACGGAGACAATCCCACTGTGCTAGGATCACAGCTAAGTTCTGGGCAAAGTCCTTGCCTCCCTATCTCGTCTCCAGTCCTTTCAACTCCATAACTTTCTGTGTACTCACTTGGAGCAGTGGCTCCGTTCCTAGCCATTCCACACATGTCCACCACTGCAGGCCAGGCTGCCTTTAAATATCGCATGCCTAAACCATGGAACTCCTTCTAAGCACATTCAGCATGCCCCCCCACTCAGTACCTCAACACCCTCCTCAACACTCATTTCTCCTCCACCTGTTCATCGCCTAAATTATGACCTGTCACCAGGGCCTAGATTCTCCTATATGTAACTGGAACAAGCGTTGTTGATTTTGATTCTTGTATTGCCTCTACCTTGCTCAACTACCTACTTGTATTGTACAGCTCTTAAATGTCTTGCCTGCTGTTACTGTACACTGTACCTTGTATGTATTATCCCATCCCCCCAACCCCAGGACACATCTGGAATTGAGCAGAAGTCTGCTCAGCATGCCTTCCTAGTAAAACTTTTAAACAAATAAATAAATATGCCAACTCCTCACAGCTACAGAGCAGATCACCCCTCCAGCTCCCCAGCTCTCACAGTTGCCACCTGCCACGAGTCCTCCAATCTGCTCAGATCTCTGTCTGGAATCTCCCTCTCACGGTGGTCAGGTGAGTGAGCACACTCAGGCAGTGATGACTGGTTTGGTAGTGCCAAAGGCCTCTTTGGTGCAGTTGTTATGAAGGACTGTCATGGAAAAAATAGGATAAAGTCATTTGGTTTTCAGTCTTTTGATTTCTCTCCCTCTCCTTTTCTCATGGTCAAGACTCCAAGGCAGCTGTCTCACAGCCCAGCAACTGGTGGCTAACAGTTCAAGGTCAGTCAGCAACATAGCAGTAGTCATGTGTTAAGCTGCTCCTCCCCGGTGGCTGAGATTACACATCTCTCTCTCTCTGTCACCAAGGTCTATAAAGTGCTGACTTGCACTCACAGACATAAGGTCTGCCTCCTCAAACAGATAGGAATGCATTATGCAAGCCGGGCAAGTTCTGTGTACTGTACCAAAACCTGAATAGGCAGCCTCCCCATAGGCCAAGGTCAGATGTCAGTTATAGGGGAAGGCTAGTCCGTCACCTTCTTAACTGCTTATTGGGTCCTTTGAATCCAGTCAAACTAATGAAGCCCCATGATGGCCATGAGCCATCTGGTGGCTCTGGAGCGAACTCTGTTGTATGACTGGTCACTCGCTGTCCTCATATTCTGATTGGTAAAGTGACAGGGGTCAGAAGTGCAAAAGATGGCAGTGGCCATCATTCCCAAAGCACAGTTACCAAAAGCCTATGAAATTCACTTTGTGCCCGTTCCACATCTTATGTGGGCAAGTGCTAGTGTTCAGTCAGTTAGGGCCACAGTTTACAAAAATCTCCCATGCATTGCGAGTGTCAGCCAAGCTCAGCGGTGACAGTGAAAACCATCTGATGTTTGTATACCACAACCAGCCCAAGCACAGAAGATGCTGAACAAATAACGGTCCTCTTCACTCAGTCCATGACACACACTGGCATAGTCAACAGTAAGTAGTGAAAATAATATGCATCTCAGAAATAACAAAATATGCAGTGAAGCTAGGATACTGGAGAAAAGATTCATTGACTGAACATAAGTATGGATGTTTCTAATCAAATATAGCACCCATGTGTTAATACAGCACTTTAGGGGAAATTTTAGCTAAGGGTTTGAAGGGGCACATGAACAAAAGGATTTAAAATTAACACACCTGATATGAACTGGAACCGGGTATGTCATGGGGTAGGTCACTGGGAAGGGGCGCAGAAATCACCTAGACCTAGGTATAACCAGCACCCACTAGGAATATTGGTGCAGCCCTTATTTTCCGTTTGAGTGCTTCATTTTTAAACCTTCAAGTGGATGGCCCTAGATCCAGTGTTGCTGTTTGCTGTGGATTTACATGATTTACATACTGTATACATAGATACAGTTCCTGCACCGGAGACAGACCCATACAGTACCTGTTTACCCAGCATAATGTCCCCCGGAAAAATTAATCACTGATTCCAACAGGCCCAACCCAAAAATGTATACAGTACAAAGCAAAATAAGACACTGGTACACCATAAACAAAATGCAGAAAACAAGGAAGAGGTTTGTTATTGGAAATGGGAACAAGACGGAAAACTATTCAGCATTGTCAAAAGGGGAGGACCTATCAGCAGAGGCTAGCCAGTCTACACATGTATTTAGAGGACAGGAGAGAGGGGGATGTGATAGAAATGTGAAACTCACAAATACATGAAGGGACATAACAGGGTTAACACCACAGATTTATTTAGATAAACCAGATGAGACATTAAATCATGAGTTCCTTCTGCCCGTCTCAGGTCACTGTGCAGGTGGAAGCTAAAGATCCCATGGCACTTAGTGGAGACAAACACCTGACTTTTTATTTAAAAGAATACAAAGCAGAATAAGTATGCAGAACCTTACAAAACTATACATCCACAAAATATGTCTTAGCTTAATCACAGTGTTTTCATGATTCATTAAAGACAAAGCTGGAAGGAGGAAAACATTTAATTTGAAAGCTGTAAAGATGGTGGGCAACTTGGGTTAAGGCAGTTCATGTAAATCCTCATGGATATATTACTCCCCTCCCCAACTGAAATGTCTATGGAAGTCTCAGTCATTGCCTGACCTTAATCCCAAGATGGCCATCATGCAAATACTAAACTGACCTAGCTAGCCCTGTTGCCTGTCATATACGACACTGTGAGAGCTTCTTGGCTAAATTCTGGTCCCAGTCCCTGCCATCATACCTCTCCTCCTCCTCCCTCTCTACTCCTCCTCCAACCTCACATATGCTCAGAAACACTGACCCTCGCACCTTATTTGTCCCTCGTTGGATCACCTCAGTAGGCCAGGCTGCCTTTTCCTACAGGTTTCCCAAGTTGTGAAACTCCCTGCCCTGCTCCATTTGCTTTGCCCCCTTCCCTCGGGTTTGCAATTCCCTCCTAAAAGTCCACTTCCACACCTCCTGCATCTGTTTCTAATTACCCTGGCACTTCCTCCCCATCTGACCACCCTCTTGTCTGTCTCTTCTTAGCTTTGCAACTCCTGCCCTGCTGCTTTGCCTGCTGTTTGCACAGCTCCAACTTCCTGTAATTAATTTGTAAATTATGAATCTGTAATTCTGCTGTGTTCTTGCTCATATTTTGCATTCACTGCGGGCAGCCTGAAACCAGTGTGCTAAACTCATTAGAACTGCAAAAGCAAACTATTTTTGAAAATTGCTATGTGCATCTTCTAACCACCCCGCAAAGTTCTGGCAAACTCTAAAGATATTGAGGGACATAAAACCACCAATTCACTCCCTGCTAAGATTAATTCAGGTGGCACAATCTTCACCGATAAACAGAAAATACTTGAACTCCTTAATGAAAACTTTGCTACAGCCGGATGGCCTTTGACTCATCCACTGCCAGCAAATT
Organism: Neoceratodus forsteri; assembly: GCA_016271365.2. NCBI lineage: Eukaryota > Metazoa > Chordata > Ceratodontiformes > Ceratodontidae > Neoceratodus > Neoceratodus forsteri. Next base: position 123,975,331 of record CM057457.1, read on the forward strand.
CGTGACCAGCTGGAGGACAGGCCTTGTCTGATCCGCCACCAACCCCTCAAACACAGATCATACCTTTTCCTTTACACCAATCTCTCTGAAGGAAGTGGAAGGCCTTATACTGAAATTAGACACTAAAAAAAACGTTGGCGCAGACATCATTGACCCATTCTTCCCAAAGCTTGGATACCATGTTTTGGCAGTACCCATAATGCACCTTTTTAATATGTCCTTAGCCCAGGGTGCTCTCCCTGCTGTCTGGAAAATGGCCCACATCATACATCTCTTCAAATCTGGTGACCCCACAGATGTAAACAATTACAGACCCATTTCTCTATTCCCAACCCTCTCCAAACTCCTCAAAAAAATAGTCAACACGGCTGTTTCTGATAGAGGAGGACCTTGGTTTGAGAACAAAAATCAGCAGTCTAGAACTACAGATTTTTTTACTGATAAATCACTTCTATCACAAAAGGAGTTAGTACCTGTTTGGATTAAGCAAACACTCTATTAGAAGAAGGGGGTCTCGTTTAAGTAAAAAAAAAAGGAATAAAGTCATTGTGTGTTTCTCTGAGAAAGGGAGCTGTATCAGCCTAATTTACATAGTCAGAGCAGAGGGTGAATCTAATTGGGGGTGTGGCTTAGCAGCTTAGCAGTACAAAAGCAGCTGTCTCCAGTCACAGCTTCCTGCTGTTTCTGACAGAGGAGAACCTTGGTTTGAGAACAAGAATCAGCAGTCTAGACCTACAGATTTTTTACTAATTGCCCTCCTTCCCACCCAAAGCCAGTTCTAGTTTTATAGCCACTGAATTTGACTGACAACAGGAACTTCCTGTTTGGCAGTAGGAAGGGAAGGGTCACTGAGACACATTAGTTTCAGCAACCTTGAAGGAACCTAAAACAAACTAACAAACAAAAAAATAATATAACTCTTTATCCCCTGGCTGCTGGAGGTCTGAATCCAAGCACGGAAGAAGGACACTACTGAAGACTACAGGAGTCCCGCACAAAGATTAATAATCAAGTTAGCCAGCCTGGGAGTGGGTCCCAGGGTGGTAGCCTGAGTGGCAACTGGCTGCACAACAGGACACAGAAGGTAATAGTGAATGGAACACATTCGAAGAAAGGGGTTACTAGTGGAGTACCCAGGGCTCAGTACTGGGTCCAATCCTCTTTAACATCTTTATAAGTGACATTGCAGAGGGTCTGGAGGAAAGGTATGCCTCTTTGCAGATGACACAAAGATCTGTAACAGAGTTGATACACAAGAGGGGTAGAAAAGATGAGAAGGGACTTGGCAAGGTTGGAGGAATGGTCAGACATATGGCAACTTAAATTCAATGCAAAGAAGTGCAAAGTAATGCACCTGGGAAACAAAAACCCAGGAGAAGAGTACACAATAGCAGGGGAGGTACTAACAACAACAAAAATGGAAAGGGACCTGGGAGTAGTCATATCAGATGACCTAAAGGTGGGTAAGCAATATGAAAAGTCAGTAAGGAGAGCCAGGGGGATACTGGGATGCATAGGAAGGGGCATCACAAGTAGAAAAAGGGAAGTGATTATCCCTCTGTACAGACAGTTGGTGATACCCCATCTGGAGTACTGTGTGCAGTTTTGGAGACCTCATCTACACAAGGACATAGACAGGATGGAAGCAGTCCAGAGGAGGGCAACTAAAATGGTGCAGGGTCTACATCAGAAACCATATGAAGAGAGACTAAGAGAGCTAATATGTATACCCTTGATGAAAGGAGGGACAGGGGAGACATGATAGAAATGTTCAAGTACCTCAAGGAATCAACAAAGTTCAGGAGGGTAGCATCTTTCAGAAAAGGAGATGTGTAAGAACAAGGGGCACAGTTTAAAGATAGAGGGGGACGGCTCAGGGTAATGTGAAATTCTTTTCATGGAGAGAGTGGTGGATACATGGAACAGCCTTCCTGAGGAGGTCATTGGGTCTAAAACAGTGGGGAATTCAAACATGCATGGGACAGACACAAAGCAATTATAGTGGGGGTTGCAGGAAGCAGGCTGTTGGTTAACTAGAATCTGCAGCTTATCCAGTAGGTAGGAAATGGGCAGACTGGGTGGGCCAAGTGGTCCTTTCTGCCATCAAAGTCTATGTTTCTATGTTTCTATGTTAAGTTCCTGTCCCAGAACAGGAAGGGGTGAGGATTGTAAGGGTACATAGGCAGTAGGAAAGTAAGTGTAAAAATACATAGAGTGAGGAGACAGTAAGCATATGTAACCCCAGGGGCGCTTTCCTAAGGGCTACTATCCCTGCCTGCTCAGCTAATAACAGGTTGAGGGGCCTGGATCCGATGGCGGGTGCCTCCACCCAGAGGTCAGGGGTTAGAACAGCCAAATATGACCTGGTCACAGCCCTCTGGTCACTGCAACCCCCTTTCTTTCCACTAGTGGCTTACCAGGGATTCCCACACTCTCGTCTTGACTCACCCCTTTTCCCGAGGTGGGATGGCCAACTGGGTGCTGAGGACCCTGTAAAATAAGGTGCAGTTATACAATAGTCCATGCACAAGGGCATTACAAACACGCAGTTCAAAAGTGTACCTTGTAACAACAAATTTGGTTTATTAAGGGAAGGTAACAAGGACGGGAGTTCAGGTTGAGATCTATATATATATATATATATATATATATATATATATATCACTGTGCACAGGCCAAACCTAAACTTCACTGTCTCTGGGTATCCAAGCACTAGAAGGCTAGCCTCTTGATGCAGCTGGTTGGGGCCCTGATGCAGAAAACAAGCATTTGATCCATAAGAGGATTAAGTAGAGCCAACAAGCTCAGTTAGGTGTAGCCAGTAAAGCAGCCAGACAACTCTTGCCCTCACTATGCAATCTGACAGAGGAGCTACCCTGATTTAGTACTCACAACTCCTGCAGGAAGATCGCTCTCGCACCACTCACAGGACCGAGCCTGTAATTCAACACTTCTCCACACATTTATATGAAGAGCAGAGGGGTACCATACCAGGCAGCTGCTGCATACTCCCAATCGCTTTCACTGCACCACCAGGCCAAACTACGCTGCTTCACTTGTCCTGACAGACCAAGTGCGATTGAATCAGATTCTCCAGTCCTCTACAGGGTGAGCCTGGTAGGTAGCTGTAAGCGTACAGCCTCCTCCACCTGCACTCCTCCACAGATAGTGTCACTCCCTCTGGCGATACTAATTGCCCGACTTCTTGGCCTGCCACATGTGCTTCCCACAAAGACTTCCACAAGCCTTGAGGAGCCAGAGCTCCTTCAACCTTCACAATCACCACGACTCTGACCCGGGCAGTTTGGGCAGAGAATCTCAGTTCAGGTGCCACCCAATCCCATTGGTGGCTGCAGATGCCAGTCACTTAATTCGGCCCTCATTGGTGCGAAAAGGCGCCAGAGTCCAGAACTTCATTTCCCAGAATTACTGGCTGTATTCCTATGGCCAGCTGGCTCCAAAGAGAGTCCTGATTCTGGTTGGCTCAAGCAGTCTCCATTTCAGTCACCACTTGTTACCCACTGGCCCAGCTCAGCAGTCCAGGTCCAAAATGGAGGGGCCAAGTACACAAGTCCCAGCTGCAATGAAGGCAGGTTAGACAAACTGTAATTTCACTAATACTTTTAAATGATTATAGCGAACAGTTACATCTACCAAATGGCTCCTTTACGCTTTCGCGCTACAGAATGTAGCGATTACACGCAGCTCAGGCAGGATTCAAGCAGGGAAACCCCAGTCCCCCCTATACAGACCTACTGGAGCCTGCACGCAGGCAGCTCTTAAAGAGACAGTACTGGAGGCTTTAAAAGCACTCACAATGGCTGCATTTTGGTGGCATTGAGCCTAACACCAGTCAGGCAAGGAGCTATTAAGCAGCTCCAGGAAGGCTTTTAGGAACCCCATTTGTAGTGGGGTTACACCCTTCCTGGCCTGGGAGGAACTTGGCGTCCGCGTCAAGTAGTTACGCTTAAATCACTTTAAGGCAAAGCAGTTTAAACTGACAGATCATTAGACCTTTGGTTACATACATTGGTACTGTAATACACAGTTTACTATTGGTTATACAACATTACACATACAGACTACCTTTTTCTTTTATAAATCAGGTCATTATTTCCTGCCAATGACACTTGGATAGAGGGAGCCCTTCCCTATCAGTTAAGTGTAGGCTAAATGGGGCAGGGGCACCATACTCAGAGGGCAATACTAACAGTTGAGAATCATTTCCCAGGGTCAATTTAGGCAAGGAGCTCAGGGACATGTACACCCCCTTATGGACCACATTCAGAGGCAGATCGACAGGCTGACCCAGGGTCTCATAACTCAACCTCACTACAGGCTGTACTTCTCGGCCAGTCCGTCTAGGAGTTTCGAATAAACTTTTGAAGGTTCTGACTCCCTCTCAGCCCCACTTGGGTTGGTCGGGGAAACCACTATAGGAGAAGGGGACCCAGAGTCTATAGGACCTTCAGGGCCTTGTTCTACCATTTCTGAGCTCACAATATTTGGGTCAGCGGGGGGAATTTCTGGTACTGGCAAGGAACCATCAGGGCACTCAAAATATTTTTTAGGTTCTGGCATATCACTAGCTTGCTCCCCCACATCACTTCCTTCTTCTGAAAAGTCAGATAGCTCAGCCAGGCCAGACAGCTCAGCCAGGCTCAAGGATCCCACCTCTTCGACATTAATGCCACTCACTTCATCCTCTGGGAGCATTGGCTCCAGGGACAAAGCTGGGGACTCAGGCATTTCAGGAAGCCCACTTCATCCCCAGAGATAATTAGGGGATTGCCCCTAAACAGTTGGCTCAGTTCATAAGAGGGGTAATACTCAATGTTATTCTCATTGTCTTCAGACACAGACTGGCAACCAACTTCATCAGAGGGGTGGAGAAGGCCTCTTTAGTTTGATTTCTGAAGAATCAACCAATCTTAGTTTTTTCTTGGCAGCAGCTCTAGTTACAGGCCGGTGGGGAGGAGCATTGGGAGGTTCAGCTTCTATCAAAATCTGTCCAATTGGCAGCAGATGATCTCTGTGTATAGTTTTCACATCTTTTGAATTGTTCTCAGGCTGCACTTTATATACAGGTAAATCTTCCAGTTTTCCCACAACAATATGAGGGAGGTGATGCCATCTGTCAGCAATCTTATGTTTGCCATGCAGTCCCAAATTCCTCAATAACACTCTATCCCCTTCTCTCAGTTCCATTGCTTTCACTTTCTTATCATACCTTTCCTTATTGGCCAGGTTTCGCTTAGCAGCCATGGTCTGGGCTAGTTGGTAGGCATGGTTGAGTTGGGCCTTCAACTTCTGTACATACTGTAGATGGTTAGCTGCTTGAACCCCATCAGGAGAAACACCGAAACACACATCCACTGGCAGTCTAGCTTCTCTCCTAAACATCAGTCTATACGGGGAAAATCCAGTGGCATCACTTTTGGTGCAGTTATAAGCGTGTACCAAGGTGCTAATCTGCTGGCTCCAGCTAGGCTTGTCTTTAGGTTGCAGTATGCCCAACATATCAAGCAATGTGCGATTAAACCTTTCAGGTTGGGGATCTCCCTTGGGATGATACAGGGTGGTTCTTGACTTTCGTACCCCCCACAAGGATAGCATTTGTTTAATCAGTAAGCTTTCAAAATCTCTCCCTGATCAGAATGGATTCTTTGGAGGAATCCATAGTGGAGAAAGAAATTTTCAACAAGTATTTTAGCCACCGTGGTTGCTTTCTGATCTTTAGTAGGAAAGCCTGTGCATATCAGTGAAAAGATCGGTAACTACCAATATATTGCTGATGTTTTCAGATCTGGTTCTAGACTCAGGAAATCAATGCAGACCAGTTCCATAGGGCACTAGTAGTGATGTTAACCAGGGGCCAGCCTCCTGAGGTAGGGTCTTTCTTTGTAAACATCAGCTACAAGTCCTGATATACTGCTTCACATTAGCACCCATTTTGGGCCAATAAATCGGACCACACTAAGCTAAGGGTTCAGTCTATGCCGAGGTGTCCCATGTGATTGTGCAGAGACCTCAACACCAGTTCTTGAAAAGCAGTGGGCAACACCAGTTGTTGTTTGTCTACTCGCCCCTCTTTGTCTACGGTCTCCCTGTATAATAGTTTATTGATCAGTTTCAACTTTGGTTCTTCTTTGTACAACAGGGCAGTTCTCAGGTCAGTGGAATGCAGTTTTGATACATCTCTCCCTCCTTGCAGAGCTTCCAAAGCAGCTTTTATCATGGGATCTCAGGATTGAGCCCATTGGAGACTATCATTGTTGAACTGAGGCGGCACACTAGTATCTAATGCAGAAAAATGACAGTAAGCAGTGGGTATGCAGTTCTCAGATGGCCCCAAGCAGTCCACCATGCAGTCCACAGCATCAGGAGACACCTGTTCCCCCCCTTGTCAAATTTTTGGCAAAGGGCTCTTATTTCAGGTTCTGACAACCTGACCCAGTTGGTTCGGGGGTACAGGCCTCCATGAGAGAGCATCTGCATCTATATGGTTTAGGCCTGCTCTGTATTCAACCGCATAATCAAGGTGGACAATGCAGAGAGCCACCTATGGCCAGTGGCATCCAACTTGGCTGAGGTCTGCACATATGTCAGAGGATTGTTATCAGTCTTCACCAATATCTTAGCACCGTACAAGTAGTCATGAAATTGATCAACAATGGCCCACTTTAGAGCCAGGAACTCTAGTTTGTGCACTGGGTAGATCTTTACTGAAGGAGTCAAGCTTCTGCTGGCAAAAGCTACAGGTCTTAGACCGTTTGGGTGCTCTTGTTGTAGCACAGCCCCCAATCCTTTTAGACTGGTGTCAGTATGAAGAAGCATAGGCCAGCACTGGGGCATGGGTAAGTTGATATATAATGTCATGGAAAGCTTCCTCACAATCAGCAGTCCAGCGGGTGCCAAACACATCATTTGGGTGGAAATATTTTTTCTCAGTCTCAGAGGGTGAAGCTTTCTTATACTTTTTGTGGGTGGGAGGATATCCCTGTGTAAGGTTAAGCAGAGGGCAGATCACTCGAGAATAGTCTTTGATAAATTGCCTATAATATCCACATAACCCCAGGAACCACTGCAGCTCCTTCAAATTCTTTGGTTGAGGCCAAGTAGGCAAAGCTTCCACTTTGCTGTGGTCAGTCTCTGTGCCTTCCATGGATACTAAGTGCCCCACATATTTTATGGAGGTTTGAAAGAACTGGCACTTATCTATAGATAATTTGAGACCAAAATCTTCCAGTCGATCCAGGACTTTGAACAACCTGCTTTCATGTTCTTCCAAGGAGCTGCCAAACACTATGACATCATCTAGGTAGACTAAACATTTGAGCAAATTCATGTTCCCCACAGCACACTCCATAAAACGCTGGAACGTGGCAGGGGTGCCGGAAATTCCTTGGGGCATCCGCATAAACTCGTAGAAGCCTAGTGGGCAAATGAAAGCAGTCTTTTCTCGATCCTCCGGAGCCATCAAGATCTGGTAGTACCCGCTGCGGAGGTCTAACACTGAGAACCATTTACTACCATTCAGACAGTCCAAGGCATCCTGAATGTGTGGCATGGTATACTGGTCTGGTATGGTTCGCCTGTTTAGAGTACGGTAATCCACACATCCGAACAGTTCCATTCTTTTTCCTCACTACTACAATAGGTGAGGCGTAGGGGCTTCTAGATTCCTGTATCACCCCAGCTGCAAGCATCTCCTGCAGGTGTTGCCTCACATCATCTATATCAGCAGGGGCTAGGCGTCGAGATCGCTCACGGAAAGGTCGCTCATCCTGTAGCTGAATGTAATGCTCAGCTCTTTGCACACACCCTACATCCCACTCCTTCAAGGAAACACCTGTTCCTTCTGGGTGAGCCTTTCACTGGTCCTTTTCTTCCACTCGGCTGGCAGTGGGGAATCACCGAAATCAAACAGATTAGGGGTCACTCGGTCACTTCTCCCAGGAGTCTTGTTGTGGGGCATAGAAACATAGAAACATAGAAACATAGAATTTGACGGCAGATAAGGACCGCTTGGCCCACCCAGTCTGCCCATTTCCCTACCTACTGGATAAGCTGTAGATCCTAGTTAACCAGCAGCCTACTTCTTTCTACCCCCAACCCCCAGAATTGCCTTATGACTAGGACAACAGTATCTGCACAGTGCACCGTAGCCAGAGTGCAACCCCGTTTCACTCGAATCTCGATCAGATACATTATGCAGTTGAACCATTACTCTTCTAACAAGGCATGGGCTCTAGCAGGCAAGATACTAGGTTTAACCAACAACCCTCCGGCAACTTTTCCTTGCCTGGTGCATCCAGCATTAATATTTTATTATAATATCCCTTTTAATCTGGACTTCCTGTAGAACACACTGGGCATTTGGGGATAGTAGTAAGAGTTCTGGATCCTTCTTCCAGATGACACCCACTGGGCCTTCGGGTTCAGCCTGGCTGGCCTTTCTCTGAGTCTCATAGGCCTTCTGAATCAAGGTGGGTATCGAGGCTCACCCAGTCCTGGACATCTGTTTTCAGAGCACAGCTGTGCTAAGCGACCAAATATGTGAGCATTGGTTCCGATTAACAAGGGCACCCCATCATACAGTCCAGTGGGGGGACACACCAGTGCCAAGGTTTCCACTTGTTCAGCCACCCCAGCCACAGAAGTAGAAAAGACAACCAGATCCGGATACACCCAGAATAGGGGTAGGCCTTATCACTCAGTCCCCACACTTATAGTCCATCCAGAGGCTGCAGAGGCACCTCAGGCAAGTGTTTCTGGTACCAGTCCTGAAATATAATGGTCACTTGGGAACCACTGTCCAACACAGCCCGGGTGGGTACTCCATTCACCCTCACGGTGGTTTCCGTTGAGGCACCCACCACGTCAGACCATTCAGGGGCATGATTTGGGCGGTCGCTGGGCATTGGCCGGGTAACAAAACTCTTCGAGGAGGCCCTCCTGTGTGGTCTGGCATAGGCCTTTCGATGCAAGCTACTAGCCTGCTGTTGACCCTCCTTAAGTTCTCGGATAACGGCACTCAGTCTGAAAGTGTCCATCCTCCCCACAATGGTAACAGAACTTAATATCTTGGGAGTCTTTGTTGGGAGGAGATATCTTGCCTGCCGGGAGTCATCGAGGCTCTGGAGGATCCTCTTAGCTGGGTCGTTTATTTCTGGATAACTTGGGTTCCCCCAAATTTGGGGAGGTTGGTAACATTTTGTCTCAATTATCTCACCATTTCCTGTAGATCTCTAATCTCAGCCTTCAAATCACTCTCCACCTGGGGATCAGGAGACAGCTTGCACCCCACTCCACCTTGGGTCTCTGGGGCACAGGAAAAGCATCTGGCCTTGTTCAATCCCCTTGAGGTGGGTCTTCTCAGGTTCACTAAGCTCAGGGTCTGGCATAGATTCATGGCCCCACATAGGGTTCCACCCTCTTCATCAGTCTCAACTTCTTGAATCTCCTCATCAATGGCAGTATTCGGGAGGGCAGCCCGTCGGTCATGTAACTTGAGTTTTAACAATATCACACTGGAAAACCTAGCAGACTTCAAGATATGCTCCAGCCAGACCTGATTCAATGCTGTGGCAGTTCTCCCCTTTTTGATAAGGTTTTGCAATGCCCTTTCCATTCTGGTGACAAAGGCTAACAGTTTCTCATTCCTCCACTGTTTTGCTGACTTAAACTTCCACAACAAGTCTTCCCCAGTTTCTATACTCCCAAACACCCCCTCTAAAGCAGAAAGGTACTCTACTGCAGTGGCTTCAGGGCTAGTAGCCCGCAAGAACCGAATGGCTTCCAAAGCTGGGCCCCTCAGGCTCTCCATCAGTCTCTTTCATTTCTCCCCCTCATAGCACTGCCACTCTTGGACTAAAGGGGTAGCATAGTCCATCCAAGTCTCCAAATCATCATCTCCTGAGGGCACAGGCACAGTACCAGAAAAAAGTTTCAATCTTCGATAGGAGTCTAACTGTATGGGGGGAACAAATATAGGTGAGGAGGCCAGGATGGAACTCTTGGAGGACCCGGGAGATGTACCCGGGGACGATTGGGGGGTGGGATTACTGGAAAGGTCTAACACCTGTAGTAATTCCTGAGTGGTCCTCCCTTCTGCAGCTAACAGTTTAAGCAATTTATTTTTGAAGCTACTCGTCTTGGGGGAACCCCTTGGGGTGACTGAACCATTCGAACATGAATGACCCTCCACTCCCTTGGAGCACCTTCCGGTGTAAAACACTGGGGAACCCTCTCTGGGTCTATAATTACACTGCATACCAGCAGCACCTGTAAGTCTGCTATTTGAGGTCGGCCATTCGCTCTTCACTTCTACCTTGCTCAAACATTTAACACGCTCAACTGCAGAAACAAGGTCAGCATTCTTTATCCCCAGAGGTACATCAGTAGTAACACAATTTTCTGGGAATCAACTCTTCAGCTTCACCCCATCCCATCAGTTTATGTACCATCATTTTAACAGGGTCTAACTTAATTTTAGTGTGATATTCCCCTCAGTTTTCCTTAGGTTTGGCCATGGTGGGGTAGTTCATATATCCGGCCACTAGGGCCAATAATCAAGCGGTGCATCCAAAATATAACCCCAGAATGCTATCCTAAGGACTACTACTACCCCTGCCTGCTCAGCTAATAACAGGTTGAGGGGCCTGGATCCGATGGCAGGTGCCTCCACCCAGAGGTCGGGGTTGGAACAGCCAAATATGACCTGGTCACAGCCCTCTGGGTCACTGCAACCCCCCTTTCTTTCCACTAGTGGCTCACCAGCGATTCCCACACTATCATCTTGACTCACCCTTTCCCCGAGGTGGGGATGGTCAACTGGGTGCTGAGGATCCCCTGTAAAATAAGGTGCAGTTATACAATAGTCCATGCACAAAGGGCATCACAAACGCAGTTCAAACAGTGTACCTTGCAACAACAAATCTGGTTTATTAAGGGGAAGGTAACAAGGATGGGGGAGATCAGGTTGATTAGCCTACCACTCATATATATATATATATCTAGGGCACTGTGCAGGCCAAACCTAAAGTTCACTGTCTCTGGGTACCCAGGCAATGAAAGGCTAGCCTTCGATGCAGCTGGTTGGGGCCCTGGCGCAGAAAACAAGCATTTGATCCTAAGAGGATTAAAGTAGAGCCAACAGGCTTAGTTCGTGTAGGCAGTAAAGCAGCCAGTTAACTCTTGCCCTCACTTTGCACATCTGACAGGGAGCTACCCTGATTTAGTACTTACAACTCCCGCAGGAAGATCACTCTCGCACCACTCGCAGGACCGAGCCTGTAATTCAACACTTCTTTACACCTTTATATGAAGAGCAGAGGGATACCATACCAGGCAGCTGCTGCATACTCCCGATCGCTTTCACTGCACCACCGGGCCAAACTACACTGCTTCACTTGTCCTGACAGACCGAGTGCAACTGAAGCAGATTCTCCAGTCCTCTACAGGGTAAGCCTGGTAGGTAGCTGTAAACGTACAGTCTCCTCCGCCTGCACTCCTCTATGGGTCGTGTCCGCTGCTTCTGGCAATACTAGCACCGACTTCTTGGCCTGCCACACGCGCTTCCCGCACAAAGACTTCCCACAGCGCAGGAGTCAGAGCTCCTTCTACCTTTCACGCATCACCAACAACTCTGACCTCGGGCAGTCGGCAGAATCTCAGTTCAGGTGCCACCCGATCCCATTGGTGGGCTGCAGATACCATCACCTAATTGGAGCTCATTGGTGCAAAAGCGTCACAGTCCAGAACTTCATTCCCAGAATTACTGGCTGTATTTCCTATAGCCAGCCAGCTCCAAAGAGAGTCCTGATTCTGGTTGGCTCAAGCGGTCTCCATTTCAGTCACCTCTCGTTACCCCACTGGCCCAGCTCAGCAGTCCAGGTCCAAAATGGAGGGCCAAGTACACAAAGTCAAGCTGCAATGAAGGCAGGTTAGACAAACTGTAATTTCACTAATACTTTCAAATGATTATAGCGAACAGTTACATCTCCAAATGGGCTCCTTTGCACTTTCAGCTGCAGAATGTAGCAATTACACATGACTCAGGTGGGATTCAAGCAGAAACCCAGTTCCCCTATACAAACCCACTGGAGCCTGCAAGCAGGCAGCTCTTAAAGAGACAGTACTGGGCTTTAAAGCACTCTGGCAGCCGCATTTTGGCAGCATTGCGCGAACATCAAGTCAGACAAGGAGCTATTAGCAGCTCTGGAAGGCTTTAGGAACCCCATTTGTAGTGGGGTTACACATACAAAGCAACAGGAGGGGACACAAAATAAGTCAAGATGGAGAGTGGTGCAGTCCAATGGCTGTGGGGCAGCAGTGTTCGGGAGACAGTCTGGAGCTGCGATGCTGCCCTGTTTGCAGGCACCTCTCTGGTCTGAGGGAGGAGGTTGCCAGTCTCAGGCTGACCTGGCTAAGATTCATGAAACTGCTTTCCCCACCCAGGGATCACCAGGGCCACCACCATTACCTCTGAGGTTGCCAAGAAAGAGGAGCGGTTGGACCAAGTTGGGCTCAGGGAGGGAGAGGGTGGTGGAACAGAAGTGCATCCCCCCAGTTGTACCTCTCCACAATTCATATGCTGTTCTGGCAAAGAGTGGTTTCTCTATGGAGGCACCTGCAGTGGAGACCAAGGAGGATGCTGGGAACCTCCACAAGGAGACCCACAGGAGGGTAGCCACGAGACCCCACAGGGAAGGAAACAACTCCTGGTGGGACTCAATCATTAGGGGTAGAAGTGGGAGGAAGGATTAGGAGGTAAGGTGCCTGCCTGGCACCATGGCTGGAGGTACAGGCGAATCCTCAGGATTGCAGGAGCAGCTGCACGAGGGAGGAGCTGGATGTCATTGTCACCTAGGGACAAATGATCTAGCTGTGAATGGGATCAGAGTGGTGCAAGAGGAGTTTGTGGAGTTTAATCTCAGTCTTCCACATTGTCAGGTGTAGCATACAAGGGTGCGGCATGGCACAGGCCTAACACACTCATACCTACCAAATCCCTTGTATAATTGGTTAATACATGATGTACACCTACATAAACTAAAATGGTATGCAGCCACATACCATTTAATTATATAAATCAATGATGTCATCATGTATTAACCCAATATAATGAAATTCTCTCTTGAATACAATATGGGTCATGTGCTGTGATTGTCTGTTGTCAAAGTGGGGAGAACAACTGTCATCATCCATCAGCATGAATGACATCGAACACAAATCTTAAGGACATGAAGATTTACAGAGCTAAGGAAGTTTCTAAAGGAAAGGTATTCAGATTATCTTTTCAGAAATCCTCTAGTCCTGGGGCTAGTGTGGAGCAACAGTGGACACTAGGCAGGCCAGTGTGACTAAGATCTAGTGCAAGAGGACAAACTTGTTTTACGGCCAACTGTACTTCTGAGATGGGCACACCTGCTCAGGAGGAAGCAGGGGTACTGTCTAGGAGAATGGGCAAGGCAGTTGGAATTTAAACTAGAGGATGGGTGAGGGAATGGTGTGAAACAGACAGTCACAAAGGGTTGGAAGACAGTTGAGGGAACACCAAGGGAGGTAGCAGAGCAGAGATTTAGATGAAGGCAAGAGTAGGATGGAGGCAAGGAAGCATAGATGGTGATGTTCTCCTTGCATGCTACTGTCTGACATCACCTATAAAATTGGTGAGCAGAAGGTCAGTACACACCAAACAGTACATGAAACTCTGAGACCTGGTGGAGGGCCCTGTGTTTGCTGCCTCCAATCCCATGCTCATGCTCTAGAGTCATACCAGCTCCCACAGGCACCCGCACATTTTATAGCCCAATGTAGTTGTTTAGCCCTGTTGGACTCATCCGACTCATCGGATGAAGTACACACCATTAACAAAATATGAAGTCACCACAGCATTCTCTGAGCTGAGCCACGGCGACTGACTGCGCATATGCTTCATCATGGCGCACTCAGCCGCACTGAATGTACGACCGCCAGGTTGGAGGACTTTCTGGAGTGTTCAGCAGTCCTGGTTTCCCTCCTCAGCATAATGGTGACTGGTGACAGGAGTCAGCGGCCTCTGGTTTAATTAAAGTTTGTCCAGGCACTAGTGAGCTAATGATAATTCATGAGCCTCATGCTGCATATTAATGAGATGCTGCGGAGGCAGAGTTTGATGGCACTGCAGCAATAACAGTACTGCATGAAACTAATTAGAGTGAACACTTTACAGGGACAGTTGGGGCTACAATACTGTTGGGCTATTTATAAAGACAAGGTACTACCTAAACTTGGCTGCACCAGATATTGAAAATGGAACTGTGTTGGACTGCATACATAGATCTGAATGGAGGTGACATATTGAGGAAACATCAACCCCATTCCAGCAGCGATCCACTGTTGATTATTCTGATGAGGCATACCACACCTCTATAGTTATTACTGACTGAGTGAGACGGATCCTGGCTGTCACTCGTTTATTACACTCCAGTGCAGGCGTGCAGCTGACTGTTACGCATGTTGTGACAAATTACTGTACCCTATTGGAGAAAGCAGATTGCCTGGGGTTGTAGAGTAGTTGTGCAGAAGGGCTGGTGTAGCCAGTAGGTTTGACTTTGTTAATATTTTTCTCTTATTTGCATAAATTATAAATCTGCATGATTTGCTGCATGCCTCCTCAATACTAAGATTAAGCTAAAAACAGTATTTGACAGAAGAAGGGCAGCTGAACTCGAAGTGTTGCTCTTATATAATGAAACTAGGGCTGTAACTGGTAAAAATCACAGACAGTCGAGACCGTGATACTGAGCACCACGATCATACATATGCACATGTTTGAGCACATGCCCAGCATCACAGCTAAACTGCGACCATGATTTTACCAGTTAAACCCCTCGCTATACATAAGAGTAACTTTCTTGAGTTCAGCTGTCCTTCCTCTGTCAAATGCTTTTTTTTAGCTGAACTTGTTAATGAGGAAAGTGCAGGAATCATTCTCCAGGCACTTTGGTGCCATTAGACATGTGACCACACATCCTGATCAGTTTGCTGTGGATCACATGGTTTGGAATTTATGTAAAATAAGAAAATATTAACTGAAGTCAAACTACTGGCACACCAGCCTCTTACCACAATATACAACCAGGTAATGTATTTCCCAGTACCTAAAGTCAGACCTGAGGCTAGGAACTTGACAGTAGCCCTTTAAATGCACTCTTTTCACTGTGTGTTGCTTTTGATAAGTAATTTTAGGTTACATAGCCCTAAATCTTACCCAGATGAATAAGCCATGGCAGGGGATACCACCCACCATCCCACTGATTCCATGTAGTCAACCTTACACTTACTGAGGTGTGTGAGAGCCATACCTCTATGAAGAGCAGCACACATGAAATTTATGCTCAAAGTGTTGTACCAGAAAAACCAGAGGCACCTGAGGTCAGTCTGGGCAAACAACACATTGACACAAGGACTGAGGATTACTGCCACCACCAGATCCAAACCAGCCAGCCTGAGCCAGGGACCTAAAATACTGCCTCAAAGCAAGGCAGGATAAAAGAACGAACTGACTCAATTCCCAAAGGGCTGGGAAACCAAAAAACAGACCTGTAATGAAACCAAACCAACCTTGGCCACTAGCGACTATGTATTAATTTTAATTATGTCATAAATGATCCGATCGAGACCCGAAGTTTAAAACTCGCCCCTAGATGGCCAGATCTCAAAAAGCCTTGACAGAGATCTGACCATGTAGGCAGTTGCTTTCAGTCTCCTTCAAATCACAATCATTTATGACATAATTAAAAAACAACGTTCAGCCTGTCACACAGACTTCACGACTTCTAAATTCGATCAGAACTTGGCTACACAATAACGCCAAACAATCGGTCCTTAGTTGGTAACGCAATAATAAAGTAATATAATTAATAGGCTTTGGCATGCAAGGCATTAGGTTAGCCAGCTGAGCAGGAGGACAGTAGTCAAAAAAAATTGCCACAACTTAAGCACAGAAGCACTGTCTGTACTGTATTATGTAAGCACTGCACAAGCACATAACGCTTTAACACCCCACTGCACTGTGTAATTTTTTATTTTATTTATTTGGCATTTGTTGACAGGTAAAGTGCATAGACAAATCCTGCCTATTTTCAGGCACGACCGGAGAGGATACAGATGAATACAACTGACCTTGAACCAGATTAAGCTGTTGGTGGTATTTTTAGTGAATGAGGAAATTTGGCAGGACACAGGAAATTCCCCCTACTCTTCGATAAGTGCCATGGGATCTTTAACATCCACCTGAACTACCACCAATCCAGGCAGATGGGACCTCAGGTTTAACGTCTCATCCGAAGAGGCGGCACCTCGAAATGCAGCACCCCTCTCATGCTGCATTACAGTGTCAGTACTGGGATAAACACAAGTGCCAGATGTGGAACTGAACCCACAGCCCTCTGATCTCCGGCCTCAGAGGTGAGTGTGCTATCTACTGAGCCACTGACACTGCATTTCCTTGCTGATGTAATACAAATGCCCTTCCTTTGAGAGTGGGTCTACCACGTTTTAAATTCAACTACTTTAGACTCTGGGAGTTAGTGGACAGTACAGCAGAATAATACTGTATGCAGTTGTATGGTTCAGCTGTCACTGGAGATGAGAGCTATCTGCCCCGAGTAGCGAAGAACCAGCCAATCCAGTAGTCAGTTCAGTGTAGTGTGGTGTCCTGACTCCAGTAATTAAAATGGGCAGACTAGATAGATGGGACCACTTGAGTCCCTTATCTGCCATCAACTCTATGTTACTATGTCAGTTATCTGATTACTATCATCAGGCATCAGCCTAAAAAGTGTAACACCAGTGGTAGTACTAGTATTACTGTACTTGGGTTGGGTGGGCCCCTCGGTTTTATCTGTGAGGGAGTAACTGACTCACTCCCACACAAACGAGAACTGGGAGGCGACCAATGCTGCTATCTCTAGGCTGGTGATAAACAGCCATATAACTGACATAGAAACAGAGTTGGTGGCAGATAAGGACATAATCCCATCATACTCTGCCCATTCTTTTCTACTGATGAATATGCCCATTCTTTTCTACCTTATGAATATGCCATAGACCTTTACTCTGTCAATGGTGGCCTATCTATTCATACTCATCTGTATTGCTACTTATGCCTACCTATCCGATGCCTGTTTGAAGCTCTGCACTTATTCATATCACCACTTCAGGCTGAAGGCAGGCCTAAGACATACTATTCTATGCATCCACGTGACCACCCTTTCTGTGAAAAAGTTCCTCACAAACAATACCACATAATCAGTCTCCTCTAATCTCATGGTGTGTCTTGTTGTCAGCTATTTTTTTTATATTGAAACATTATCATGTTAGACTCTTGCACCATTTAGCAGTACTCCAGATGGGGTCTCACACAAATTGTCTGTACAGAGGGCAGAGGCGGGATGACAACCCCCTGTTTTATAGTGCGATGCCTTTCCCTGTGCAGAGAATCCACAAACCCTGGCTCATAACTGCCTTCTCAAATTACTTGCCTACATTTATGTCATCTTTTGTTTGTGTTGTCTGCAAAGAGGCACCGCGTTTCCTTCCTTTGCAGTGCACTGCCACTTACATGAATACATAGATACATAGACAGTCAGTCGGCAGATAAAGACCTATGGCCCACCAGTCTGCCATTTGAGCTTGTAAGTTCAGTTTATGTTTCCCTAGAAGTCAGTTGCCTTACCACTGACCTCCAGAATTCACTTTATGTCTATCTCATGCATTCTTAAATCCGTGATTGTCTCAGCCCCCACTTCCTCTGGCAGGGTGTTCCCTTGTCCACCACCCATTCTGTGAAGAAATTCTTCCTCATATTTCCTCTGAATCATCCTCCATCAACTTCATCCATGCCCTCTAGTCCTGGAACATCTTAGCTTAAAAAGTAGTGTATTCCTGCATATAAAGACAATAAAGAGGACTGATTCCAACCTATGGTCCACATGACTAGCAACCCCCCACTTTCTTCTGCATGGACTCCATTAGATTTGATTACTATTACTGGGCCATCCCTATGTCCTGTTACTCATTCCCTGACATTGTTTACCCAGGTTACCATCCTGGTATGCACTCTAGCTGGCTTTCTTGTTTATTAATCATTTGTGACAGTGTGGGACTGCTAGTCTAGGTAGAACATATCCACACCCCTCTTTGTTCTACTGAATGGCACCCATGTCCCAGCATCCTCCTCCACTCACCCTCCCTATTTCCAAATTACATGTAACATACATGCCCACCTATAGGTAACCTAGAAATGTACTATGTAATGTGTCTAAGGAGGGCAGAGGGCTATCCTTTTCAGTGAAAAAATAATAAATATGTATGACTGTAGCTGATAATCTACTGTACTAGACTACTATAATGTAATGTGTGGACTTTCATTGTAGCCAGTATTAAAGTGAGTACAGTCTTCTGCAGGCGACTCTTGAGTGGACAAGAAACGGCGTGACTCAGCTGAGTCTCAGATGTTATAAGGTAAGGTAATGGGTTTTAAATTTGGAATTTGATGTTTTTGTGTTATCTTTTACACTCCTATTGTCATGATATCGATGTGACACATACTCAAGAGGGGTGAACAACCTCTTGACATCACATCGATCATGGCATAACTTATAAACTTGCAGAATTGGGACTAGTACTTCCCTTTTTCTGTATGTGTGTAAGAGGTGCTTTGCTCTTGAGTGAAAATAGCAATAAAATTATGTGCCAATTTAAATGTGAACTTTCATTTGTAGGTCTGAACTTGAGTGTGGACTCCAGACCATCACATCACCATCAGATCAGAGAGTTCCTGTCCTATAAGTAGCAACTTGATCACCAGAGGAGCGATGCGAGTCACTTTCAACAGTCAGTCTTATTAAAGGTAAGTCAATGTGTGTTTTTAAATTGGGTGTGGGTGTATCATGATCGTAGTTTCTGTAGCATTGACTGGTAGTTTGTCTGACTGTCCGGGTTGAGATGCGAGAGCAGGAGGGAGTAGGGGAGCAAGGGGCATAACGTGCAATGATGGTTGGAGAGCATGGCAATAAAGTTACTAAACAATAAAACACTCCCAGGGTTAGATTAATAGTCAGGAAAATAACCACTATCTAGGGTCTGGGATGTCGATGTACTAGCATAGCACAACAAGACGGGTGGTCCAGGGGCAATTTTCCCACAGGTTGTAATTAATTGGATATTGGTTTAACTCCTGTGACAGCCTTATTGCTATTATAAAATGTATTCAAAAGAAAACTATAACAAGTATAGTTTATGGTTATGAATATTCTCTGTAAGCCTAGAGTTAGAAAGTGACTGGTAATGCTGCATTGTGATTTTAAGCCAACATTCAAAAACTGTTCATAGAAGAACTTTCTGAAAAGTTGATTACAATAATATCAACTGTTTATATAATTTAAATAGAGATATTTGAGAAAAGTTTCTTCCACCAACAGTTTAGGAATGTTGGCTCAAAATCAGAGTGTAACATTCAGTCAATCAGCAATGACAGGATGGAATGCTAAAACTCAGGAAGAATCAAAAATACCATGGTAATCAGGCTGTACATGATGATTAATGTAAGGCTGATCTAACAACCAAGCCAGTCAAATGACTTTAGGCTGGGGGCTGGATGTATAGCTTAGAGTTTACAGTAATGAGCTGTAATTTTTGACCTTGTTGTCCTCAGCAGCCTGGGTTTGATTACCACAACCTCCACTTGCATACTATGTGACTCTTATTCTCAGCAGCAAGTCATTTAACTGCCCAGTGTTCCCAGGTCACCAGCGAAATGAGGCACTTGTGCAGTGGGACTAACCAGTTAGCAAACTCTAAAACAAAATATGTGTAATATATATATATATATATATATATATATATATATATATATATATATCTTGCACAATGAAACTGCCTTCTAAGATCTTCAGCATTCTCTCACATGACCGGAGTAAATAGATGTACTTAACTTCAAACACCCCAGTCAATAACCTGTCCCAATTCTTCTATATAGTTATGGTTAAAGTCCTTTCGCTGTGCCTCGTGACACACCACACAAGGCATGGGTAAACTCCCAGTAACCCACACCCTGTTGTGCCTTATTGATTACACAAACAGGAAGTTGGATAGGACATTGCTGGGATGCTTTGAAGTTAAGTACAAGTACACATATTGTACTGTACACTTCTCTCTTCAGTATTTTGTAAGAAAGGCCTGATTCTTGAAGATGCCACCGAAGAAACCATCAGGGGCAGAGTTTGAAAACTGAGGAAAGCAAGAGAAGAAGAAAATCGAAAACTCTCCAGCAGTGGCAACATTGGCTTACTAAGTCTAAGGGCCAGGAGGGAAGTTCTGCGACTCAAATCAGTAGCAACACCAATTGACATCGATGAGCCTACCCCTACTAAGACAGTGTTGAGGGCAATATTACAAGAAGAAGTAGTTGAAGAAAAAGAAGATGATGATGATTGCCAAGCCGACACCATCTAGCGTGCAGCTTGAAAAAATTATACAGAGGGATCCTGCATTAGGAAGTAATGTAGATGCTGTAACTACTTGATACTCCAACTTAATTTTAATGACCCAACATCATGGCCCTGACATTGACTGACAAAGTTAGATGTTGCTTGGTGGAACATGGCCCTGAACAAAAGAAAATGCTGATTTTAGTTTCTCAGCATCTGATGATGGCAGGCGCTTTTATCGGGATTGGTTCACATAAATTCTTCCCGAATGGAGAGACAATGTGGAGCACATGGCTAATGTATGGTGAGACCAAAGAAAGCTATCTATTGCTTCCCATGCATACTATTTGCAAAAAAATCATCCACTACATCGAGTCTAGCAAATCCAAAAAAAAGGATTTTGTGACTGGAAACATTAAATCCCAGAATTCCAGATCATGAAAACTCCCTGAACACCGTGACAGTTATTTATGCTGGAAGAATTTTGAAATAATGCGCGAAGACAGGGGCCACAATAGATGATCAACTGCAAAGGTCAATTGCTTCAGAAAAGAGAAAAGTGGCGTACCATTCTGAAAATTATTCTTGATGCGATTCTTTTCTGCATAAAGAACAACTTAGGCTCTCAGGGGGTCCACAGAGATAATTGGACACACACATTCTAGATTTTCTTAATTTGCTAGAACTGATAAGTCACTATAATCCAGAGCTTGCAGGGCATTACCAACCATAAGAAGGGTCTGTCATTATTTTCTCACAATTCAGAACAGGTTTATTAACTTGCTGGGTTCCACTGTGAGGCGTGAAATAATCGCAAAAATTAAGGAGGCAAAATATTTCTCTATTATGTTTGACTGTCGCCAGATGTGGCTCACAAGGAGCAGATGTCTCAAATCATTCGGTATGTGAGGATACAGGATAATGATTGTATTGTTGAGAAAGTTTTATTGATTTCATCATCTCATGAAAAAGACAGGAAGTGGGCTAGCTGCAGAAATTGAAAAGAAATAAGTGATGATGGCTTAGATATAGCTAACTGTCGTGGCCAAGGGTATGACAGCAGCGCTAATATGGCAGAAAAATATCGTGGTGTGCAAGCCAGTATAGCACAAGTGAATGAACATGCTAGATTTGTCCCATGTGCAGCTCATTCTCTTAATTTAGTTGGGGTCCATGCTGCGAGTGTATCAGTGGACATGGTATCATTTTTGGCACAGTGCAGAGATTGTTTACATTTTTGTAGCTTCAACAAGCCACTGGGAGGTGCTGTCCCAAGCAGTAAAGGTCACTCTGAGGGTCACACTGAAACAAGATGGTCTTCAAAGTTTCGTGCAGTTCACTCCCTTCATCTCAAATACCTGAAGTCTTAAAGGCATTGTACCAAATAAGTGAAGATGCAACCAATGCTGATGCGGTATCAACAGCCCAGAGCCTAATCAAACAGATAGATTTCAAATTTCTTTGTACCCTGGCAATGTGGGACAAATACTGAACCTGATTGAGCGAGGTAAACCAACTGTTGCAATGTAAGGGATTGCCTGTCGATAGTGCCTCAAAACATATCAGTGGATTAAGGGATGCACTGCAGCACATACAGGATGATGGAATACATGATGTTGTACAACATGCAGCAGAACTTGCTGAACAGATGTCACTGAATGCAGAATTCAAAGAAAAAAAAAGAAAGGTGAAAAGGATGGCTGATGAGAGCGTTGAAGATGAAGGCCACTTGATTTCTGCTGAGCAGGATTTCAAAATGCAGTTCAACAGTGTTCTAGACACCCTCACTTCCCAGATTCAGTGGCGGTATGAGCATTGTCTGAAGTGGCTGCTGACTTTAACTTCCTTACAGGGCTATCTTTCTCAACAATGGAAGTTAGCGAGAGTTAAAGAAATGTGCAGCAGATCTAGCAATGAAATATTGAAGGACCTAGATGCTTGTGAAATAGTATATAGAGGTAAGAGCTTCAAATTTCAGGCAGCTTCAGTACTGCCCAATTTTTCTAATGCCACACCCTCAGCTTGTTGAAGCTCATTCACAAATGGTCTTTGGTACTTCCCTATCAAACATTGAAATTGCTCTCCGACTCTTCTTGCGCTTCCTGTAACTGTTGCTTCTTCGAGCGTAGTTTCAACAAACTGAAGCTGATCAAGACCTATTTAAGATCATCTATGGGACAAGAAAGACTGTCAAATCTTGCTATACTATCTATTGAAAAATGCTGTAGCCAGTGCCATTAACCCGACAATGTCATTGATGAATTTGCCTCTTTGAAGGCAAGAAAGGTTCACACATAGACCAGACAGACAACTGTGAAATATGTAAGCTGTATCTGACTACTGTGGATATGCGATTGATTCAAATAACATATTTGCATGAAAATATATAGCATCCATCAGCTGTCGTCAGTTACTGGGTTTCCTGTCCTGATTGCCTTCAGGTTTTGGTTTAGTACTCAGTGGCCTGTGCTGTTGTGTGTGGGGCTTTGGTTCATTCAGCTCCAGCTCCATATCTTGTATTGCTGTGTAACTGTTCCTGTGTGTTGTATAGATTGTTCAATTCTCACATTTCCTATATTTATCAATTAAGTTGGAGTACTGAACTGGCATCGACATCTGCATTACTTTCTAATGCAGAATCCTCTGATTACAAACTGTGATTTTGAGTTTAAATACCACTGATAATTCCATGATGAAGAAAAAATCTGAAATCAGGTGTTGCTACGGATACTCAATTGGAAGAACATGTAAACAAGTGTGTTTTGGTTCAGTAGTGGAGTATTTCAGTAGTAGATTACCCACAATAGCCAAATCAGGCTATAGCATGTAACTGTCTCCTCCAAGAGCTTCAGTGGGCCCTAGAGGACCCTAGCCCCATGCTTTGTGTAGCAATCTTTCACAGTACATTTCAGAAATGCATATAGAATGTGGGTGGTTGATGGCATTGTTGGTCACACAAATGTCCACAACAATTGTGTGACACACTCTGTATACCACCAGTCAGAGTCTGTCACATCTCATTTTCCATGGGGCAAAATATTCCTGAAATCAGGGTAGGGAACTGTAACAAAAGTATGTTTTTTCTTCAAGAAAAGCCCCAAAAATCACCACAAGTATGTAAACCCCTCAGAGCTCTGGGGTCTTGCAGCCAGCCATACCCCCATGCTTTATGTAGCAATCTCTCACAATATATTTTAGAATACATATAGGGTGGGTGGTTGATGGCATTCTTGGTCAGCCACTCATTCACAACAATTGCGGCTGCCCTCTCTATACCACCCACTCAGTCTCCCACAACTCATATTCCATGGGAGCAAAATATTCCCTCCCTGAAATCAGGGTAGGGAACTGTAACAAAAGTATGTTTTTTCTTTGAAAAAGGCCCCAAAATTCACCACAGAGCATGCAAACCCCTCAGAGCTTCTGGGGGCCTTGCGGCCCCCAGACCCCCGGCTCTTTTCTTGGAGGGGGCGCAAACATAGACTCTCACCCAGGGCACCAAAATACCTTCCTACGGCACTGCCAGAGAGTGCCTATATAGCCTCTGTGTACTGTCTTTTGAAGAGCTGCCTGGACTGCAGCCATAATTATTCTAAAATGGAGCTGTGTTAGAAGATGTGCTTGTTTGCTGATCATTTGTTAGAGCAGTAATAATATTGCAGTTTGTTCAAACCTGTCTTCTTTGCAGCATGGACAGTTCTGTTTGTTTCCATCATCTTGGTCCTGGACTGCTTAAATGGGCCAATCAGTACATTTGGGACTCTAAAATAGAGCCTGCCTACAGGGGCTTGGTGGGGTCAAAACTTGTAGGAATTGTAGTTTTGGGCTTTTTGCGCCTAAAATAACCTGGAGGGGGAGCCCTTGTTGTGATTGATAGACAGCTCAGCCAACCGAACCTTTTGGATCTTGGGAAAGTCCCAAACTGCTTGCAGTTTCAGTTAGATCTAAGTTGGGAAGTGAAGAAGTAACAGCTCAAGGTAATTCGAGCAGCAATCCATAGTGGATTTGCGCAGGAGAACTGTGAAAAGGCCTGAGTTTTGTCCTGCATGCCTCCCTGGTGTCCCTAAGAGGGAACTTGTGCCTTTTTCGGACTGAATCCGAACTTGGAGAATGAAGTAAGCCACTGAATTGTGACCATGCTCCTACCTGAAGAAGACCGAAGATTTGCTGAATGCGATTGGCCTGTCTGAACTTTTAGCTACCTCCGAACTCCCAGATTGTGCAGAGACTCTGTAATTGTGACCAGAGAGCCTGTTGCCTGGTACAGTGTAAGTGAATGTGTTGTGTGCTTATAGTGGGTCGTGATTTGGTTCCCCACTGTGGTTTGAACTGTATTCTGCTTGCTAGAAGCCGCATCCATCCCCATGGACTGAATCCAAAATAATCTCCATTGGGCCTGGGCCTTGCCAAACTGGCCCAGTCCGACTACCCGCTGCACAGAGAATGCTATCAATGAGAGACCTGCCTGGGGATCAGCCCTCTGCTTAACACTTGAACAGGAACAATGCCTCGGTGATTCGTGTGGGCCCCTTTTCTCCGGGCACTCCAGCTCAACAACCTGTAGTCTCAATTTTGTCCTGCCTGTGTCCAGTATTGGTTATCATGAGTAAGCATCAGGGTAGCTCCCTGCAACAACAGCTAAATCTAAAATGTTGTCATCTGATTGTCTTGTTGCCTTTTCTTTCATGAACTGAGACCCCCCCCCCGCTCCGGATTACAAGTAGTGTGTGTTGTACATGTTGCTTTCTTCCATCACAGGGACCCAACCAGCTACAATGTTCCTGACTAGCCAACCATTTTCCAACCTGGGTACCCAGAGTGTAAGACTGTGTGGGGACTTAAAGTGCATGCATAACTGTTTGATTAATATAGCCTTTAAGCCAATCAACCTGATTACGCCCCTTCCTCAAGTCCCCTGAATAAATCAGATCTGACTTTTTTTGCTGCATTTAACCTGACTGTGGTTCCAGTTTGTGCCAAGAGTACTGTGCTATTGCTATTTACTGTGCATAACCTTGTTTTACAGGGGGTCCCCAGGGTCGAGCCAGAGGAACCAGCCCTGGTGGTAAGTGCAAACAGTGTAGGTACGGGTATGGTGTACAAGGGGTACTGTGAAAGTGATTCTCGTATATTGCTCAGTCCACAAGAAGGGAAAGAGGGGGGTTACAGTGTCCTGAAGGGCTGTGCCCAGGTTAGTTTGACAACTACCAACCCTGACCTCCAGGAGAAGGCACCCATTTCAGAATTCAGGCCCCTTAACCTGCTACTAGCCATGCAGGCAGGGGTAGTAGCCCTTGGGATAGCACCACCTAGGGGTTACATCTTGGAGGCACTGCTGGGATTTTGTGCCTTCTAGTGGCCAAAAATTATGAATTATTGTTAAAGATTAATGGCTACCCCAGTAGAAATGGCTATACAACAGTTGGTGGGGAGGTGTACTGGGCAGGAGATCGACCACCAAAATGCTCTGCTTGTACTGGATATTCCTCTGGGTACCAGTAAGGGCACTGTAGAGGGACCACTCTCCAAAGTTGAATGTTTAAAAAAACCCTGTGGTGGTGGGTCGACAGGCTGATTTAATCACACAAACTTTCATAGCCTTGGTAGAATGTAGTGAACTTGTGGACAGCTCTAAAGTGCCACAGACTGTTGCCTCAGAAGCTGCCCTAGCCACCTTGAGAGTGATAACAAAAGGCAGTAAAGACCATGGGAAGTATGAGCTCCCACCATTATCTGAGACTTTTGAGGAGAAATTTGCTAAGTTGTTGCTGGAAGAAGGGAAAACCATAGAGGACTTTAATAAACTATTCCTGCCACCTGGGGGTGTTCCCTCCCCAACACCCCATCCCACTCCAGCACCTGTTACTGCCCCTCCTTCTGTGCCTGTGCCAATGCTGGCCCCTATATCTGTACCTGCCATTAGTCATGACTTGTAGCGCCAGCTGAGGATGTTTTCAGGCACCCTCCCCACACCCCAAGGGAAGGACAATTGGAAGACTTGGATAGACTATGTTGCCCCTCAAATTTATACTTGGTATTTATACTTGGTATAGAACAGTAGAAGGCCATTAGGTCCATCTAAACTGTTCCCACTTTGAGTAGGTACACATCAATTTTTCCCCAGGAGGTACTTATCACTTCTTTTAAAATTCATTCAACATTTTACTACCTTCCACGTCTCTTGGTAGTGTATTCCACAAATCCAAGAATGGCAACACCCTGAACCACAGAAGAGGAGAAGGGTGACTGAAAGCCTCAGAGGCCCCTCCCAACTTACTATCCATGCTACACAGGCTAGTAATCCAGAAGCAACTGCTCAAGATTTTTTGAATGCATTGGAAAATGTGTATGGGAGTCCTGATTCAGATGAGGACCTGTGAGGTAAGGTCAAAAACACTCAGCAGTACTCAGGGGAGCCCTTATCTGTGTATGTGCCTTGACTCAAAGAGGTGATATAGGAATGCCTAAAGAAAGGTGGCATGGCCCCAGCTAAGTTAGATCAGAATAGGTTGGACCAGCTCCTCAAGTCAGCCCCATTCTCTGAATTATTGCTGCTCCAACTATGCCTTGCTGCTCGGTTGGATGCACCTCCTACCTATGATGGACTGATGATGGTCTGACAAAGGAAATTTGGAGAATTGAGAGGAGGCAGCAATGTGGGGGGCCCCTCCTGTATCTGCTGTTGCTGCTGCCCAGATGACTGAGGATGCACATGTGAGTGATGCTCAGGAGAGAAATACAGTGACAGTTGAACATTGGGAGGCTAGCAAGGATGCTCCACCCTGGGACAAGATACTGTGAGAGGTCCAAGAAATGAGGGCTTCCATTTTCCTAAAAGTCCATTCCAGAGATACAATGGGCCCAAACCCCTCTCAGAGCATGTCCGCTATGGGGGTTGGGGTGCACACCCAAGCATCCCCTGTTGACAGCAGCTCAAAGATTGATGAATTGACTATGGAAGTGAGGGAATTACTGAGGCATCTCCCCATGCTCACCACACACCAGACAGAGGTTGAATCATGGTTTTCTATTGGCGGTACCCCCGCCTCAGCCCCGCCAGACTCTTGAAAGCATACTATGTCATAATTGTGGGAAGGATGGGCATATGAAGAGAGAATGCCGGTCCCCAAATGGCTTAGATAAGGTTATATACAGACTTCAAGGGGAGATCCGGAAAGCAAAACCATGGCCGAAGGGTGGTGGAAACGACCACAGCGAAGGCTCAGGAAATCCCAACTCCAACTTCTTTGTGGCTAAGTCGTCTGTACTGGCCCCTGCTACTGTCCATCTAGACTGGTCCAAGATGGTGGACCCTTCAATGGAGACTAATGTGGCTGTGAATGGTATTTCTACTCAGGCTGTGCTTGACAGTGGGTCACAAGTGACCACTGTGTTTCAGGACTGGTATGACAAACACTTTTCTAATGTGCCTTTTAAAATCCCTGGAAGGCCTTCATGTGTAGGGGCTGAAGCGACAAGTCTTATCCATATCTAGGCTATGCCCACCTCTGGTTGTCTTTTCCTGCAACTGTAACTGGCATAGAGGAGCAAGTAGAGATACTGGCCTAAAGTGTCCCCCACTGGACTGTATGGGGTTGCCCTGTTAACTGGAACAACCACGTGTTTGGGAGACTAGCACAACTCTGCCATGAGAAATAAGGGCAGCTGACTGGATGGGCCCTAAGAATTCCAGCCTTGGTAAAAAGGGCTTATGGCTGGCAACAGAGACCTGATGAAGTGGACACAGATGAGCCAGTTGGGATAGTGTGGACAAAGGAACCTGACTCCTTGGTATTGGCCCCCAATGCCCAGTGCACATTCCATGGAGAAGTCTGCCTAAAGAGAAACGTAAAGAACAAAATATTAATGTTGGATGCACCAGGAGATGGAAAGTTGCCAGAGGGATTATTGGTCAAACCCAGCAACGTGTCTGCTCATGCCCACGCCTATGCACAATAAATGATGGTCCAGATTCAGAATGGGTCAGACCGGGAGCTTTGAGTGTGAACAGAGGTGCACCCTAGCTACAGTACACTGTTCCAACACTGTCATATTGCCCAGCAACAAGTGCTCTGGTGAGAAGGAGAGTGTGACCCCTGATTTATTTGACTTTGGTGACTCCCCTTTACCAGCTGAATGGAAGGCTAGAATTCACAAGAAACTCACTCAGAGGGACCAAGTGTTTTCATTAAAAGAATGGGACATGGGGTGTGTCCAAGGTGAAGAGCATCACATACATCTGCTTGCTGACCGGCCATTTCGAGAGAGATTCCGACATCTCACCCCAGCAGGCATAGATGATGTGAGGAGACACCTGCAGGAAATGTTTGCTGCTGGTGTGATACAAGAATCAAGGAGCCCATATGCCTCTCCCATTGTGGTTGTGCATAAGAAGAATGGGCTGGTAGGGATGTGTGTTGATTATAGAACCCTGAAGCTGTGGGCCATCCCTGATCAATACACCATGCCCCGTATACAAGATGCCCTGGATTGTTCGAATAGGAGCAAATGGTTTTAGTATGGATCTTCATAGCGGATACTTTCAGATCCCAATGGCCCCAGAGGACCGTGAGAAAACAGCCTTCATCTGCCCTTTGGGGGTTCTATGAATTCCTGAGAATGACAGGGATTTCAGGTGCCCCAGCCACCTTTCAGTGACTGATGGAACATTGGTGGAGATATGAACTTGCTGAAATATCTAGTGTACCAAGACGATGTCATTGTGTTTGAGTGCACATTAGAGAGCATGAGACCTGACTGTTTAAAGTCCTAGACCTATTGGAAGACTTTGGCCTCAAGCTGTCCATTGACAAGTGCCAGTTTTTTCAAACCTCCATGACGTATGTAGGGCACATAGTATCTGTAGCAGGGATAAAAACTGATGCCAGTAAGGTTGAATCACTGACTACTGGGCTCCAGCCTCAAAATTTGAAAGAACTACAACATTTCCTGGGGTTCTGTAGCTACTACTACAGGTTTATAAAAGACTATTCAAAGGTGAGTCGCCCATTCTTGAATCTTACCCAGGGTTACCCTACTACCAACCATAAATATAAAAAAGGGTCCTTCAAAGAACCAGAGAAAGTGTACTTCCACACAGGTGAACTTTTTTGGCCCTGATGGACACCCGAATGTGAAGCAGTCTTTCACAAAGTCATATACCAGCTCACCCATGCCCCCATCCTCGCCTATGCTGACCCCACCAAGCCCTATGTGCTGCATACAGACACCAGTCTGTAGGGTCTCAGAGCAGTGCTGTATCAAGCCCAGGAGGATGGTTTGAGACCAGTGGCCTTTGCCAGTAGGAGCTTGACCCCGTCCAAGCGAAAACTACCCCTATGCACAAACTGAAGTTCCTTGCACTAAAATGGGCCATTGTCGACCAGTTTCATGAATACCTCTATGGGGCAAAGATATTGGTGAAGACCAACAATATCCCGTTAACCTATGTACTGACTTCAATAAGTCAGACACCGCACTGAGCACGGTGGCTTTCCGCCTTATCAACCTATGATTATGCTGTTGAATACAGGCCAGGACTGAACCATATTGATGCTGACACCTTGTCACGAAGGCCAGTTTCCAAGAGTGATTGGGTCAAGCTGTCTGAACATGAGATCTGAGTCTTGTGCCAAAAATTTGACTGAGATGAACAGATGTCTGCGGACACAGTGGACTGTTTAATAGATTGCTTGGGCCCTCCTGATACCTACATACCGGCTGCCTATTGTCATTTTTCTGCTCTAGATATTAGTACACTATCTCAGTTTAACAGTGACAGCATTCAGTGGGCTCAATTCCAAGATCGTATGATTTAGCCCGCACTTCATGCCCTGTGTGTGGGAAACGATGTGTCCAAGTTGCATTCCCCTGACTTGCGAACTGCTCTATTGTTTAAAGAAGGCCCCAATTTGAAGCTACTCAATCAGTTGTTGTACAGCGAGATAGTGGACCGTGGTGATCAAGTAGACAGGCAGCAATTGGTCCTGCCCACACTCTTTAAATATATGGTACTGAGGTCCCTCCACAATCACATGGGGCACCTTGGTATTGACAGAACTCTCGACTTGGTACAATCTCTGTTCTACTGGCCCAAGATGAGGGACTATGTTGAGCACCATGTAAAGACCTGCAGTCGTTGCCTGCAAAGGAAAGCCCTACCTCAGAGAGCTGCCCCCCTTGTCAATATTACTACCAACACCCGATGGACTGGTCTGCATAGTTTTGTGTTTAGAAGCTGATCAGTGGAATATTGGCAATGTGTTATTAGTTACGGATCATTTCACATGGTATGCACAAGCTTTTCCAATTAAAGATCAAAAGGCCTCTACCGTGGCCAAGGTGCTAGTGGAAAATTTCTTCATCCACTATGGTGCCCCTCAGTGGATCCACTCTGACCAAGGTAGAGATTTTGAAAGTTGGCTAATTAAAGAAATGCTCTCTCTCTATGGGGGGTGCGGAAGTCAAGAACCACCCCTTATCACCCGCAGGGGGACCCTCAACCAGAACGTTTTAACCGCACCCTTCTAGACATACTGGGCACCCTCCATCCCAAAGACAACCCTAAGTGGAGCCAGCAGATTAGCACCTTGGTCCATGCATACAATTGCACAAAAAATGATATTACTGGGTTCTCCCCCCTACCGCCTCATGTTCGGGAGGGAGGCCCAACTGCCCTGTGATATCTGCTTTGGGGTCTCTCCAGATGGGGTCCAAACCGAAAATTACCTACAGTATGTACAGAAACTGAAAGCTCAATTGAACCATGCCTATCAACTGGACCAGACAATGGCCACCAAAAGAAATCTTGCCAACAAAGAGAGGCAGGATAAAAAAGTAAAAATTGCTGATAGGTGGCACCATCTTCCCCATGTAGTAGTTGGAAAGTTGAATGATTTACCAGTGTACAAGGTGCACCCAGAGAATAACAACAAAGCTGTCAAGACCATGCACCGTAACTACTTGCTACCTATCGGCCAAGTCATAATTGAGGCTGAACCATCAGAGATTGATTTCCCTGGGCCAGTGACTCATACTGCTGCAAAAAAGAGAGAGTCAACCTACCCCAGTAGTTACAGAGTTAAGGTTTCCCCCGCAGCAGGCCCAGAATGATAGTGATTGTCAGTCCACCTCTGATGAAAGTGAGTGTGACAATGCCTATTACCCCTCCTATGATCTGAGTCAGCTGTTTCAAGGTAACCCTATGACTAATTGTGGGGATGAAGCTGGGCCCTCTGGACTGCCTAACCCTCCAGCTTCGTCCTTGGAGCCAATGCTCCCTGAAAGTGAAGTGCAAAGTATTACGTCTGAGGTTGCGGACTCTCTGTGTTTTGTGGAACTGTGTGAATTGCCCGAAGAAGGGGATGACGGTCTGAGTTTCTCTGGTGACACACCAACTCTTGAAGAACAATGTGAGAGTGTTGACAGCCCCCCCCTTCAGTGCCGCAAAGCCTAATTGTTCCAGAGCCTCCTCAAAATGAGCAACCTGGGACTCCATCAGAAGATAATGAGCTAAGTGTTGTGGAAACAGAGCCTACAAAGCAAGGAACTGACAGTGCTCCAAGTTTGGACATTTCCATCCATGCAGAGGCACCCTCACAAGTGACAAAAGCTCCAAAGTTAGTGCTGAAAGTAGAGAGACTGTGGCCACTACCCCAAAAGACTGACTGAGCTGTCAAGCCAGTGCTACGCTTTGTTATGATTCCCCTGGGAGGCCAGTGGATTGCTTCTCAATGTGGTTCACAAAGGGTATATGTTTCACCAAGCTCACTGCCCTAATTGAGCTTGACAGCCAACTCCAGGTTACTTGTTCTTCCTCACACCATGGTGCTCTTGCCCCATCCAGCCCCAAGTTAGCTGATAGGAAGGACCCCTCTACATTGTTTAATGTACAAGCAGTTATTAAATGAATCAGTATTGCTTGTATGAAACATGCATAAGTATTGTCAATATGGATGTAGTAATGTGAAGTATATTGAAAGGTATAGTAATGTAATAAGCTAATGACATATACATATATGTCTCTTTTATATTGCATTTTTGATACTGTGATGGTACAGACTTGATGCGGATGCCAAGTTTCTCCAGGCAGGAAGGTGTAGCCCCCTACAAATGGAGACCCCGAAAAGTCTTCCTTGAACTTGTCTAAATGCTCACTGACAGGCTGGTGTCCCTGCGTTTTGCAGTTTAAATGTGGTTGCCAGAGAGTGCCTATATAGCCTCTGTGTACTGTCTTTTGAAGAGCTGCCTGGATTGCAGCCATAATTATTCTAAAACGGAGCTCTGTTAGAAGATGTGCTTGTTTGCTGATCATTTGTTAGAGCAGTAATAATATTGCAGTTTGTTCTAACCTGTCTTCTTTGCAGCATGGACAGTTCTGTTTGTTTCCATCATCTTGGTCCTGAACTGCTTAAATGGGCAAATCAGTACATTTGGGACTCTAAAATAGAGCCTGCCTACAGGGGCTTGGTGGGTCAAAACTTGTAAGAATTGTAGTTTTGGGCTTTTGCACCTAAAATAATCTGGAGGGAGCTCTTGTTGTGACTGACAGACAGATCAGCCAACCAAACCTTTTGGATCTTGGGCAAGTCCCAAACTGCTTGCAGTTTCAGTTAGATCTAAGTTGGGACATGAAGAAGTAACAGCTCAAGAGAGTTCGAGCTGCAATCCATAGTGAATTCAGCAGAAGAACTGTGGAAAGGCCTGAGTTTTGTCCTGCATGCCTGCCAGCTGTCCCTGAGAAGGAACATGTGTCTTTTTTGGACTGAATCTGAACTTGAGCAAAGTAAGTCACTCACTGAATTGTGACCAGGCTCCTACCTGAAGAAGACCGAAGATTTGCTGAATGCAATCGGCCTGTCTGGACTTCCAGCCACCACTGAACTCCTAGATTGTGCAGAGACTCTGTAATTGCGACCGGAGAGCCTGTTGTCTGGTACAGTTGAATTTCCTTACATGTGAAAGTATTGTATGCTTATAGTGGGTCATGATTTGGTTTCCCACTGTGGTTTGAATTGTATTCTGCTTACTGGAAGCTGCATTAGAATTTCCTTACATGTAAATGTGCTGTGTGCTGCTAGTGGCTCACGATTTGGTTCTCCACTGTGGTTTGAACTGTATTCTGCTTGCTGGAAGCCGCATCCAGCCCCACAGACTGAATCCAAAATCATCTCCATTGGGCCTGGGCCTTGCCACACTGGCCCAGCCTGACTACTCGCTGCACAGAAAATGCCATCGATGAGAGATCTTCCTGGGGATCAGCCCCCTGCTCAACACTTAAACAGGAACAATGCCTCAGTGATTCGTGTGGGCCCTTCTCCATGCACTCCAAACTCAACAACCTGCAGTCTCGATATCGTCCTGCCTGTGTCCAGTACTGGTTATCATGAGTAAATATCAGGGTAGCTCCTATAACAACAGCAAAATCTAAAGTGTTGTCATCTGATTATCTTGTTGGTTTTCTTTCACGAACTGAGCCCCTTCCCCCCAGCTCCAGATTACAAGTAGTGTGTGTTATGCGTGTTGCTTTCTTCCATCACAGGGCCCCAACCAACTGCAACTTCCTAGCTAGCCAACCATTTCCCTATCTGGGTACCCAGAGTGTGTGACTGTGTGGGGACTTAAAGTGCATGTATAACTATTTGATTAATATAGCCTTTAAGCCAATCAACCTGATTACGCTCCTTCCATGTTCAAGTCCCCCGAATAAATCAGATCTGACTTTTTTTTGCTGCATTTAACCTGACTGTGGTTCCAGTTTGTACTGTACTCTTTGCTATTTACTGTGCATAACCTTATTTTACAGGGGGTCCCCAGGGTCAAGCCAGAGGAACCAGCCCTGGTCTTAAGTACAAACAGTGTGGGTACTGGTATAGTGTACATGGGGTACTGTGAAAGTGATTATCATATATTGCTCAGGCCACTAGAAGGGAAAGAGGGGGGTTACAGTGTCCCGGAGGGCTGTGCCCAGGTTAGTTTGACCACTGCCAACCCTGACCTATGGCTGGAGGCACCCATTTCAGAACTCAGGCCCCCCTAACCTGCTACTAGCCACGCAGGCAGGGGTAGTAGCCCTTGGGATAGTTCCAGCTAGGGGTTACATTAGAATAGGGTGGAAGCTAGCCTGATGGGTAGAAAACTGGCTTAGGGACAGGCAGCAGAGGGTAATTGTTGGGGGAGAAGCATCGGAGTCCAGGGCAGTGACAAGTGGTGTCCCACAGGGATCAGCACTGGAACCAGTCCTGTTTAACATTTTCATCGCAGACATAGCGGTTGGGTTCAAGAATAAGATCAGTCCCTCCACCGGCCCATAGGTGCAGCGGTTGGATTTAAGCTTGCAATGCCAGCGACCTGGGCTCGAGAACAGACTCAGAATGCTGGAGGGCCGGCCGGGGGAGCACAGCTTGAGTGTCCCAAACAGCTCACCATCTCCAGGAGGTGGGGTGGGAGGGCCAATGCCCGCCACACTTGTGTGACTCCAGGCAGGGCTCAGGGACTGCAAGCCTCAACTGGAAGGGGACGGGCAGCCCAGACACGCAGTGGACATTGGCGTGTAATGCCTTGATGTCAGGGGCTCGCACTGCATTAGGGAGAAAACAGAAAAACACCTGTCAGCGCCGGGATGACGGGCTTCCCGAGGCATGACTCCAATTTGCCCCTGCTCACCAACCACCTCCAGGGCCCAACGAAATGAAGGATTATGGGGGTTCTGACCCCACCTCGTCCCTGCTCGGAGGGGTAAACTCAAGCTACATGGGGGACTGGGAGGTAGGTACTGGTGAGCAGGTGGCAGGAGGATGACCCCTTGGATGCCCTGAAGGGTCGGGGTCGGCAGGCAGTAGGGGAGAAAAGTACAATTTAAAAAAAAAAAAAAGATCAGCCTCTTCACCAATGACACCAAGATCT
Organism: Neoceratodus forsteri; assembly: GCA_016271365.2. Classification (NCBI taxonomy): domain Eukaryota; kingdom Metazoa; phylum Chordata; order Ceratodontiformes; family Ceratodontidae; genus Neoceratodus; species Neoceratodus forsteri. The sequence continues at coordinate 124,010,718 of CM057457.1, forward strand.
GTGCTGAGGTGGATGGGGGAGGAAGGTGGCAAATTACTACAGGAGGACTTGGCAAGACTCCAGGAATGGTCACACACCTGGCAGCTTGGGTTCAACACCAAGAAGTGCTAGATGACACATTTCGGAGCCAAAAACCCATGCTACAACTGCTGGATGGATGGCATCAAACTGTCCACATCCAATGAGGAGAAGGATCTGGGGGTGCTGGTGCCCGGTGAATTAAACCACTCGGCACCATGTAGGAAGGCATCCCAGTGTAGGAAGGCAGCGGCTAAGGCTAGCAGGATGTTAGGGTGCATAGCACGGTGGATTACATCCAGATGTAGCAAAGTCATATTGCCCCTGTACAGGTCCCTGGTGAAGCCACACTTGGAGTACTGTGTGCAGTTCTGGCACCTGTACTTGAAAAGGGACATAAAACTACTGGAGGCAGTGCAGCAAAGAGCAACAAAGATGATGCAGGGGTTGGGGATAGAACTTACGATTTAAGACTAAAAGAGCTCAAAATGTATACCCTGGAGGATAGAAGAGTGAGAGGGGACATGATCGAGACCTTCAAGTACCTGAAGGAGATGAGCAAAGTAGGCTTCCAGGGTGCGTTCACTCTCCAGAATGGAAGAGATTCCAGAGGGCACTCCCTGAAGTTAAAGGGTGGCAGATTCAGGAGGGAAAGGAGGAGGCACTACTTCACTGAAAGAATGGTAACAGGGTGGAATGCACTGCCTGAACAACTCGTATCAGTACAGATTGTGGGGTGCTTCAAGAAGGGGTGGGACAAGTTCAAGGGGAAAGTACATACCCAAGGGGCAGTTGGGGGAGGGAAGAGTTAATGGGAGGGAGGCAGCAGCAGTCTAATGGGCTGAAGTACTGCACACTCGAGCAGACTAGATAGACCATATGGCCTGTATCTACTGGCAGTTTCGTATGTTCGGATGTCCAACACTGATCAGAATCAAGGAGCCTGACTTTACCTAGGACAGCAGGTGTCTTGTACCATGTGTGCGAGATTTTGTTCTGGATCAAACAGGATCTGGCATCTTGTAGTCATTTGTGTGTATCTTTTCAAGCCTGGTCCCATTGTGTGTCTGAGATGTAAGACTGGAGCGTTCGTTCCCATTTCCATTTGGCCTCCTCATACTGAGAGGGAAAGGAGTCCTCGAGTTTCTTGTATATTCAGCCTGCAAGACCTTTAGGGTCTCGGACCCATGTCTACAGATCTGGAGGGTAATATTGCTGTTTTGGCTGTCTGAGGAGAGGCTGGAGTGCTGCCCTAAGTTGGAGATACCTCCAAAAGTCTTTCTTTGGGAAACCCCACTTTCTGTTGACATGCCTGAAAGGTATGAATAGTATTATGGTTGAGGTCCCATTGATCTCCCACTTCAGAAATGCCCAACCCAGGTCATTGTTTCCAAAGGATGCTTTCACCTCCTATAGTGATTCAGGGATTTTGCCAGAGTGGAGTGCCTAGTATGGGGAGAGATTCCATTCTTAGTCTAGTATGAGTAGTGTGCCAGTTTTTTCTGGCTGCCTCCACTGTGGGGGGAGGGTCTCAGGTCCCTTGTGGATTTGATTTAAATAGGGAACTGGCCCTCCCTTCATTAACTAGGAGGGATGATGGATGCCTCTTTCCTGTGAAATCCTGTTCGAGTTAAACCCATGGAGGGGAGGGAGAGGTTCACAGATACATCCATTGGACTGTCTGAGCCAGAAAAAATGGCCATCTATACCCCTCAATCCAGGGGGAGACACCAACCTCCTTGTGATCAGTGGGCTCTGAGCTTGTTGCAGCTAAACCGTGGTTTGGATCCTTCCCACAAAAAATCCCCCATCACTTTGTCTATGGGTTGGTACCAGAGTTTGGGGAGTGGAATTGGGAAATGTGCCAGGAGATAGAAGAATTTAAGACCGGTCACCATTTTTATGGCTACAATCTTCCTGGTGAAGGTGAGTTTAAGCAGTTTCCAACAATCAAACTCAGTCTTAGTCGTTTGTAGGAGGGGCTGTATATTGCCCTGCCATAGAGTCGCAATAGTAGGGGTAATGGTAATGCCCAGATAGGGGATCCCATTGGGGGCCCAAAGGAATCCTGCTGTATCAGCTAAGTTGTGGGTACAGTAGCCATTCAAAGGGAGCATTTCAGTCTTAGTCTGGTTGAACTTGAGGCCGGAGCAGCTGGTAAAGGAATCAAGTAGGCTCAGTAAGGGAGGGATTGCTAAATGGGCATCAGCCAATGAGAGGAGTATGTCATCGACATACATAAGAGTTAGGTATTCTGTATCCCCCACTTTGATGCCCTGGATGCCCAGATGTTGTCTGATTGCCTCCGCCAGTGGTTTGACTGCCAGAACAAAGAGGAGTAGAGAAAGAAGATACCCCTGCCTTGTCCCACATGTGAGTGGGAAGAGGGAGGGAGAGTGTGGAGTTGGTGATGACCCGGGCTGCAGGGAGGTTATAGATGGCCTGAATTTTGGACAGGAAATGGGCACCCAGTCCCAGACAGGTCAGGACCAGGTAGAGGTAGTCCCATTCGAGAGAATCAAATGCCTTCTCGAAGTCTATTGCAATAGCTGCAACCGGAGATGGAAGAAGGCAAGCTACATAGAGAAGGTTCATCTGGGCTCTGAGATAGTCTGAGCTATGCCAACCAGGTTCAAATACCACCTGTGAGGGGCGTATAAGGGATGGAAGGAAAGGGCTCAGTCTGGATGCCAGAATTTTAGCATAGATTTAGCTGTCCAAATTGATGAGTGAAATTGGCCGATAGCTACCAGGTAAAGTAGGGTTTTTGTCCTTTTTTAGGTTGACTACTATAGTGGCCTCTCTAAGAGAGGGTAGGAGAATGCCTTTAAGCTCTACTTCCTGGAACATCTCCAGGAGAAGAGGGGTGATCACTGGTGCTAGGGCCTGGTACACATCAGCAGTGAATCTATCACTACCAGGAGATTTCCCCAACTGAAGGCTCTGAATGACAGTGCTGACCTCTCCCTGGGAAACTGGAGCCTCAAGGTCTTGTGAATCTTGAATGGTAAGCTTAGGGAGGTGAAGGCTGTCAAGAAGCTGTTGTGTATCTGGTACTGGGCCTGAGTGAGTGGAGGAGTACAGTGTTTTATAAAAGTTAGCCATATTCTCATTAATTGTCTCGGGGTGGTGACTACGACCCCTTGGGTGTCCTTCAATCCCAGGATGTATCTGCTAGCTATGCAAGGATCTTTCCTCCCTTGTCTCCTCCCTCCCAAAGATGTGCCTAATCCTTAGGATGGCCTCTTCTGCTTTCCTGTTTAGCAGTTGGTTAATCTCGAATTTTAGGCCCAGAATCCTCCTTTCTGTTGGAGAGGATGGAGAGGGGGAAGGCATTCATTTGTACTCAGCTTCGGCTAATTTTGGCTGATGTTCCAGGGTTAAAAATTGGTGTTCTCATTCTCTCCTCTTGGCTGCAATAAATCTCATAATATTACCCTTCATTGTGACCTTAAAAGCTTCCCAGGGGTTACCTGCTGAGGTGTCAGCCATGGGATTGTGGGAGAGGAACAGCGAGGCCTCATTTTTTGCCCATGGGGAAAAGTACAGGTCTCTGATAAGGATAGGGTCAGGCTGCCATTTATGCGGGGGGGCCCCATTGTACTATGAGTTGTACTTTGGCATGGTCGGTGATAACCCTGAGAAGAATAACAGCATATATGACATTACTCAAAATTATCGGGGAGTTTAGCCAGAAATCTAGTCTGCTGTGTGAAGAGTTGGGTTCAGAGTGAAATGTGTAGTCTCTGACCCTGGGGTGGAAAGGTCTCCAGATGTCAGTGAGACCCAGATCTCTGATTAGCTGGTGTATAGCCCAGGCGCTCTTGGTGTGGGACTCTCCCCGTATCATTCCTGTCTGGTGAGGGGGTGAGCATAAGGTTGAAGTCTCCGGCTATTAGCAGGGGGAAGTTGGGAGGTTGAAATTCTGATAGGGTCTCAGCGAGAATGTGAAAGAACTGGGGAGTATCTTCATTGGGGCCATATATGTTACATAGTGTAATAGGGCCAGAGGGGGTGACAAAGTTAGCTATCACCCAATGTTCATCAGGGCAGGAGAGGGATTTTTGGAGGGTCAAGGGTAAGAATTTGTGAAGGAGAATGAGGACCACATGTTTCCTGGTGGGGGCTCCTGCATGAACCTGCTGTCCCACCCAATCCTTGGCCATACCACCATGGTCCTCTTTGGTCAGTTTGGCCTCTTGCAGGAAGGCTACAGTGGACCGTAACCTTTTCAGGTAAGCCAGGACATTCTTTCACTTTATGAGGGAATTCAGTCCCCGCATGTTCGAAGTGTGGAAAACCGTGACTGCCATGTTTGTCCGAGGGACGTGAAAGGAGGGCCCCTTGTGGGGCTGAGTTTATATCAAGGTCCTACAGGGATGTAGTTAGGATATCATGGTAGATCCGTGAGTGGCTCAGAGCAAGATAACCTGTCTATCGTAGGCAGGATAGGTGAAGGAAATATGGTCTGTATCATTTCTGAGGTTAATTATCTAAATAGCTACCAAGTATGGTAGGCTGACAGGCTGAGAACAGGGACATAGAAATAATTGGAGGAGTAACAGCTTAAGGGTATACTATATCCTAAAATCTACCAAACAGTAATAGGAATATATAGTTAACCAGAAACAAAAAACATAGGTAAGGGACACCTGCTGGACTTAGCCAGCTGAATTACCAGCCAATAGCATGCCCTGCAGTCCCTTGGGGGTGGGTTAGTTAAATGGCGAGCCGGAATAATGTATCCTGACATCACTTGTGTGGTTACCAGTCCAAACAATGAACAATAGCGCTGGATCAGGAAACAAGTTTGCAAATATACGATTGTATCTGCCGTCCAGAGCCTCAAGGGCCATGTAGTCCAGCAGAGGCCCAACATTCAGGGGATACTGCCTGTTAGAAGAGAAATCTGCCTCGAAACTGCCAGTCTTTTTCTTTTTTTTTGTTAGTCAGCCAGAGGTCCATTCCAGGATAGGAAAAGCAGTTGTTTCTTGTGTGGGGGGCTGCAGGGGTTGGATGGGGGGGGGACTGCAAGGTCAAAGAAAAAGAAACAAAAAAGAGATAGAAGTGGTTGTGTGCTCCCATGATCCCTGATATGGACTCTTGGGGTCTGGCACATGTAACTGACATCCTGCCTTCCCCAAGTGAGGTCAAGGAGCTTGGCATTTGTAAAGCAGGGGAGGCAATGAGGGTGGTCAATGGTCATCATGCACTGGAGCATGGTTCGGGGGGGGCAAAGAAAAGGAAAGAAAAAAAAAGAGAGGAAAGGGGCCAGGGTGCACCATAAGTAGCCAGCAACCTCTGTCCCCAACCATTAATCACAGTTGCACAGAGACAAGGTATAACTTTTATATTGCGCCTATAAAGGTATAATGTTTTGTGGGGGGGGGCAAGGTATACTATAACCCCACCCATCAGAACAACCACTGTGCCAAAGCACAAGGGAGATGAAAGAGGGTCCAGTTATATGTTTGGCTCAGTGTCACCCCCAACACACCACTTCCCAGTTTATTGCACCCCCTTACTCCCTTGTAAGACACCAGACCTAAATGACACTTATCTGATAATTCCTTCACATATCAAGTTGGGGGTTTGTTGCAGGTCATCTCTGTGTCGCTTTTCAAGTCTCCTGCTGGAGGAAGACTGAGCAAGACTTCCAGGGTCTGGTGCTTTTTTTTCTGGTTCCCTCAGCAGCAGGTCAGCATCTGTGGAAGCCACCCGGGAAACCCCGTTGTCAGCAATCTCTAGTCCAGGGGTTTCAAGGGTGGCAGTGTCCATATCCAAGAGGAAGTTCTCACTTTCCGATGCAGACTGCATAGCAAGGGGAAAGTAGGGATTGTTTGTGAGGCATGGGCTGGTGTATTCCTGGTCATCTACTCACTGAATGGAGGATTCTTCTCAGTCTGCAGGTCTTGCACGCTCTTGTGGATGCTCGCGTTTGTCATGGGTGACTGAAGAAGGCCATTTACGGTTTTTAGGGAGCCTGGGTTCAAGCACTTTGCAGGGTCCCTGCTTAGAGGCCTTCATTGCTGCAGGTGGTTGGTCTCTTTTTAGGGGAGATCTCTGGTCCAGGTATGGGCTGAGGTTCACAGCCGGAGGGCTAGAAATGACGCTATGATGAGGTCGTTCAGCAGAAGGCCAGGTTTTGTTTATATAGTCCAAGGCAGCATCTGGGGTAGTGAAATAATGTGGAACCCCATTGGAGATAATTTTCAGTACCGCAGATAAGGTAGCAAGAATGGGATTTGAAGCTCATGGAGCCTCCTGTGTACCTCCATGCAGGCCTTTCTCCGGCTGGCTAGCTCTCTTGAATAATCTTGAAAAATCATGATGCGATGTCCATGCCAATCCAGGATACTCAGTAAGCTAGCCCTAGTGTGGATAACTTCTTTTTCGGTGAAGTTTAGAATCTGGACTAAAATCGGCCATGGGCGGTGTTCAGTAGCTGGCTTAGGCTGTAAGAAATGGTGCACTCTTTTGAGTACAATTCTAGTAGTTGAGGGAGCCGCAGAAGTTCGGGGAGAACCTGCTGTAGAAAGGGGATCATTTTACCTTCCTTGTAGCCCTCAGGGAATCCCAGAAGCCGAAGATTGTTGTGGCGGCTCCTGTTCTCCAAGTCATCCATTTTATCTTGGAGAAGTTTGATCTGCGCCACCTGCTTCCTCATCATCGCACAGTGGCCCTAGAGGATCTCTTCATGGGCCAAGTTTTTCTGTTCTGTTTTGTTGACCCTAGAGTCGAGTTGTTGCACCATTGCAGCTGTGTTTTTAGAAGCCAGTGTCAGGGCATCCATGCGAGAGAGTATTGAGACAAACATCTCTTACATAAAGAGCTCCCCTTCCCCATTTGATCTGTGCGCCACGTGACCTTTATAACAAAATGTGTTATTTTCAATTATTAACCATGGGTCTCTGCTGGAAATGGATCAATGAAGGGGTTTTGGCTCTGGAATGGCAGCGCCAGTGATTTAAGTCTCCATCTTTATTGCTGGTCAGGCCATGCCCCTTTTTCCATTTGTTTTAAAAAAGTTACAATACTTGAAATATCGCAGTGCAAACCAGTTAACTTGTAACATCCATGCGTGCACAACTTTTTCTGATTAAGGATAAACTTGCATTTAACTGTGAAATATCCATACAGGTACTGGCAGAGACTCTGACAGAGCTCTTTAACTGCTCACTGGAGACTGGAGTGGTACCAGTGGGCTGCAGAACTGCAGACATGGTACCGCTGTACAAACGTGGTACTGTAAAAAGGATGAGCCAGGAAACTACAGGACAGTCAGTCTGACATGAGTAGATAGCAAACAACTGGAAACCATTATCAGGAAAAGACTGATAGCGTGAAAACGGGCTACAAGATGACAGTCAGCATGGCTTTGTGGCAGGAAGGTCTCATCAAACAAATCTGATAGAATTTTTTCACTGAGTAACTAGGGCAGCAGATAAAGAACAGGCAGTTGATATGTTGTAACTTGATTTTCCATACAGGGTTCTAACCCACACAGTCCACCACCATGCTTCCTGCTCTACTGCTGCCACCCTAAGAAACCGCTAAGCCCTTTACTCTAACCCAGCCATATTTGAAACCAGTGATAGTTTTAGTGCCCACCACATCAGCTGGCAGATTGTTTCATGGCTCCACCACCCTTTCTGTAACATAAAACTTTCTTACTTCCCCCTTGAACCCTCCTCCCCCCTTTCATTTTCCACTTGTGGCCCCGTGTTCTTGATCAGCCACTTATGCTAAATAGTTCCTCACAGTTCACCTTGCTCAATCCTTTCAGGAATTTGAAGGTCTCTATCATATCTCCCCTCTCTAGTCTGACCTCCAGTTGTTGTATCCCCAAAGGCTGCCAACAGACACAGCAGGGAAAACCTCAGAGAGGGAAAAGATTAACCTCCCGCACCAACCCCATACACAGCCAGCTGGCTGGCTGACCACTTCCTATTCCTATCCCCCTCTCCCCCTCCTGGACTTTTCCCGGGCTGGATTCTTTGTCCTGGCCAGGCCAGGCCAGGGCTCCAAGCCCCAGGGACCCAATTGTCTGGCCAAAAGTCAGGTCCATCCCCAGGCTAGAAAAGGACCTCCCCTGCTAGCCAGAGGTCAGTTTTGGACTGTGTGGCTGACAGAATGGAGAACACAAGGGTATGGACACCTAGAGGCTTACTGAAAGCTCGGGTCCATAGCTCCTTGGGACTGCTCCTCTGTGGCCAGTGGTCCAGAGGGTCTTCAGCCACAGTCGTCCTCCAGCCTGAAGGGGTCCAGCGGTCCTTCCAGGACATTCACCAGCAGCCAGTCCCATAGGGTGATTCCTCTTTGTTTTCTGCTCCATGGGCATACAGTTCTTGTTGGGGTTTCCTGGGGGCTGCCCTCAACACACTGCCTTTCCCCTCCGTTTGCTTCTTGTAGTGCCCACGGTTTAAGGGCAGCTTGTGGCCATCCTGTTTGTTGGGCTGTGGCTGTCTTTTGTGTGGTCTGGTCTGATTTCCCCTTGTTCCCTCCCACTGTGACTTTGGTCGCCTCCCTCTGCCTTTGTCTAGCCTCCTAAGCCAGTCCCTGAGTGGTGACCTTGTGGGAGGGGGGACCAGAACTAGCTGGCTACCCCCTTGCATTTTACCCCTTGGTTTTGTGTCATTTGTGTTGTCCCCAGTTTGGCCAGTTTGTTTCTTTCTTCACACTCCTCCTCTTTGTGCTCTGAGTCTTTGCCCACCCGTGGCCACATCAGGTCACCCCCCTAGGAGCTCACCCCACACACCTCTGTCCAAGGCACAGTCCCGTTCGGCGATCAATGATGGTAGGTAAAATCCCACCATTCCCTTTGTCCTGTGTTTCCTTTTGCACACCCCCGGCATGGCTTCAGCTGCTGAAGAGAGCTGCCAACCTGTGCTTGTCCTTGGGGGGGGGACTGTTTTGACTCAGACCACAGTGTGCGGCAGCAATTTGTGTCTGGGTGAGAACAAGCACCCAAATATCCAGTGTTCTGCCTTGCAGCTGCAGGACAACTAGGAGAGCCTTGGGAGGGAATGTGGCCTCTGACCAATACCACGATCACCACCAACAATTCCCATGGGCAGTGGACAGCTCAGGCCAGGCAGTGAGTGGGCCAAGAGCCCCCAAATTTGTTTTATTTGGCACCGAAGAAGCTTGGGGACATAAAATAAGGGACTAAGTGGGTCAAGTGCCACAAAAAAAGTGAAAGACAAGTGAGGAGGGAGTAAGTGGGCAGACCACCCACTAAAAGATAATAAGGGGCACAGCCCCAGGGTTTAGGGTTGGTGCAAGAATAGCACCCCAAGGAGGCAAAGGCAACCAGAGGGACAGCAAAAGGAGAGGGGAATTAGAAGGGTTAGAAGGGAACACAGCATTGTACTCGTGCCAAGAGCGCAGGAGTGGGCCAAAGGTTAAGGCCCTGTACAGTAAGACTGCAGCCTGAGCAGCCTGAGCGTGGGTATTTATAAGAGGCAGAGCTACACCTGAGCACTCTGCATAGCCCAGCAGCCACCCCCTTATACATAGGTGAAGGGTGAGAGCAAGGCCTAGGTAAATAAACCCCTCCCCTCCCCAGGTCTGCTGAGCAGAGCAGGGATCAATCAGAGATTTAAAGGCCCAGTGCACTATTTCAGACGTAGTTTCCCAGAGACCCTAGTCCATCACCAGAAGCCCTTCCCCTACCCTCCTGTTCATCCCATTCCTCCTCCTGGACTGCTTGCTGGTGGCTGGCGTAACCTGCAGATCAAGGGTGAGGTCAGGCTTGCACTGCACTGCCCGCTACCTGGACCCCGGCCTAGGTGCACCCAGTACCTTGTAAAGAAAAAAAGGTTATTATTGTACAATTGCCATTTCCAGTGTTTGGCAACATATTTCAGTGCTTTCCCCAGGTTGCACCCTGGTACGCTACTGGACCTGAAGGCTAAACTGTATGCTTTAGGGGCCTAAACAAAGAATAGCAGGGCCTAAACTGCCTGCCATGCACCCACCAATAACTGCACGTTGCACCGGGGTGGAACTTGCTTCCCTGTGCCTCAACTAGTTGGTTCCTGGACTCTTCCACCTTGGGGCTTGAACTGCTTGCCTCACCACCAACTGCGTTCTGCTACCTCAGTTCCCTTCCCTTCCCTTCTCCAGCTTGACCTGTTGCCATGGGGGAGCTAACAGACTGCCCAACTGTGGTTGTCCCACCTTATGAACTAGCTAATCGCCCTACAAGAGACTGAAACTGCCTGCACCCCTGAGTCCAGGAGCCACCTTCTTTTTGCCTGGCCAAGCCATTAGTGCCTTCTGCCCGGCCCGCCAACTACTTCTGAAGACAACGAAGACTGCAGTAGCCAGCGTAGCAATAGTTAGTTCCTCCCAGTACAGTCAGCCTAGGAGCCACTCTGCTTCATAATAGTGAGGTTGCCCTCCACAGTACGCAATTAGAAAATTGACCCATATTTATTCTGCTTCTTTGAGGTGGCCATAGCTCCCTTCTTCAGCTGGCTAGCAACTCATCAGCAGCCCTTCAGAGAACCCTCCATCGCTGCAGAAGGACATCGCCTCAACCATCCTCTATTTGTATTGCTTCCCTTGTTCCCTTCCCTGGGTCACATCTGGAAATGAGCTTCGGCTCATGCTGCTTTTCCTGGTTATCAACTTTTAAATAAATAAAATTCCATCACCTTCATCTTTAGCTCCCAGACCAGCCATCATCCTTCGTCTTCTGCATCCCCCTTCATCTTCTTCATCCTGTTGTTCTGTCTTCTTGCCAGACAACGAGACCGATTGGTCGCTAATGTACTGTATCAACCATTCAAGCTAGTTAGCCACCACCTGCTCTACACTAAACAGACTGTTCCGCCTACTGGACTGTCATACCCTAGACTAGTGTATTTCTAGTTATACTTGGCCAAGGTGATTGGGTACTGGTAAAGTTACTACTATTGGCGTCTATAGACATAGGGCACTAGGTGACCCTTTTAAAAGTATATTACCTATTAATATATTATATGTAACTGTTTATCCCTATATGCACTGCATTTAGACCTGTATAGTTGCCTTCCATCACTAGTATTGTGTTGTGCATGACAATCACTGTACTGCCTTGCCTTGTATATTGCAATAGCCTAACCCCTTATTTTTCCAGTGGAACAACTGACTGTTGCAATAAAAAGCTCTCTTGTTTTACCTGGAACCATTGTGTCTGCCTCTCCTTGACTAAAATAGATGAACCAAGCTACTAAGTGCAGTCACTACAGAGGGAGTACATGTTCACTACCTTGAGACAGTCCTCATAAGATCTGCTCTGCTGGCACTGAAATATTTTGTTTACCCTATGTTGTATTGTCTCCAGCCTGACCTCATCTTTCTTTAGGTGAGGACTCCAGAACTGGGGACAGTACTCCAGGTGGGGCATCACCAGTGATCTATAGACAGGTAGTAATACAGGTCTACCTTCTGCTGTCAGTACCCCTTCCTATACACTGCAACATCCTGTTTGCCTTATTGTAGGCCTTGTTACATGGGTTTGATTGTTTCAGGAAGTCACTGATGATGACCTCTAGGTTTCTTTCCTCAGACATTTTACCCATTTTCACACACACCCCCCACTACTCTGTCTTGAGGTTCTGTGGGGTACCTCAGGGATCAGTCCTGGGGCAAGTCCTCTTCAATATCTTCATCAGTGACACTGCAGATGGACTGGAGGGTAAGGTTTGTTTGTTCGCAGATGACTCCAAGATCTGCAACGGAGTAGATGATCCAGATGGAGTGGGCAGAATGAGACGAGATCTCGATAAACTGCAAAATGGTCAGAACAATGACAACTGGGGTTTAACTCAAAGAAGTGCAAGATCATGCACATAGGGAAGAGAAACCCTGAAGCCACCTATAGGCTGGAAGGGGAGTTGCTGGCAGTCACAAGGGAAGAAAGTGACTTGGGCATCATCATCACCGATGACCTGAAATCATCCAACACAGACCTCTAAAGCAGTAGATAAGGCTAGAGGGATGTTGGGGTGTATTAGTAGGGGTATCACAAGTCCGAAGAGGGAGGTAATAATCCCTCTTTACAAGACATTGGTTAGGCCCCATCTGGAGTACTGTGCGCAGTACTGGAGGCCACACCTTCACAAGGACATTAACCAAACTGAGGCAGTCCAGAGAAGGGCAACCAAAATGGTGCAGGGGCTGCATCAGAAAACATATGAGGACAGGTTAACTGAACTCAATATGTATACCCTACAGCAAAGGAGGGAGAGAGGTGATATGTTTGAAACATTCAAACACCTTAAGGGCATTAACAAGGTGAAAGAGTCTAACATGTTTCAATGTAAGAAAAATAGCAGGACAAGGGGACACAGCATGAGATTAGAGGGAGGCCAATTAAGGGGTAATGTGAGGAAGTTCTTTTTCAACAGAAAGGGTGGTGGATGCATGGAACGACCTGCCTCAGGAAGTGGTGGACATGAATACAGTGCAGGGCTTCAAACAGGCATGGGATAGGCATAAGGGAGCAATACAGATGAGTATGAATAGATAGGCCATTGACAGAGCAAAGGCCAATGGCACATTCATAAGGTAGAAAAAGAAATGGACAGACTGGATGGGCCTTGTGGTCCTTATCCGCCGTCAACTTCTATGCTTCTATGTTTGTTCTCTGTGTGTATCATCTTGCACATTTTGGCACTGAACTTCAAATGCCAAACCTTTGACCACCTTGCCAGCCTTTCCAAATCTCTCTATGTCTCCCTAACCCCCTCCTCATTGACTACCCTGCACAGAGCATAGCGTTGTCTGTGAAGAAACACATCTTGCCCTGGATTCTTTCTCCCATGTCGCGATGAACATACTGAAAAGGACTGGACCCAGACCCACTACACAGAAATGTAGAAATTGATAGCAGATAAGGACCACTTGGCCTACCTAGTCTGCCTATTTTCCCTACTTACTGTAATACCACAGAACCTGATTCATCTTTGGCTTTATGTACCCTTTCCTAACCACTAAGGTTCCCTTATGCCTATCCCATGCATTTTTGAATTCCATTACCATTTTTGCCTCCATCACCTCCGCTGGGAGGCTGTACCATGCATCCACCACCCTTTCAGTGAATAAGTACTTTCTCACATTTTCCCCTGAGTCTACCCTCAATATTCTTTGGAAACCAGGTAAGGCCCACTAGGAGCAAGTACGTGTTTTCAGGGGTGACCCAGGAGTACTGGGAAGGTTAAGTGACTTGCTCAGGGTCACAGATTGTGCAAGTGGAGCTTGTGGGAATTAAACCCAGGTCTGCAGGATATACCAAGTCTGACACTTGGCCAGCTGGTTATGATTATTGTATGACATTAGTATTTTCAATACATGGTCTGTGTATGACAGTTCTGCGTGTGAGGAATTTGGCCCCTTTAAATTATAACGTGTCAGCAGCTGAAATCACAGGATGTATTACACTGACCAGGAGATCTCTGTAATGTAATTTACTTCCTCAAGAAATTGCATTTTATGGCCTTATTGTGACCTCGTGCTTTTGAAGTTGAAAATTAAATATACAATTTATTACATCAGGAAAGGACATCATTTAGCTGATTCCTGTTCGCTATCTCACACATGAGTGATGGACTGCAGGGTTGTAAACCTCAAAGGAACTGGTTGATCAAAGACTCATAATTTGGGAAATGTTTTTTTTGCTGATGTCACATTATTTAACAATCCTCCTGGTAGGAAATCATTTTTGCAATGTTATATTCTAAAAGGAGGAGCTAGATGACTCACAGAAGAGGTGTGGAGACACAGAGTTTAAACTGGTACTTATGTCTGAAATGTAGGTTATATTTTTTTGGGACTCCAAGAGAAAACAGTTCTCTGACCTAACCAGAGCACTTTCAGAGGTAATACCTTAGATAGCAAAGATCTAAATGTATTGTGGTAGGAGTTCACTTTGTAATTTTCCCTTGTTCTTTTATGTGATTGTGAGCTCTTTGATATATTGTTCTGTGTTTATATTTTTCATATTTTTATCATGTTTTAGTAAAGAACCTATTCTTTGAAAGACTGCCTGGGTGTCTGTCAGTTCTTTTTGCATGTGACGTATAGGTTGTTAAGTCTGACAAAACTGTTCAACAGCTTGATGGTGTTACTGAGCTTGAGTAAAAAGGGAAGAATATACCTAAGGTCTCTTACAGAGTTAAAAGGGTTCATGTTGGATACCTGGTTAGGTGCTCTTAGGGACAGATATACTGCATTCCCCCAAAGAGAATATTATCTGAGCCTGTACATTTGGGTCCGCTAGCATGAGGTTCACAGTTTGAATCCCCCAGAACTTGAGGCTAAAGGTGATTCAGACCCAAAAGCAGACAGAAGGGTTACCCTGTCTGTTACCTGTTCACACTATTGTGCTCTTTAGTTGGCACTGTGGGAGCAGAGGGCCTGACCTGCAGAGTGTGTTTGTGACAGATTTGGTTGGTAGCAGTGGAATAAATTTGATAACACAAGCTTTAACTGTTTAGTGTGTCAGTTTACTACTGTACAGCTCACTTGCAAAATAAGGCAGTGATTTATTTTTAAAAGAGAAAACAGAACTATGTTACTTTGCTTACAGCCAAAGTTCCTACCTGTTTTATTTTTATTTTCTAAGTGTAAGTTATAGTAGCCATAGTTAAGAAAGAAGATGGCTTCCAACTACAGTGAGCACACTGCAGACTACCTGAAGCAGTTGTGCAAGGAGAGAGAAGTCCTGCATTAGGAGAGCCACCAAGCAGAACCTCATGGATGCTCTGATGGACGCTGATGCCCAGAGTGTTGAGTCACAGACTGTGACTGTAAAGGACTAAACCTTGGACGTGGAGGGGGGCCAGTGGCCAGTGCAGTGTCCAGATCCAGTGAGGAGGACAGCAGGGCCAGTGCAAGCCCTGGGCCACAGCAGCAGGGGAAGGACACCAGCATTCTGGAGCCAGAAGCAATCAGGCTGCAAACTGAGTTGCGCAGAATGGAGCTGGAGTTCCAGAGAGAGGCTGAGTGGGAATGGTGAGAAGCGGAGTGAGAGAAACGAGCTGCAGTGGAGAAGAGGGACCGAGAACAGAGAGAGGCTGAGTGAGATAAGTGAGCCACAAAGGAGACGAGGGAGCGAGAACAGTGAGAAGCTAAACGGGAACAGCAAGAGGTGGACTGTGAAGAGTGTGAACACCCGGAGGTGACATGAACTGGAGAAGCTATGGCTCCAACCACCAGCACCAGAGCAGGTAAGTGGCTTGGGTTTAACTGGAACTACAGGATAGGGTTACACATTAAATTCCAAATTGATAGCTGAATTTAAAGAGGGGGGAGGATATGGATACCTTTTTTAAATTCCTTTGAAAATGTTTGTATTCAGACAAAGATTCCTAGAGGGTCCTGTAGCTTCCAGCTATCCCCACTACATACCCGAAAAACTTGGGATGTGTTGGGTCAAGTAGACAATGAGGACAGCAATGATTACAGCAAACTTAAAGCTGCACTTTTAAAAAAAGTTTGATTTAATTGCAGAAGCATACAGAGCTAAATTCCATAAGCGCAGGAGAAGCCCTGACATGAGCTATGAGGAGCTAGCCACAAAACAACATCAATACTTAAAACATTGGTGGGAAGGAACTGAAGCAAATTCTGTAAATAAAACTGAAAATGCTATATTGTTAGAGCACTTTTTGGGGCATGCCCAACAGAGTAGAAAACCTGACTGGAGGACCAAGATCCCAAAACAGTGCAAGAGGCTGCTGAAATTTTTCGGACCGCTATGCCAAGAGCTGACCTGCTATGAGAGCGAATGGGGTGGGTGTGGCAGCGCAGAAAGGGAAAAGCATACCTTCAGAGCAGTTAAAACCCTCACTGCCTCCACCAAAACCAGTTAGCCCCAGGTTTCAAAGAAAAGATTTTTCTGAGAAAAGAAACAAATGTTGGGTTTGCAAAGAAACTGGGCATATTGCCAGACAGTGTCCCAAAAGGATGAGCAATACGCGCAAAATGGAGCTAGGAAAGAAGTGGGTTGTTTGTGTGTCCCTGGAAGCATGCCAGTGAACATGAGGGAACACATGCACCCAGTCACGGTGAATGGTGTACAGACACAAGGGTTAAGAGAAACAGGGGCATCCTGGCGTTGGTAAAAGGGGATCTGGTAGAGCCTGGTCAGCTTATACCCAATAAATTTGTTACTGTACAAGGATTCACTGGGAAGGAGACAACATTGCCACTCACTAGTGTTCTTCTAGACTGGGGTGAAATAGGGGGAACTGTGCAACAGGTGGCTGTAGCCAAAACTTTAGCAGTTGACTTCATCCTTGGCAACCATCTCAAATGGGATGGTGTATGCAGTTACCCGTAGCCAAGTGGCAAGGGAAAATTGTAGTTCCCTTGACCCCATTGAAGCCACTGTATAAACCACTGGGAGGCTGGTTCCCCAATCTGTGTCTCCTGATATGGAGACTAATGAAAAGGGGGTAGAAATGTTCCCAGTAGCAGTTAACCAAACAGCTATGAAGGGTTATTCCATAGAAGGAGGGATGACCCTTTGTCAGAGGGTTAGGGATGACAGTGATCCTGAATGCCCTGATGCTAGAGCTAAGAACCCTAGTTTAGAGACTGAAGGGGACATGTCCCATGCCTTGGAAATATGCAAGGAGTTTGCAGCTGCTCAGAAAAGTGACCCTAGTCTAGAGAAGCTGAGGGTTTGGGCAGACTCTGATGGAGCACAGGGAGGTGATGGGAAATATAAAGTTTATTGGGAAAATGGACTGATGTATACACAGGATGCTAAGACAGAGGGAAGGGTGATAGGCAGCTTGTCATTCCCCAGGGGTACCGTGAGCAGTTGCTCAACATTGCTCATGATATTCCCTTGTCTGGTCATCTGGGAATCATGCACAGTATGCAGAAGTTGGCCTAGAATTTCTATTGGGCCCAACTTCACCCAGCAGTTGAAGGAGTATTGCAGGTCTTGTCACCAGTGCCAAGAAATAAGGAAGGAAGGTAAGAAAACCCAAACCACCCTAATTCCATTGCCCATAGTGGAGAAACTATTCCAGAGGGTGGGAATGGATATTGTGTGGCCTTTAAATACCCCCAGCTCCTCCAGGAAGAGGTTCATCCTGACTGTGGTGGATTATACCACCCAGTATCCAGAGGCAGTCACCCTATCCTCACTGAGGACAGACAAAGTGGCAGATGCCATACTAGGGATTTTCTCCCCTGTTGGGTTTCTGCAAGAGGTTATCACCAATTGAGGGGGTTCCTTCATGTCGGACCTGATGAAATATTTATGGGAGAAGTGTGGGGTGGTGCAGAGATGCACACGACATCTTATCACTCGCAAGCCAATGGGCTTGTGGAAAGATTTAACAGCACCCTGAAGTCAATGCTCCAAGCATTTGCTGAACAGCATGAGAGGGACTGGGAGAAATACCTTCTCCACCTGTTGTTTGCATACAGGGAGGTGCCCCAAGAGATGACAGGTTTTTCCCCTTTGAGCTCTTATATGGACGCTGGGTATGTGGGCCCCTAGACTTCATCTGGGAAGACTGGGAAGGCAAGCATGCCACCCAGGGAACTCCCATAGAGGATTATGTCCTTAGGTTTAGGGAAAGGCTGAAGGAGCTTGTGGGAACAGCCCAGAGCAACCTGGCAGCTGCCCAACAGAAACAAAAAGTGTGGTACGACTGCAGAGTCAGAGCTCGCTCATACACAGTGAGTCAGGAAGTCATGGTCCTTATCCCGGTCCAGAAAGATAAGCTGCAGGCTGAGTGAGCAGGAACGTACAATGTAGTTTGAAAGGTAAATGACGTGAACTATATCATGGAGTTACCTGACAGAAGATATTCAAAAGAATGTTCCATGTCAACATGATAAAGCCATATGCTAATAGGGCTGACATGGTGTTTGCAGTTTGTAGTCTTGGGGAGGGAACAGATGAAAAAGAACCCCTTCTAGACTTGCTGGAAGAAAGCAAGAGGGAGTCCTCTGTGGAGACAGTTAAATTGTCACCCAGCTGGCCCTGAACAAGATCCAGGAAGTAAAAGAGGTTTTAGCAGACTTTGCCTCACTGTTTAGTGCCAAGCCTGGACTAACCCCCTTAGCAACGCACAATGTGAAGACAGGGACACAGACACCCATACGGCAGACAGCCTATCAGGTGTCAGAGGCTGTCCAAAATGACATTAGGAGGGAGGTGGAGGAAATGCTGGATTTAGGGGTAATCCAGAGATCCCACAGCCTCTGGGCCTCACCCATAGTCCATGTGCCCAAGCCAGATGGCTCTACTTGTTTTTGTGTGGACTATCGTGGACTGAATGCAGTCAAAAAGTCCGATGCCCACCCGATGCCCCAGATGGACAAAGACCTGGACAAGTTGGAATGGGCGACCTACCTTACAACTACTGACCTGACAAAGGGGTACTGGCAGGTAGAGTTAACTGACAGAGCTAGGGAGAGGTTGGCCTTCATCATTCCGATAAGCTTATTTGAATTTAAAGTAATGTCTTTCGGAATGAAGAATGCCCCAGCCACTTTACAAAGTTTGGTGAACCAGGTGTTATATGATGCTGAGGCGTATGCTGTGACATACCTGGATGACATTGCCATCTTTAGTGCCAGCTAGGAGGAACACCTCTCCCACCTTAGGGAAGTGCTGGGAAGGATACAGAGGGCTAGGCTCACTGTCAAAGCTGAGAAGTGCCAGGTGGCCATGGCCGAAGTGGCATACCTCAGGCATGTTGTAGGCTGGGGACAGCTCCATCCTAACCAAGTAAAAATAGAGATGATCCAGGCATGGCCCAGATCCAAAATGCAGATGCTTGTTAGGAGTTTTCTAGGGACCACAGGGTACTATAGGAAATTTGTACCCAATTACAGTGCCCTGGCTGCTCCCCTATCTGACCCGGTAAAGGAACAGATTCCTAAAAAAATTACCTGGAACCAGCCTGTGAAAAAACCTTTACCAGACTGAAGGAGGCACTGTGCAGTGCTCCTGTATTGACAAGTCCTGACTATAGCAGACCCTTTATATTCCAGACTGGCGTCTCCAACGTGGGTATTGGGGCAATACTGAGTCAGACATCCAACCAAGGGAAAGCTCACCCCGTAGTGTACCTGAGTAAACAGTTACTTCCCAGGGAGCAGGCTTACTCTACTGTGCAAAAAAAGTGTATTGCCATAGTATGGGCCCTAAAGAAGTTAGAGCCATACTTATATGGGCAGAATTTTGAGGTGAAAACTGACCACAACCCCCTGGTTTGGCTGACACAAATGGAAAAAACTAATGGTAGACTATTAAGATGGAATCTTGCCTTGCAAGGGTATGACATGACGATCTAACACAGGGCTGGAGCAACTGAGCAGAACACAAATGCGTCTATATGAGGAGTAAACTGACTTAGGGAGCTCATCCCATGCCGGGGATAGAGACCCCAAATTCAGTCTAGGTGGGGAGGATTGTGACATTCGGCCAGCTGGTTATGATTATTGTGTGATATTGGTATTATAAATACATGGTCTGTGTATGACATTTCAGTGTGTGAGGAATTTGGTCCTTTTAAATTACAAAAATAGGAAGTTGCTATATTCTTATATGAATACTAGCTGTCATAATAGAGTAAAAATTGTAGGACCAATTATTGAGGATAAACATGAGATATATGATGATAGCATTGTTGCCAATAAATTTAATAAGCATTTCTGTTCTGTATTTTCCCATCCATCTGTATAATTCTTGCCAAAACTTCCAAGATCTGGAGAGATCTTCTTTTCTGAGGAAGAAATAATCAATCTTTTAGTCCAACTAGATAACACTTCAAGTCCAGGCCAGATGGTACTAATACCATTATATTAAAAAAAAAGCGGACAGGCAGTTGGCTTATCCACTTTCTCTACTTTTTAATTATTCATTAAGGGAAGGTTATGTCCCCGATGACTGGAAAAGTGAATTGGCAGTGCCTATTCATAAAACAGGTAGTATGGGAAGGGTGGAAAATGACAGGCCTATTAGCCTTGCATCCCACTGTTGCAAATTAATGAACCATCTTATTAAAAATAATCTAGAATTACATTTAGAAAGTACAGAACAGATTGATATAAAACAACATGGTTTTATGAAAGGACAGTCATGTACCACTAATCTGACTGCTTTTTATAATAACATCAGTAAAAATCTTGATAGAGGCTGTCCTTCAGGTGTAATACTGCTTGATTTCTTCAAAGCTTTTGATAGAGTAGTTCATGAAAAATTGATTAATAAGCTTATTAATTTACAGATTAATAGATTACTCATTAGATGGATTTTTAATTGGTTATTAGATAGAAAACAAAAAGTATATATCAATGGTATTACCTCTGAAGAAGGGTTAGAGAGTTGTGGAGTTCATCAGGGCTCTGTGCTTGGACCTATCTTGTTTGGTATCTATGTTCAAGCTTTGAACAATGGTAGCCAAACCTGTATAAGCAAGTTTGCTGATGATACCAAACTGGCTGGTGAGGTTGACACCATTCACAAACATTTTCGGTTGAATTCAGATTTGGCCAAAATCGAAATCTGGGCTAAGGAAAATGCTATGAAGTTTAACATTGAAAAATGTGTGGTGTTTCATGTTGGGAAAAACAATCCTGGATATACTTATATCCTGGACCAAACTATTTTGAAATCAGTCACTTGTGTTAAAGACTTAGGTATAGCTGTTAATGATTCCATTTCCTCTGATAGCCACTGTATGAAAATTGCAAAAACAACACAGTCCTTTTTAATTAGGATTATGCATACATTTGTCAACAAAACTGAACAACTCATTTTACCCCTATATAAAACCTATGTGCGATCTATTTTAGATTATGGCTCACAATTTTGGATGCCTTATTTAAAAAAAGACATTAAGATTCAGGAAGGGGTCCAGAAAACTATAACTAGATATATCCCTGACTAAAAACACTGGATTATTATACAAGATTAAATGAATCTGGATTACACTCTTTAGAAGCACAAAGGCAAAGAGGAGACTTGTTGTTGCTATATAGGCTATCTCATAGTGCTTTTGGCATTAAGGAATTTAATTTGCAATATAGCAACACAAGGAATAATCTACGGTCACACAACAAGAAAATCATAGTTGAGGCTCAGAAACAGTTAAGAGGGGCCATTATTTTACAATTAAAACACCTCTCTTATGGAATAGACTGCCCTAGTCTGCAGTTGAATGTAATAGCTTTGTTTCTTTCAATAATTATCTTGACAGAACATATTATAATAATCATAAGTTGGTATGATTAACCCACATATGCGGGAGACATATAATATGGGACTATTGGCTCCCATATGTCTTTAAAAAACCTAGTAAGGTGTCAGCAGCTGAAATCACAGGATATATTACACTGACCTAAAGAACCATTTAACACAGGAATCTCAATGTGTCTGCCATCACTAGCACCTAGCAAAGGCATTTCCTACCATCTGCCCTTCTGCCAAACAGATCTCTCTCTCTCTCTCTCTCTCTCCTCTCTCTCTCTCTCTTTCTGACACACTGCACTTGGGGCTCAACCCCCGTCTCTACAGCACTTCTATGCGCTAACCCCTTTGTGTTGCTGACAACTAACAGGATCCCTGTTGGGCACAGTTATTTAGTCTGTTCCTGTATATATCTGACTATGTTTGCTTATTCCAGTTTTAGTTTTCACTGTATTTTTTGCATTCCTTTGTCTAACAACCAAATGTACCTAAATGTTCTCATTCTGATTTTATTGCCTTGTTTGCCTCAATCCTCTGTATAATCACTCACTTGTACTAAATATACTAACGAGGAACCTATATAAAGAGCTCTGAGCTCAAATGGTTAATCTAAGATCTGAAATAAATAAATAAATAAATAAATAAATAAATAAATAAACTGACCAGGAGATCTCTGTAATGTAATTAACTTCCTTGAGAAATTGCATTTTATGGCCTTTTTATGACCTCATCTTTTGAAGTTGGAAACTAAATATACATTTTATTACATCAGGAAAGGACATCATTTAGCTGATTCCTGTTGGCTATCTCACACCTGGGGATGGACTGCAGGGTTGTAAACCTCAAAGCAACTGACTGATCAAAGACTCATGATTTGTGAATTTTTTTTGCTGATGTCACATTATTTAACATACCTCCTGGTAAGAAATCATTTTCATAATTTTATATTCTAAAAGAAGGAGCTAGATGATTCACAGAAGGGGTGTGAAGACATAGAGTTTAAACTGATACTTGTGTCTGAAATGTAGGTCATATTTTTTGGGACTACGAGAGAAAACAGTTCTCTGATCTAACTAAAGCACTTCCAGAGGTAATACCATAGACAGCAAAGATCTAAATGTATTGTGGTAGGAGTTTTGCTTTGTAATTTTCCCTTGTTCTTTCATGTGATTGTGAGCTCTTTGATATATTGTTCTGTGTTTATATTATTCATATTTTTATCATGTTTTAGTAAAGAACCTTTTCTTTGAAAGACTGCCTGGGCGTCTGTCAGTTCTTTTTGCGTGTGACGTATAGGTGGTTAAGTCTGACAAAACTGTTCAACAGCTTGATGGTGTTACTGAGCTTGAGTAAAAAGGGTAAGGTCTCTTACAGAGTTAAAAGGGTTCATTTTGGATACCTGGTTAGGTGCCCTTAGGCGACAGATATATTGCATCCCCCAAAGAGAATATTATCTGAGCCTGTACATTTGGGTATGCTAGCATAAGGTTCACAGTTTGAATCCCCCCAGAACTTGAGACTAAAGGTGATTCAGACCCAAAAGCAGACAGGAAGATTACCCTGTAAGTTACCTGTTCATACTATTGCACACTGAGGTTGGCACTGTGGGAGCAGAGGGCCTTACCTGGGGAGTGTGTTTGTGACACCAAGCTCATTCACAGTTTATTACTCTAACCTCTAGGCTGTACTGCCAGCAATTGTTGTGGCACCCCACTGGTGATGTCCCTCATTTCTGATTTGACTCTTTTAATCACAGCCCTCTGTTGTCTCCCTTCCAACCAGTTTCTCACCCATCTAACTGTGTCCTTCACTGTAGCCAGCTCCTCTAGCTTCTTTAGTTTAGTTTATCATATTCAGAAAACCATTGAGCTAAACTAGCCCCTTTCAAAGGTGTCAATGTCATTTTCAGATGGTCAATTTACATTTATTCAATTTTAACAACTTTCTGTATCCCCCCGCCACCCCCATGTCTAGGGATTTGATGGTGGAAGTCTGGGGGAGGGGAGGTGGCACATACAGCAGAAGAAAACACAAACCTGGTCATCCTCATGCTCCAGGCCATGCTGGAAGCAGGTTGCCCTCTAACATCTGGGTGATGAGCTGCAGAGGCAAAATCTTGTTAGCAGCAAAATAACTCATCCAAAACAAAGGAGGCAACAAATGAAATATAGAAACAATGGATCCCTTTTAATAAACAGTTAATTCAAAACAGGAACAGGAACTCCATGGAGCAGTGCAACACACAAATGAGTTTGTTCTGGATCATGCAGGTCACATCTGAACATGGATCACTCAAGACACTGGAGGTCATCTCTGAGCATTTGAGTCCAGGCAGCTAACTCTTGAGCTACAAAGCCACAGTTCAGTACAGGCAGCATAAAAACATAACTGAATCAGGCTTTTACCTACAGCTTTTACCTCACAGACTGGCAGCAAATCTCCTGACTCCCTCTCTCAATCTCTATCAATGGCTGTGGGGACCTCTAGGACAGACTTATCCAAATCAAGGCCACCCTCCAACTCTCTGCTCATCTTAACTTCGGCTCAGGCAGGCGATTAACCCCAGGCAGCATGGATGAATGTCCCCACCTGGTATGCCCCACATACGGTGACACCAACATAGCGAACTACAACCCTGTCAGCAAAATCAACACTGTGTCAACAGGTCGCTGTGTTGGTGTGCCTGAGGGACACACTGTCTCCCGGTCCAGCACCCCAGCCATGAATCAGCTATGACTGGAGTTGATAATCCTAAAGACGTTGTGGTGGGGGACAGAAACCTCCACATGGGGGGGTTCAGGGGTCAAAGCCCCCCAATAAAAAAAATGGAGCGGGAGACACATAGAAATCATGTTAACTGCAACTTGCAGTCCACATGATTCCTGTTGGTGAGATGCAGATTGACAAAAGGGTTGTCGAACCAGCATCGTAGAGCCTCCCCACCTGGTTCACAACCCAGAACTGGGTGGGCATTTTAACCTCAAGCAGTCTATAACTTGGGGAAGTCTGGGACCAGGGGCAGTGCCAGGACCCCCGGATCCCACTATCCCCATTACCTCACACAGCTTTAGGTTCCTTCCTCTGTTCTCTCACTCCCCCCTTTCTCTTGATCCATGCTTGCACTTCTGTCATGGGTCCCTCTCTGACAGAATCCCATCTCTGATGGCCACCACAGACTCCCACTACATACATAGACCTGGAGCACCCCTCCCAAGGCTTGTCCCTTCTTTCTCAGTTGGTGGGGCCTTAATCCACAAAGTTTCCCCAAAGTTCAACCTCCTCCAACTATGGTTGCCACCATGTCCCTTAGCCCTCCAACTCAGATGGCACACAGGAAAAAAAAATCAACTGTCTCCTGGCCAAGCCAGCAATTTCCCCCATTCAGTCCTCTCCACACCTCTCTCTCTCTCTCTCTCACTTTCTAATGTCCCTCCTTTCCCCATGCTTCCCACTTTTATTCTCCAATGACTCCTCCTCCCCATAATGCAAAACTCCCACTCTCCCCAAGAAGCTATTTACAAAATGTGCCTCCCTCTGTGTACCCAGCACTTGAACTACCCCCAGAAGATGGAACACAGCTCCTTTAACATTTTCCCTAAGCGGCCACGCATGCACTGCAGCATGGACCACCATAACTACATTATTTTTATTTTTTTTTCAAACCTAGAGCTTGTCCAGTCCCCCAGAATTTGAACTGCACCTGGAGGCATGGAAACACCATCTCAGTGCTCAGACTGAACTGCCACAGGCCGAAACACCAGGATCTATGTGGCTGAAACCACAATGCACCAGAAGGGCACCAGACCCAACCCCCCCCCCAGACTTCCAAGCAAAATGCCATGGGGAGCAGGGAGCCATAGCACCTTTAGGTAAGCCCATTTGGGGGTTACAATTCTGTGAGGTACCAAGTAGAAGACATCAACATATCGTCGCGAAGGCATTATGCCACATGCAAATTCAGTTGCTAATACAGCATGATTTCTTACATGCGGCATAATTCTTTCTTTTATAGAGGATCTACACCTGCACCCCCTGTTAAGGGGGCTGCACCCCCAAACCCCCTAATAACGATTCTCAACTCTGGGGGGGGGTTCAACATGAAATCACCCAAATGGAAAAAAAAATTAAAGTTTCTGGGACCGGGAATCAAACTTGGTCCCAGACGCACCACATGGGTTCTTTGCTGCAGTGGCTCAGTCCATTGAGCCATGGCAGCTGCTCGGTGGAACCCCATCCCAACAGAAGTCTTATCTTCTCCCTGGGATAGTGCAAGTGGTGCACTATTGCGTACTGCTGTATTTGCTGTATTGCACCACTCGCTGTCTCGTACAGTGCTATTCTGGGTTAGCACTAATGTTGTATGCTATTAAGCGTACAACATTATGACCCAGTAGGCAAGTAGAAAGCCTTGCTGAAATTGAAGTATGGTAAATCCAAAACATGGCCCTTATCCAGAACCCTCTTTACGCAGTCAAGGAATATTATCAGGTTGGTCTGACAAGACCTCTCTGGAACTAACCCATGTTGTTTATTATCTTACATTCCAAGTAGTTCACAAGGTCCTCTTTGGCTAGTGTCTCCATCAGTTTACCCACAATAGAGGTAATACTAACAGATCTGTAGTCACCCGGTTGCTCCTTGTCCCCTCCCATTAAGCAGCAGGACTAGGTCTGCTACCCTCCATTCCTTTGGAACTACCCCTCAAGTTGCAAGTGCAAATCAGTTTATTGTGACATGATGTGCCCAGACAACACCTTACGGCACCAGCAATGGGGTCTTTGTCAGGGGCGGGTCTCACCTTTCCACAGAGCTTAGTGTCATCTATGAAGAGATGTATCTTGCCCTGGAGTCATTCTCCCATGTCAGTGATGAACATATTGATAAGGACTGGACCCAGGACAATTGTTTTGGCACCTCACTGGTGGTGTCCCTCTCTTCTGATTTGGCTCTGTTAATCACAACCCTCTGCTATCTCCTTTTCAAACAGTTTTTCACACATATAACTGTGTCCTTCATTACCCCCAGTGCCTCTACCTTCTTTAACAACCTTCTGTGAGGCACCAAGTAGACAGCCTTGCTGAAACTGAAGTTTGGTAAATCAAAGCATGGCCCTTATCCACAACCCTCTTTACCCAGTCAAGGAGTATTGTCAGGTTGATCTATCAAGATCTCCCTGCAACAAACCCATGTTGTTTATTATCCTGGAGTCCATTGCTCTCCAAGTAGTTCACAATATCCTCTTTGACTGGTGTATCCATCGGTTTACCCACAATAGAGGTAAGACTAACAGATCTGTAGTCACCCGGTTGCTCCTTGTCCCTTCCCATTAAGCAGCAGGTCTAGGTCTGCTACCCTCCATTCCTTTGGAACTACTCCTATCTGTATTGAGCTGCTACGCAGGCCTACCAGGGGTTCAGCTGGTGCCATTGCCAATTCCATGAGCACCCTCAGATGAATCCCATCTGGCCCTGGAGCCTTATCTATCTTTAAGGCTGCTAACGCTTTCTGAACCCTTTCACTGGTAAATACTTGCTGTCTTATCTCTGGGATCCTACTTACAACTGCCTTAATGCCACACTGTAGCAGAAGCCATCTTTCTTCCCTTGTGAATGCAGAGCAGAAGTAGTCACTAAAAATGGCTGCTTTCTGCCCATTCTCCACAATTACCCCACCTCCCTCTGTTAACCTGACAATTCCTCCTCTGTTCTTTCTCTTTTCCCCAATATGTCTAAATAATGTTTTTTTCCCCCTCCCTTGATCCCCTCCGCCATATGCAGCTCTGTGTCTGCCTTTGTTTCTCTGACCACCCTCTTAGTTTCCCTTGTTCCCATTTGGTACTCTTCCCATTCTTCCTTGCCTTGTTTTTTCTTGTACCTGGTGAATGCCTTCTTTTTGACTCTCACTGCTTCCCTGACCTTTCCTGAGAGCCATATTGGTCTTTTTCTCATACATGTTTCCTCTGATTACCATTCTCATGCAAGACTTTGTAGCCTCAGAAGTGGCTCCCTTGATTGCCACCTGCCTTTCCTCTGCATCTCTGATGCTGTCCACTCCAACTGACTTGTCCCAGAACAGCTCTCTCATCCAGCTGAAGTCTGCCCTTTTGAAATCTAGGACTTTAGCTGTTGGGGGCTTATTTGTTCAAAGGACCAGGTCAAACCATATAGCGTTGTGGTTGCTGGGCCCTAGTGACTCCCTACCCTCACTCCTCCTACCACTTCCAAGTTGGTGAGCACATCGAGAATGGAAGCATGCCAAGTGAGTTCTTTAAGCAGTTGCACTGGCAGGCAGTCATACAATGTATCCATCAGGGCCTAACTTCTGAAGCTCCTGTCAGCTGGAATGACTCAATTAATATCTGGCAGGTTTAGATCTACCACCACCACCATTTCCCCCATTGCCACTCTATTTTGTTGTTCTTCCAGTACCTCCTTATCTCTCTCTCTCTCTCTCTCTCTCTCTCTCTCTCTCTCTCTTTTCCACCTGTTCTGGAGGTCTAGATCACCCTTATCCATATGTAACCCCCCTGCAAATGGGGGTTCCCAAAAGTCTTCCAGGAGCTTGCCTGAATGCTCCAAGTCTGGGCGGCGTTCGGTGTTCGAGCTGTTTAAATGTGGTTCCAAGTGAGTGCTATTTGAGCCTTCACGTACTGTCTCTTTCAGAGATGTCTCCTTGCAGACTTAATTAGTTTGTATGGGAGGACTGTGTATTTAATGCTCAAATCCCACCCGAGCTGCTGCCAATTTGCTCCGTTTCTGCCGTCACTACATGTGCAGAGGGAGCCTTGTTGAAAGATATAACTGCCAGAAATCATTTAGAGTGACTGAGAAAATGTAGTTTGTCTAACCTGTGTTTATTTCAGCATGGACTGTTTCAGTGTAGCTCTTTCATTCTGGTCCTGAATCTGAATTGCTGACCTGGACCAATCAGGATGATAGGGAGGCCTTAAAATGGAGCCTGTGGATGAACTGGAACTTGGACTCTCAATTTTGAGCCAGCCACAAAGGGATTGTATGAGCAGTGACTCTGGGAAATGTGGTTTTGACCGTGGCGCTTTTTTTCACCAACAGAGGGAGTCTTATTGTGAGTGACAGCCAAACCAGCCAACAGAATGGTGTGGAGCTAAAGGAAATGCCCTGCTCTGTGACTGGAAAGATCAGATCAGGTGTAACAGTGAAGAGAGAAGGAGCTCTGTGCTTCTGCGGTGTATAGTTTCACACAGGAAGCGCATGTGAGGCCCTGAGGTTCGGCCTGCAGCCGTTGTAAGCGCTAGTTTGGACTGAATCCAACTTGTAAGGAGAAAGAAGGAAGTCTGAAAGGTAGAAACCAGGCTAACCCTGTAGAAGACTGGAGAAATTGTTGAATCACACTCGGTCTGTCAGGAACTGAAGCTGCTGTGTGTGCTCCCGGGTATTTTGCAGTAATTGCAATCGGGATCGAGGAGCAGCCTGCCTGGTATAGTACTTTCCTTTTACATATGAATGTGCATATTGCTTGTGGGGAATCGCTATTTCCAATCCCTTGTGCTGTGTGTTGAAGCTGGAAGCAAACCCCAGTCTCGGACTAAATCCATTTGCTATCTACTGCAGTGGGGTCCAGTCACAAGGACCTTGTCTCCATGTCCTGTTGTTCTGGCAACCCAGAAGAACATCCACCATCCGGTTCTCAGCTTGGGTACTGTGAGTACAAATCAGGGTATTCCCCTGCAGCCTGTTTTCAATTACAAGTGTGTCATGTAATTATTGTTGTTTCACTTCTTCATGGACTGAGCCATCCAGCTCCGGATTACAACTGGGTGTTGTGCATATATTTTTTCTTCTACAGGCCCGATCCATCTGAACCTGCCCGGCCAACCAGATAGCATTCTAGCTAACCCCAACCTAGGTACCCAGAGTATGACTTTTCAGACCCTGTATGTGTGCACAGTACTGTGATTTAATTCTGCCAATTAACCTGATCTCCCCCTCCTGTGTTTTATTCCCCATAAATAAACCTGATTTGATGTCATTAAACTTTAAATTGTTTAAAGTGTCAGTACCTACATCATCAAGCATTGTATTGGTTTGTGTATGTTGATTAACCTTATTTTACAGTGGGTCCCCAGAGGCGAACCTCAGAATCAGTCTCGAGGGTACGTGGTACTTTATGAATGAACAGTGTGTACATGTGGGGTTTTGGGACTGTAACTTCTGTGCATTGTGTGAGCCACTAGAGGGAATAAAAGGGGGTTTCAGTGTCCCAGAGGGCTGTGACCAAGCTAGACTAACCACTACAAACCCTGACCTCTGGGTGGAGGCACCCGCTATAGAACCTAGGCCCCTCAATCTGTCAGTAGTCAAGCAGGCAGGGGTAGTAGCCCTTGGGATAACGCCACTTGGGGATTACATCTTGGAGACTCACTGCTGGGATTTTGTGTCCTCTAGTGGCTACATTTATGAACCACTGTTAAAAAAATAAATGGGTACCCCGACAGAAGTGGCTGTGCACCGGTTGGTGGAGTGGTGTACTGGGGAGGAGATTGACCCCCAAAATACTATGCTTATCCTGGACATCCCCCTGGGTATCAATACGGACACTGTATAAGGAGCACTTTCCAAGGTGGAAGGTTTACAAAACCCTGTGGTGGTGGGTCAACATGCTGATCTGCTCACCCACACTTTCATGCCCCTAGTAGAGTATAAGGACCCCATAGATAGCTCCAAAGTGCCACAGGCTAGTACCCCAGAGGGAGCCCTCACTGCCTGGAGAGTGATAACTAAGAACAGTAGAGACTGGGGGGGGGGGAATGAGCCCCTTACACTATCTGCAACTTTTGAGGAGAAATTTGCTAAATTTTTGCTGGAGGAAGGGAAAACTGTGAAGGATTTAAAGAAACTATTATTGCCACCTGAGAACGTTCCTCTACCAACACCTTCTCCCCCCCCCCAGCACCCGCTATTGCCCCTATGTCTGTACCTGCCGATAGTCATGACTCTTACTACAGGCTGAAAATTTTCTCTGGCACCCTCCCCACCCCACAAGGGGAGGATGACTGGGAGACCTGGATAGACTATGTTGCCCCTCAAGTGCTAGAATGGCAATGCTCAGAAGCAGAAAAGCAAAAGAGGTTAAGTGAGAGCCTCCGAGGTCCTTCCCTGGCTACCATCCATGCCTAATGGGCCAGTAACCCTGAAGCGACTGCACAGGACTATCTTGAGGCCTTGGAGAATGTGTATGGGAGCCCAGATTCTGATGAGGACCTGTGGTGGAGAGTAAGAAATGCACAACAGTACCAAGGGGAGTTGTTGTCTGTGTACATATCTCGGCTGGAAAAATTATTGCAAGAGTGCCTCAGAAAGGGTAGTTTGCCAGTGATTGAATTGCACTGAACCAGGCTGGACAGGATGCATAAGTCTGCCCCATTCTCAGAACTGCTGTTGCTTCAGTTGCACCTGGCCAATCGACTGGAATCCCCACCCTCTTATGATGAGTTAATGAGGGAAATTCAAGGGGTTGAGAAAAGGCGACCCTGGCAGGGACTTGCACCAATAGCTGCTGCTACGACCCACCCGAGTGACTGAGGGTGACCTGTCAAGTGAAGTTCAGGGGCAGAGGTTGGCAGTTAATGAGTGCTCTGAGAAGGAAAAGGGTGTGCCACCATGGGGTGAACTGCTGAGAGAGTTCAGGGAAATAAAAAACAGTCTCTTTATGAAGGCCGCTCCTGCAAGTACAGGCCCTGACCCTCATTCGACTGCATCTGCTATGGGGGTTGGGGTACCCATCCATGCATCTCCTGCTGACAACAGCTCAAAACTCGATGTCTTGACCATGGAAGTGGGGAAATTGATGAGATGTCTCCAAATGCTTATCATGCCGCAGACAGAGATGGCACCAAGGTTTTCTGTTGGAAGTACCCCCGCCCCAGCTCCCAGTGTGATGCCTCGGCCAGCTCACTCTCCAGAAGGTATGTTTTGCTATAATTGTGGGAAGGATGAGCACATGAAGAGAGAATGCAGGTCCCCAAAAGACACAGACAAAGTTGTATATAGGCTACAAGGAGAGCTTCGGAGGACAAATCAGTGGTTGAGAGGTACACAAAATGATCACAGTGAGGATCCCAAAAATGCTAACTCACGTCCCTTTGTGGCAAGGTCAGTCACCCAGACCCCTGCTACTGTCTCTCCAGACTGGTCAAGAATAGTGGGTTCCTCCATGGAGACCACTGTAAAGGTGAATGGAGTGTCTACAAGAGCTGTATTAGACAGTGGCTCCCAAGTGACAAGTATGCTCCAAGACCGGTATCAGAAGCATTTGTCTGATGTGCTCTTACAACCATTGGAGAGGCTGCATGTCTAGGGGTTAAGTGAGAAGGCCTACCCCGACTCTGCATATATTCAAATTTGGCTGTCTTTTCCCACCTCCGTGGCTGGAGTGGCAGAGCAAGTAGAGACCCTGGCCTTAGTATGTCCCCCTACTGGACTGTATGATGTGGTTCCTCTACTAATTGGGATGAGTGCGCATATGTTTGGACAGTTGGCGCAGTTGTGTTATGAAAAACAGGGGTCAAGGACTAGTAGAGCTTTAAGAATTCCAGCCTTGATCAAGAAGGACTATGAGGCACAGAAAGATGCTGAAAAAGTGGAACCAGAGGAACCGGTTGGAATTGTCTGGAAGAAGGATCCTGAGTCTCTGATCCTGGTGCCAAATGTCCAGTGTACCCTATGAGGTCCATATCAGAAAGCAAGTCAAGAATAAAATCCTCATGCTGGATGCACCAGGTAATGGGAAATTGCCGGAAGGACTGCTGGTCAAGCCAAGTAATTTGCCTGCCAGAGCCCATGCTTATGCCAGAAGGGTAATGGTCCAAGTTCATAATGTGTCTGATAGAGAGATTAGAGTAAATAGAGGTTGCACCCTGGCTAATGTACATTGTGCAGATACTGCACTGCTACCTAGTAACAAGTGTTTGGGGGAAAATGACAGAGTGACACCTGACTTGTTTGATTTTGGGGCTCCCCGTTGCCAGCTGAATGGAAGATGAAAATCAGTAGAACACTTGCCCAGAGAGACCAGGTGTTTTCTTTAAAGGAATGGGACATAGGACGTATGCAAGGAGCTGAGCACCCCATCCGGCTGCATGGTGGCCCCTGCTGACATAGATGATGTGAGACGGCATCTGCAAGAGATGCTAGTTGCTGGTGTAATACAAGAATCCAGAAGTCCCTATGCTTCCCCCATCATGGTAGTGAGAAAAAAGAATGGGACAGTAAGGATGTGCATGGGTTATCACACTTTAAACCGGCGGACTATCTCTGATCAGTATACAATGCCCCACATTCAGGATGCTTTGGACTGCCTGAACGGTAGCAAGTTGTTCTCTGCGCTGGATCTTCACAGTGGGTACTACCAGATCCTGATGGCCCCAGAAGACCATGAGAAGACAGCCTTTATCTGGCCACTTGGCTTCTATGAATTCATGAGGATGCCTCAAGGGATTTCAGGCACCCCAGCCACTTTTCAATGACTGATGGAGCATGCAGTGGGGGACATGGTATACTTGGATGATGTTATTGTGTTTGGCAGCTCACTGGAGGAACATGAGAGCAGATTATTCAAGGTGTTGGACCAACTGGAAGACTTTGGCCTAAAACTGTCCATTGATAAATGTCAGTTCTTCCAAACCTCTGTAAAGTATGCGGGGCATATAGTCTCCACTGAGGGAATAGAGACTGACCCAAGTAAAGTTGAGGCCTTGACCACCTGGTCACAGCCCCACAATCAAAAAGAACTACAAAGATTCCTTGGATTCTGTGGTTACCATCGCCGTTTCATCAAAGACTAGTCAAGAGTGATCCGTCCTTTACTTAATCTTACTCAAAGTTACCCTCCTACCCACAAAAAATACAAGAGGACAACTCCCCGAGACTGTGAGAGTGTATTTCCATCCTAAGAAAGTTTTTGGGGCACGATGGACATCTGATTGTGAAGCTGCTTTTCATGAGATTATATATCAACTTACCCACGCTCCTGTCCTGGCCTATGCAGATCCAGAAAAACCCTAAGTCCTACACACTGATGCTAGTTTGCAAGGTTTGGGGGCTGTGTTGTACCAGGAGCACGAGAATGGCCTGAGACCAGTGGCCTTTGCCAGCAGAAGCATGACCCCTTCCGAAAAGAACTATCCTGTACACAAGTTAGAGTTCCTAGCTTTGAAGTGGGCCATTGTTGACCAATTCCATGAGTACTTGTATGGTGTTAAGATACTAGTAAAAACTGACAACAATCCTTTGACTTATGTGCAGACTTCAGCTAAGTTGGATGCTACTGGCCATAGCTGACTCCCCACATTATCTACATACGACTATGCTGTTGAATACAGAGCAGGCCTGAACCACATAGATGCTGATGCTCTCTCCCGGCGGCCTGTTTCTCAAAATGACTGGGTCAGACTGTCAGAACCTGATATTCGAGCACTCTGCCAGAAGTTTGACTGAGAGGAGCAAGTGGTTCCAGATCCAGTGAACTGTATGGTGGATTGTTTGGGACCCTCAGAATTGCATACCTGCTGCTTATTGCCACTTTTCCGCAACAGACATTGGTGCTCTGCCTCAACTGGACAATGACAGTATTCAGCAGGCTCAATCCTGAGATCCATGATCAAATCAGGTCTAGAAGCCCTCACGAGGGAAAGATGTATCCAAGTTATGCTCCACTGATTTGAGAACTGCATTGTTATACAAGGAAGGTCCTGAGTTGAAACTGATTAATAGACTGTTATACAGAAAAACAGTAGACAGAGGGGGACAAATAGATAAACAACAGCTAGTTTTGCCTACTGCCTTTCGAGACTTGGTGCTGAGGTCCCTACACAACCACATGGGGCACCTTGGCATAGACAGAACACTTGACTTGGTAAGATTCAGATTCTATTGGCCTAAGATGGGGGCTGATGTTAAACAACACATCCGAACTTGTAGTCGCTATCTACAGAGGAAAGCTTTGCCCCAGAGGGCTGCCCCCTAGTTAACATCACCATCAGCACCCCCATGGAGCTGGTCTGTATTGACTTTCTGAGTCTGGAGCCAGATCAAAGAAATATCAGTAATGTACTGGTGGTCACTGACCATTTTACGAGATATGCCTAAGTTTTCCCCACCAAGGGCCAGAAGGCATCCACTGTGGCCAAAGTACTTACAGAAAACTTTTTTGTTCACTATGGGCACCACAAAGAATCCATTCTGATCAAGAGAGGGACTTTGAGAGTCATCTGATCAAAGAGATGCTTTCTCTGTAGGGAGTGCAAAAGTCCAGAACCACCCCTTACCACCCCCAAGGGGACCCACAGCCTGAACGGTTCAACTGCACTTTGCTAGATATGCTAGGCACCCTTCACCCAAAGGACAAGCCTAGATGGAGCCAACAAATTAGCACCCTGGTACATGCCTACAATTGCACAAAAAGTGATGACACTGGGTTCTCCCCCTATCGCCTGATGTTTGGAAGAGAAGCCCGACTACTGGTAGATGTTTGTTTTGGAGTTTCTCCTGATGGGGTTCAAGCTGATAACCATTTACAGTATGTGCAAAAGTTAAAGGCCCAACTAAATCATGCATACCAACTGGCTCAAACCATGGCTGCCAAAAGAAATCTGGCCAACACGGAAAGGTATGATAAAAAAGTGAAAGCACTGGAACTCCAGGAGGGAGATCGGGTGTTGCTAAGAAATCTGGGACTGCATGGCAAACACAAGATTGCTGATAGGTGGCACCATCTCCCCCACATTGTGGTAGGCAAACTAAATGATCTGCCTGTGTACAAAGTAAGGCCAGAGAATAACTCAAAAGATGTGAAAACAATGCATAGAAATCATTTACTGCCCATTGGACAAATCTTGATTGAGTCTGAGCCCCCAGAAAATGCCCTCTGGACCAGTGACTAGAGCTGATGCTACTGCTAAGCAAAAATCAAGAAAGTCTGCACCTACAGCAGCTGAGTTAAAGTGTTCCCTCCACAAGTCCCAGTTGAACATGATTGTCAGTCCATGCCAGAGGAAACTGAGTGTGGCTTTGAATACTACCCTTCTTACAAACTGAGTCAATTGTTTTGGGGCAATCCACTAGTTAATCCCGGAGATGAAGCTGGGCCTTCTGGACTGTCTAAGCCCCCAGCTTTGTCCCTGGAGCCAGTGGTCCCAGAAAGTGAAGTGCAATGCATCAAGTCAGATGATATGGAATCATTGTGTATGGTTGAACTGTTTGAGCTTTGAGGAGGAAAATGATGGACTGGGACAAACTGGTGATATACCAGAACAAGAAGTGTTGAGTGCCCTGATAGTTCACGGCCAGTGTCAGAAAACTCCCCATGAGAGCCAAGTTTTGTGGACTCTTAGATTGCAAATCATGGAGCTGAAAGTGCCCCAGGTTCTAGCCTCTCTACCCCCAAGGAGACTCCCCTGGCAAGTAAAGACAGTGTTGAAAGTGAGTTTAAAAGTGCAGAGATTGTAACAGTTCCCCCTAGAAATATTGGTTGAGCTGTAAAGCCTGTAATGCACTTAAGCTATGATTTCCCTGGGAGGCCTGTGGACTTACCTCTCAATGTTGTCCATAAAGGAGTGTATGTGTTCCTGATCTCATTGCCCAAACTAAGCATAAGTGCTACCTCCAGGTTAATTGTGTTGCCCTCAAGGCATGTGCCCCTGCCCCATCCAGCCCCAAGGTAGCTGATAGGAAAGAGCCCCCTCTCTTCAGGTTTCATGTACAGGAGGTAATAACCTGAGTTACAGTACAATGTGTGCATAATACTGTGTAAAAAGTGATGTACTGAAAAGTTTCAGAAATGTGTTTCTGGTAAGGTGCTATGTTGACTGATGATTACATGTATAAGCCTAATGTGATATTGATGTAAATGTATATGGTTGTATTGAAATTTATGGTGGTACTTACTTGACACGGACACCAAGTTTTTCCAGGCCAGGAATGGTGTAACCCCCCCTGCAAATAGGGGTTCCCAAAAGTCTTCAAGGAGCTTGCCTGAATGCTCCAAGTCTGGGCAGTGTTCGGTGTCTAAGCTGTTTAAATGTGGTTTCAAGTGAGTGCTATTTGAGCCTCCACGTACTGTCTTTTTAAGAGCTGTCTGCTTGCAGACTTAATTAGTTTGTATGGGTGGACTGTGTGTTTAATGCTCCAATGCCACCCGAGCTGCTGCCAATTCACTCTGTTTCTGCCGTCGCTACATGTGCAGAGGGAGCCTTGTTGAAAAATATAAAAGTTTGCCAGAAAACATTTAGAGTGACTGAGAAAATGTAGTTTGTCTAACCTGTCTTTATTTCAGCATGAACTGTTTCAGTGTAGCTGTCTCATTTTGGTCCTGAATTGCTGACTTGGACCAATCAGGATGATAGGGAGGCCTTAAAATGGAGCCTGTGGATGAATTGGAACTTGGACTCTCAATTTTGAGCCAGCTACAAGGGGATTGTATGACCAGTGACTCTGGGAAATGTAGTTTTGACCTTGGCGCTTTTTCACCAACAGAGGGAGTCTTATTGTGAGTGACAGCCGAACCAGCCAACAGAATGGTGTGGAGCTAGAAAATGCCTTGCTCTGTGACTGGAAGCTCAGATCAGTTGTGACAGTGAAGAGAGGAAGGAGCTCTATTGCTTCTGCGGTGTATAGTTTCACACAGGAAGCGCGTGTGAGGCCTGAAGTTCGACCTGCAGCCATTGTAAGCACTAGTTCACACTGAATCTGGCTTGTGAGGAGAAGGAAGGAAGTCTGAAAGGTAGAAACCATGCTAACCCTGTAGAAGACTGGAGAAATTGCTGAATCATGCTCGGTCTGTCAGGAACTGAAGCTGCTGTGTGTGCTCCCGGGTATTTTGCAGCAATTGCGATCGGGATCTAGGAGCAGTCTGCCTGGTATAGTACTTTCCTTTTACATATGAATGTGCATATTGCTTGTGGGGAATCGCTATTTCCAATCCCTTGTGCTGTGTGTTGAAGCTGGAAGCAAACCTCAGCTTGTCTCAGACTAAATCCGTTTGCTATCTACTGCATTGGGGTCCAGTCACAAGAACCTTGTCTCCATGCCCTGTAGTTCTGGCAACCCAGAAGAACATCCACCATCCAGTTCTCAGCTTAGGTATTGTGAGTACAAATCAGGGTATTCCCCTGCAGCCTGTTTTGAATTACAAGTGTGCCATCTAATTATTGTTGTTACACTTCTTCATGGACTGAGCCATCCAGCTGGATTACAACTGGGTGTTGTGCATATATTTTTCTTCTACAGGGCCCTATCCATCTGCACCTGTCAGTCAACCAGACAACGAACTGGCTAGCCCCAATCTGGCTACCCAGAGTGTGACTTTTCAGACCCTGTATGTGTGCACAGTACTGTGATTTAATTCTGCCAATTAACTTGATCTCCCCTTTCCGTGTTTTATTCCCCCTAAATAAACCTGATTTGATGTCATTAAACTTTAAACTGTCTGAAGTGTGTCAGTACCTACATCATCAAGCACTGTATTGGTTTGTGTATGTTGATTAACCTTATTTTACAGTGGGTCCCCAGAGGCGAACCTCAGAATCAGTCTCGAGGGCAAGTGGTACTTTACGAATAAACAGTGTGTACATGTGGGGTATTGGAACTGTAACTTCGGTGCATTGTGTGAGCCACTAGAGGGAATAAAAGGGGGTTTCAGTGTCCCAGAGGGCTGTGACCAAGCTAGTCTAACCACTACAAACCCTGACCTCTGGGTGGCGCCACCGCCATAGAGCCTAGGCCCCTTAACCTGTCAGTAGTCAAGCAGGCAGGGCTAGTAGCCCTGGGATAGCACCACTTGGGGTTACCGTAGTTTCTTGCCAGAGGATGCAGTGAGCTGAAACCACAGCAATTGTGTTTCCTCATTACCTCCCCTGATGTTTCCATCCTCAAGTGCCTCTATGCCTTCCATGACATATAGGCCTATGCCTCCTCCTTTACCTTTTCTCTATCATGTCTAAGCAGGCTCTACCAATGGACTGTCAGGTCCCAGTCATTATTCTCTGTGACCCAAGATTCTCTGATGGCTATTAGGTCTATCAACAAGCTGGATGCAGTACAGAGGTGAGCAGCAGTAGAAGACATAGAACAACTAGAGGACTTCAACATGCACTCACTGTAGACCTGAGGGAAAGCGTGGACATTATTAAAACATTTAAATACTAGCAGAGTATCAGCAAAGTGGACTCCAGTGGCAGCTCACAACCAGCAGCAATACAAAGTACAAGGGGAACTAGTAAGAAAACTGGTGAAGAAGAGGTTCAGAT
This sequence comes from Neoceratodus forsteri, assembly GCA_016271365.2. Taxonomy (NCBI): domain Eukaryota; kingdom Metazoa; phylum Chordata; order Ceratodontiformes; family Ceratodontidae; genus Neoceratodus; species Neoceratodus forsteri. The sequence goes on from CM057457.1 coordinate 124,049,231, forward strand.
GAGATATGAGGAAGTACTATTTCACAGAGGGAATGGGGAGAGAACAAGCTACCAGAAGCATTGGTCATTGTAAAAGCCATGAAGAGCTTTAAATGAGGGTGGGATAGGCACAAAGAGATGGCCAAGGGATCAGGAGGACTGGGGAGGGGAAGAGGTCAGGCATGGTCCCCCGTGAGGGCATGTACACCCTCAAAGGGCCAACTGGATAGACCTCAAGACCATCTTCTGCCAGCATTTTCTGTTTCTACATTTTTTTGTTTCTAATTTTGGCCAGCTTCATTGAATCCTAATTCTGTTTCTATGAGATCTATATTGGGAACAATCAAATTTTTTTTAAGAAACTCTGAAAATATAGCAAGTAATTCAGCACTACTTCTGGAAACGTCTGTAATTATCAGATTTTGCATCATTTTATGACAGAATTATGTTTGTATTGTAATATCTAATTGAAACTGATTTGCAGGTATGTGTTTTGTAGGAATGTTCCTACCAGTGATGCAGACAGACAACAGTCTCAAGATTTGGTTGCTATAAACAAGAAGGCAGGAACATTTATACCCAGTGTTTGATCACGTAGAGTCTACTACAGGCTACAAAATGCTCCACAGGGAGTTCACCCAGGAAAGCATTATATTGGTTCACCACGTGAAAGGCAGGCATGGAGCTGGGAGCATAAGGCATTGTACTGCATCTTCCAGTTTGAGACGGGAGTGGATGAGGACATTTGAAAAACTAAGACAGACATACTGCATACATTGCAACAGAATGATTTTGTCAGACATTTGCAGGCCCATACTTATCTGACCCTGCTTCTCTAACTGTGGAGTGATGTCACCACCTGGCCTTTGTTTTATGTTCTACTGGAACAAGCCATTACAGGGGGGCTTCCTTGCCAGCTAATAGAGCAACTCTATAGAGCAATGGGCCCAGCTGGTATGGATGAGAAAGAGGGGACTAAGAAGAAATTGCAATTAGAAACTGGAATATATTTTACTACAGAACAGTGGGCAAAAAAGTGAACAAAAAAAAACAAGTGGCTGCACCCTCTTATTTGTGGAGACAATTTACCTGGAAATCACTGATCGGGTTATTTTTCTCACCAGCAATCCAACATAAATTTCAGTCAAATATGAGTGCCCAACATTGTAGGTCTCATAGAATGGGGCCTGCTACCCACATGCACATTTTCTAGTTGTGCTCTCAATTAATGCAGTTCTGGAATAAATTAAATTTGACCTTGGAAGATTGACAACGGTGGCCAGATAAGTCCGTTCTGTTCTTCCACAAGTCCATCCTGTTCTTATGGCTTCCCCCACAAAAGATAACAAATCCCATCAAAAATGGTAACAATATGTTTATTAGCAGCTAAGAAGGCAATTATTAAAAACTGATTCTCACTCGCTGTACCGATATTACAGATATGGCAAGATATTGCTACAGATATTTATAAAATGGAAAAATTGACACATAAGCTAAAATCATCAAATTCCTTTATATAACAATACATGGCGACAACAGGTGATGTATATCATGGAACACAGGGAAGATTTTATCCAATAGGACAATCCTGTGCATTATTGGAAGTTTTCTCTGTCAGCCTACTCCATCCATCTCCCTCGTCCAAAGTCTCCAGTTCCAAACATCATCTCTGTAATGCAATGTTTTTGAGCATGAGATTTTCCATCTAGCATCCAACTGACAGTATGTATTACATGCATTATCTGTTGTACTATGTGTGACTAGTCTTGCTTTCTGCATACAAATGAAAACCTTAATTACAAAAATACTAGCTTCAGGTCTCACTTTTGATCTCCCTATTGACATGCAGATTTTCAAGCAGGATCACATTTAACTTGTCTGTATAATTTTCTTCACTTTTCAAAAAAGTATTTATTTATTTCAAAAGTTTCATCAGGAAAGACATACTGAGCTAGTAACATCTCATTTTTAGATGTGTCCTGTGAGAGGGGGAGAAGAGGAGATGAACGTATGTATGAGTAGCATTCATTAAATAGTACAACAAAATTGGAAAATAGATCAAGGTGAACAAAATATACACACAAAGAATACATTGTCAAACAGTAAATTACAATGAATTAAATTGAGGAAAGGACAAAAGTGCAAAACAAAAACAGCAACTAAAAGAATGAGGAGAAATAAATGAAACAAGGGAGGGCCGAGGTAGTGTCAGTTTTGGTGGACAGTAAATAAAAGGAAACTACCCATATCAGAAACAACTATAGGAGTGAATGGAGAAATCATAGAGGAGAGATTTCAGAGCAGGGAAGGAAGGAGCAGAACAAATGGAAGAGGGACGAGAATTCCATAGTTTAGGGAAACAGAACACAAATGCAGATTGACCAGCAGTAGATTTCACTTGAGAGAGTGAGTAAGAGAGTGACAGCAGGCTTTGCAATAGTAGTAAGAGGAAGAAGGGGTAAAAGGGAAGAGAAGCAAGATAAGAGGGGAGAGAGAGTTGAACCAATATATGGCGATGAAGGAAACACAGTGGGAGAGGCGTCTAACTTCAAGAGAGGGGAATGAAAAGGGAATAGTATGGAGTATCATGGTGTGTACATAGGGGTTAATCAAGGGCAAATGACAGAAGGAGTGAAAGACAGGGTCTAGTCTAGTTAAGTGGACTTGAGACAACACCACAAACAACGTCTCCATAGTCAAAGATGGGGAGAATCATCTTAGTGAGGATTTCTCTCTAAGCTAGAAGCGATATACTTCACTTATTTTTATAGAGCACACCAAGCTTGTGGTTAAGTTTCTTTAGAATAGCATCCACATGAACAGAAAAATCAAGGTGGAAATCCAGCCAGACATCGTTGATAACTACACCATCAAAGCTATGATGGGGGGGGGGGATTCTAGCAAACCTCTGCCTGGTTCCAAATGTCACTGAGACTATTTTCTTAACATTGAGGGATAGCTGATTTTCAAGAAACCAGAGCTGGATGTTGTTAAAGGAGTCCAGTTGGAACCAGTTCATGACATTGAGGTAGAGGAGCCAAAGGAAAAGAGTGCTGTATCATCTACATACATATGAACAGACACAGAGCAGCAGACCGTAGGGAGGTTATTTAGAAAAATGGAGAAAAGGGGTATGCCTGAGCTAACAGGGAGTGAAGTGGAATGGGAGTCTTTAATATGGACAGCTTGCAACCTGCCCTCAAGGTAGGAGTGAAATCATTCAACTGAGGAAGCTGAAATTCCAGCTACAGTACTTTAAGTTTGTCCAGGAGAACAGGATGGGTTACAATGTCAAAAGCTTTGGTTAAATTAACAAAAATGGTGAAGATGATGGGCCCTGATCCATGCCTGAAAGGATAGAATCAGTGAGCCAAAGGACAGAGGTGGAAGTGGAGTGAGACTTCTTAAAGCTAGACTGGTAAGGAGTGAAGAAGGAAGCAGAGTCAAGAAAGGGGAGATTTGGGAGAGAACAAGATGTTCCTGGAGTTTAGCCAGAGTGGAGAAGAGAGAAAGGACAGACATTACTAGGGGAAGAGAGGTCACAACCCTTTGGGAAGAGGAATGACAGTAGTCAACTTCCAATAGTTAGGGACACAAGATAAGGAGAAAGAAAAGTTAAGGAGGCAGGTAATCAAGACAGCAATGGCATGAGCAGACAGAAATAGGAGTCTAGGATCAAGACCATCAGGGCTCTCACCTTTGTGTGGATTAAGAGCCAAGAGGGCCTCAAGAGCAGCAGCAGTGATAATATGTGAAAAAAGAAGAGGGAGACATTAATTTCACTAACTGCTGCTGACACTGAAAGTCGTCCACACAGGAGACAGTGCTATCCTGGGTTATGACACAGGAGCTTGAACTTAGGAACTAGGGGAGCACAGGTTTCAGACCCATGAGAAATAAATATCCAGAACACATGACCTTGAACAAGTCACTTAAGCTTTCAGTGCTCCAGTCCACCCAGCTGTAAAAATGATATGTGGCAGGACCCCACTGAAAATGAGATGCTGCTGCTCAGCTGTGCTATCCTAGGTAAATATTTTTTCAGCAGTTTATATATTGTTTACATTCAGTGTGATAACTGAAATTACTCTTTTCTAAAGAACAATAAAGTGTACAAACAGTAACTGTGATTTTACTAGCAAATTTGAATCAATATGAACAAACAAAAGTAAGAACAATATTTTTTTTTTTTTTGCTTTCTTTATTTATCCGCCTTCCTGCCTTTGGTCTCCCCTCCTTCAGACTGCTCATACCTTTTTTCCGGACCCCCTTGCCCCTCGGATCTGCCCCTAGAGTGCTTCTCTTCCATCCTCTCCTGCACAGCGGGGTCTGCCCTGGGGATTGATGGTCTCTTGATGGAGCTGTCTTCATCTGGGAGGCCTAAGGGTCTTTTCCATTTTCTGTACTCCCCACAGCCCCACCCCTGGGGCGCTGGCACAAGGATGAATGAGCGTCCAGAGAGGCAACATCATGCACTTCTCTCTCAAGCGCCTATCAATGTCCCCTCCCGGGTCCATGAGACAGAGCCACAAGCCCCCTCGAGCACCAGTGCTCCCACTGGCTTTCTCGGGTTGGCATGCCACCCTTGAGGAGGAGAGCATCCATTGAGATGCTCAATCCTCCTCCCTCCCTACCAACCCCACCTACCCAAGTCTGTTCCCGAACCCGGGTCGCCGGCATGGCGTGAGGTGTGGCGTCCAGCGCCTCAACCCTCAACACCACCGGGCTGGCTAGAACAATTATTTTTAAACCTTTTTTTTCCCCTAAAACACCCAGTTGCAGTTTTGTGGCATATATCAATTACATGTAAACTCTGCAGCATAGCATGGTGTAGCATAGTGTGGTGTCAACAAAACTTAAAATCCTTCAATGAAAACAATTCCTTTTGACTGTACAGCATGTTGTGTTTGCCCAGCCTGACAGTGGCCACAGTAATAAGAAATAAAATGGACAGATGGAAGCATGAACATCTTAAATTTACAATGCATAAAATTAGCACAATAACCTTCTATAAATGTTCCCATCTCCACTTAGCCTCTCATATAATATATAGAATAATGTATGGGGGAGTGTGCATAATAAGAATTGTATGCATACCCAAAGTGTGTAACATTACTGTGGCCACTATACCTAAACCCCAAGAGTGAAGCTCAAGGGGTTTATGTCAGCATTGCACACCAAAGATGTGTTTTAAATCAGTCACCCATATCATCCCATATTTTATTTTATATATTTGATGCTCCTAATTGCTCCCAGTCCACCCCATACCCCTTAAATTCCCTGTCTAGAAAATAATCAAAATTAATTTAGACATTTAAGAAAATATTTATCTCAACCTCTTTTTCTACTATGGAATCTGTCGATGCAGCCTACCTGCCACTGGGGTCATGCATAAATCTGGTCGCTCACCAAAATACTCATGGTTTTCACATTTTGCAGAAAGGATGTTCTTCCCATAAGAAACAATGAAGGAGCAGTGGCAGTTCTCCCACCTGGAGACCAGCAGCGCTGGAGGCAGTTGGCAAAGCCAGGACACAGCAGCAAGCAGCCAACTTCCCCCCAGCAATGGTGGCCACTGCGGTAACCCTGGTGTTGGGCATGGAGCCATGCAAGCAGAAGCAGTGGTCATGGGTGACACATGCAGGCAGCAGAATCAGTGATGAGCAGGGGAGCAGCAATCGCTTCACTTCAAACCCCGCCAGAAATGGCTGCAACTCACTGCTGACCCCACCGCAAGAATGTTTAACATAAACTTTTAAAGTTAAAAATAGAAAGAGAACTGGCAGTCTCAAGACAGTACGAGAAGTTGTATATGGTGTGACCAGCATTATAATCAGTGAAAAATGTTTGACCAATACTTATGCGAGAAAGTTTGAAGAACAAATTGTAAAACTTGTTGTCATTCATTACATGTTATGGATACTTTTAGAAGACTGCTTTTCAGCCTTACCGATATATTGATAATGCTGCTGAGGTTACGAGCCAATCAGGAAAGAGTATACACCAGGATGATGACCTTCTAATGTTTCATTGCATGTCTTCTGCCTGTAATGTTCTCTATCCTGCAATAGCGGACATATCTTGATAAGCCTCAAGTATATTTATTTATTTCATTTGTTTATTTCATTTTATTTGCCAGGTAAGAGCACTACATGGGGGGTTCAGAAGGATTGGACACAGGCACAAATGCATGATACACCTGCATCTGCATCCACCCACTTGTGTCCTGGCAGCCCTGTTACTATTTATAGAAGTTCCATCCATTTTGGCGGGGACAGGAGGATCGAGTGTCTGGAGGACAGATCTCCTCTCTGGGTGGGGGCGGTGCACTGGCCCTGGCATTCGCCTGACCACTAGCGGTGGCTGGGGGAACAGGCAGTTGGGACCGCAACATGGGGGATGGAGGAGTGGCACACAGGAGTGTACATAGGCACATCTGCATGGTAATTGAAGAAAAGGATCTGGCTATATTGGTTGATGATGAACTCAGTTTCAAAGGGCATTGTAAAGCAATTGTGAAAACAACAACAAGCATACTAAACTGTATAGGCAGACATATCAAGAGCAGGAGAAGAGAGGTATTAGTACCATTACATATAGTACTTGTCAGGCCTCATTTTGAATATTGTATGCAATCTTGGGCACCTTGCAATTAATCTGAGATCAACTCCCTTGAAAAGGTACAGAGAAGGGCTACCAGGACGATTTATGGCTTTAAGGAATTATGAAGATAGGTTGAGCAACCTAGATATGTTCTCACTAGAATATCACTGACAAAGAGGCATCATGTGCTTGCTTTTCAGGGCAATGACAGATGATGATCTGTGGAATTGTCTAGGGTTAGAAATGAAAGAACAGATATATGATAATCGATCACACTTACTACAGTTATCAGGTGAAATTTGCAAGACCAACAAAAGGAAGCATTGGTTCAATCAAAGGGTGGTATCCACTTGGAATTCACTACCAGTTGAAATTATAAGCAGCAGGAGCATGGACGAGTTTAAGATAAAACAGGATAATTACTATAAATCTGGACATCTTAAGGAATACAATGGATAAGACTTATGGAGAGCTATATGGACCTGTGTCTACTAAGCTCCATATGTCCATACGTTCCATATGTTCCATCTGGACGACATTGTATGTTCACTCCTCCTGTGGGAGAAAAACAGGTGGAAAATGGCCAGCAGCAGTGCAGGATGAAATGGACCCCTTGCATGCTCCACGCACAGGCTACAGGGCCCCTCTCCCAGAAACTGGATCCATTCTGTTGGCAGGCCGGAGTCGCCAACCCCCACCACAGGGGGCAAGCCATGGAAGAAGACTGAGATGGAGGTAGGTTCCTGGGACAGGCCAGGTGATGGGGCTGGGGGGGCAGTGGAAGGAGCTGCCTGCCCCAGTGAGATAAAAAGAGTAGAAAAAAAAAAGAAGTTCCATCCACTTACAATAAAAAGTCACAATCTGCAGCAGAAGGCAGATGCATTTGCAAACTGTGTCTTGTCTGAATGCACTTGCATCTGTTTTTGGATGCAAACTTTGGACACGGTTAGGCCACCTAATATACGGTCTCCCAGGTCTGGATGCATTTTCCTTTTGAGAATAGTGGCAGATGCATCCTGGATAGGTCCACTGGAAAATCCGGCCCATCATGCCCGTGTTTGGCAGGGTGCAAGCAGAGGCACAGATGTAAAAGCAGAGAAAAGCACAACTTCGCACAACAGCACTAGATAAACATCCTCCTGGCTTGTCTAAGCCAGTGTGGCTGGCTATTTGTGTTTGTCTCTGTCAGTAGTTTAGTTTTTGTGTTTTTTCATGTGTTTCTACTTGGAGGAACTATTTTTTTTTTTTTTAAATTTGCCCTTTTTCCTGGCAGGACCACCGGGGCCATCTGCCCTGGTCACAGCCCCCAGAGACCTCTACCTCCGTCAATTGCTGCTGGCAACCCACAGTCACCCCCGGCTTGCCCCCCGGAGGGTGGGGCCGCGGGCCACCTTCGTGACCCCGGAACTGTAACTGGTCAGGGTCCCGCAGCGATGGAGGCAATGTGAGGCTCTCCAGTGAGGGCTTCATAGATCAGTGGTCCTGCCCGCCTTCTTTTTCCACCAGATTTTCTCCCTGGAGGAGGTGGGGATGTGCAATGACACCAGCGTCCAACCAGCCTCCCCCCCCCCACGTTGAGCGTCGGTTGCGTGGAACCGGTCTCCACCAGGGGTCCCCTATGCACCGAGTGCTGCCGCGCCCTCCCCGGAGTAGGAGCTGCCCGCCGGACGCCGATCCTACTCCCCGCC